>JAVKLA010000040.1:15524654-15547451 GCA_034782735.1 Sagittarius serpentarius
TCACTTTATTGTTGTTATTAGTGTCATTGTTAAGTTTCTTCCTTTCTGTCCTATTAAACTGTTCTTATCTCAACCCATGAGTTTTACCTCCCCCCCCCCCGTCTCCCCCCCTCCCACTGGGTGGGGGGAAGTGAGTGAGCAGCTGCGTGGGGCTTAGTTGCTGGCTGGGGTTAAACCACGACACTTGTCCCTTAATAGTTTAGGAAGAAAATCTCATCCTTCCCAAAGGCCTTTTACAACTGCTGTGGGAAACAGGAGCTCCTTCCCTCAGCCAGGAATGATGAAGGGATACTGACAACAACAAATAATTTCCTTTAAAACACCAGTGTGAAACTACCTCCACCCTCCAAACCCCAGAGTCTTAGAAAAATCAATTCCCATCTCAGATTTCACTTCTATCATGTTTATCTCATTGCACAAACTTCATTTTCCACTCATGCATGGAACAGTCCAAAGAAAACAGGGGATTACTTTACATTTCTATATGAAGAAAGGTTGGTTGTGTGGTTTTCATTACTTTTCTTATCTTTTGTTACTTACATATCACTAAAAGGAGAGAGGCAGAGTCTATGGTTTCCCTTTTTTTAGGTCATCTGAAATTGCAGCATTAGTTTCATAAGAGGGCCTGATTTACAGCTATTACAGCATTTATAGTTAATTGGTACGTGATCTCTGAAGCAATACAAAATTATTGCCAAAAAGACTCAGATCAACTTTTACTATGGCAACCTGCATTAATTCTCCTTATTCCTGTGAAACAAGCACGACTCGCTGCTGGCTGTCAAATGAGGTCTTTATTTTCCTGTTAAGTATCTAAACTTACTGCTCTTGATCCATTTAATTACTGTGGTACACCAGGCAATTGCAAAGAATCTGCCACACTGCAGCCACACAATGAGAAGTGAACGTTTTGCCGGCTTTTCCACACCGATCCCCATCTGTGCTGCCTGAATCCAGCTGTACCCTTTGCAGGAGAATCTCTCTGAACTGGATTCCTGGGGTTTCTGGCAGAGGTCAGCATATCTTTTCATGTACACCTTTACAACAGCAGCAGGAAGAAGCGCTTGCCAAGTTTTATTTCCAAAAAGTCAAGCTCAGTTAGGTCTGGGGACCTGGAGGTAATTGCTCTCACTAGTTAGCAAATTCCAGCACACTAGGTCTGTTTTTCATAGGTTTATTTTAAGTACCTGTAAATCTTATAAGCAGAAACCAGGAAAAAGAGGTTTGCTTTTTCTGGTGCACCGTTTTTTAATGTAACTTGTTTTTACTGAGGGCAGACTAAACTCTGAAGTTAAAAAAAGCCTGCTCTATTATTTCTGAGCAGGGCTAAAGGGCTGTGTGTTCTCTGCCCCCAGGTTTCACACTCCCCATTCACCATAATGCCTACACTCCGCTTCAGGCTCTGCCCAAACAAGCCCCCTTTCCTTAGCTGCAGCCATTGGATGTTGATCTTCCCCATTAACCTTTCACGTCAGTTAAAACACATCATATTTTGTTCTTCATGAGCCTTCAGGGGGCTCATTCCTGACCTTTAGTTTCTCATCACCATGTTGGGAGGGGGGGGAAGCCTCCTGTTTTCCAGGAAAGAGGCGTAATTCACACTTGGTGCAGACACTCAGAATCAAGCTGCTCATTCCTGGGGGTGGGTTTCCTTCATGTTTTCTCTTTTCCGAAAGCCCTGTCACCATCACTTCATCAGGAATGACTGGTACCACTGGAGAACTATGCAGTGGCGCTCAGCGAGGCGGCGGGCACGATCCCCCGTGCCTTTCCAGCCGCTGCCCAGGCAGCCTCAGCACCACTTGGCATTGCCATTTCCTAGAGCCAGAGGACCCAGTCAGACAGTAACGCCCGAGACCACTGGTAAATGTCCCCTCACTGCTCGACAGGGCGGCCCCGCTTCAGAGAAATTCAGGAAAGACTTCAGAAACCATCAAAGAGGATGGAGAAACAGTACAATCAAACAAGGCTAAAAAAAAAACAAAAAACAAAAAACAAAAAAACCCCACAAAAAACCAAACCAAACCCTAAACCCCAAAACATCCAACCAACAAGCCAAAAAAACCCCACAGTACTTCACCCACTCAAAGTGAAAGTATCAGTGCTTGCGATTATTTCAAACAATCTTCCCCTGTCTACCCAAGATAAATACACTCCCACGGGTGTTTCTGCAGATGCATCACTGAAGGTACACGTGGAATACTGTGTATTTGGCATACAGATTTTACTTTTTTTTTATCTATTAGGTATTTTATAGGGGTGAAGAAAAGAAAATTGTTTGACAGGAAAAAAAAAAAAAAGATAATGTAATTCTATTCCTCAGAATAGATTTACTGCTCATCTGATTATCTGCAGTACCCAAGACAGAAAGTAATGGGGCAGACATTACATCTGGGAAATTTTCTCTGATTCATCATTTAAACAATAAATAGTGGTTGCATGAAAGCAAGCAAAATACGCTAGTCTGGAAAACTGTGTAAAGCATTAGTAACACAGTAGCATATGCTGCATTCCTGAACCTTTCTGAAGGCAATATTTTCATTAGATTTACCAAGTCTCTAGGATGAGCTATCAATGCATTATTCAGAGTATCCTTGCAGAGACTAGGTCTTATCAGATGAGAGAGGCACATAAGAAACTGGATTTTCTCTGGCCTGTTTTTCATTGAGGAATGTGTGGACTGGGTTATTCTATAGCCTCTGAGCAGGTAAAAACAGCTCCTACAAGCAACTGTGTTTTTGTTTGAACCAGTTCTACCACACAGTCGGTCCATGCAGCCAAAGCAGAATTTGCTCATAAAATGAGCAGAGTTCATTGCTGTTCTTCATTAAATAGCCCTAGGAAATTCATCTGGGAACAGGTCTTCGCTAGGTATTATTCAGATACGGCATGGCTTTCCCCTTCTCAGAGGCTGTCATGTCCAAGTTAGGACCAAACCACAACACACAGAAAACTGGTAATCAAAGAAGTCGTCCAGAATAGCAATCCATCCCTCCGCAAATTAGTTACAAACCTGATCCCAGGCCCTCAAAAGTCAAAAAACAGTCTGTCATCTATTTTAGCAGACACTCTCTGGGCACTATCATCATATTCAGATCTTAACAAACCAAATTGGTGTCAGAAATTCCTCCTGAACACCAGCCAGCACAGCCTGTTCCAACATACAATACAGCTTTAACAGAACCATGAACGCAGTAAAGGCTCCTCATGAGCCCAACTCAATACCCCCTGCAGACCTTGCATCATGCCTGAGGTTACGCTTCCAGCCCCGATGGCAGCAAGGCACCTACCATCAGCTGCTCTTCTCCTTCGCCCTCCAGGACCACAAGGACTAAATGGGAGAAATCTGTTTAAGAGCTGAAGGGGGAAAAATTGTTCCCTGGAAAGGAGTAGGTCCACAGCTGCCTCAAGCAACCAAAAAGTCATTTGGTTGATAAATACAGCATTACTTTTTTAATTAATTTGAATGTGACTAGGAAGTCAATAAAATGGACAACAATTTACCACGGTGTGGAGTTTGCTGCAAGCACCAGCAAACAGGCAGGCAGCTACCCACTGCAACAGCTGAGGGGGGTTGGCTGTTGTTTTGGTGGTGGTGGTTTTTTGTTTGGTTTTTATTTTTAAAGCCTCTGTGTATACAATTGCAGCAATCAGCATGAATGTCAAAAAACTGCTAAGTATGATGAGGTCTCAATACAACAGATCCCAAGGCAGGCAGAAAAAGAATGTATTTTTAACCTGATTATGTCACCTGTCAGTCTTCCAGCAGGACAAGAGCAAATAGAGCCCACAGTGCAGGGGTACAAGGAAAAGTCAATCAAAATACCACAATACAGTTTTGGCTACAGAAGAATCTTGCCAAAGACAAGCGAGCCTGCCATAAACACCACCCTTGGAACCCCTGCAATCCCACTTGCAGACAGCATTTTCACCAGTTCAGATTCAGCTTAGTAAGCCTGCCTATTATTAATTACACTGTTTAGCTATGCTTGTTTTCTTTCTGAGGGCTTAGCAGAAATTGCTCACCAAGGTGTCAGATGAATGCCAGACCCCAGCCTTTTCCATGCCACAAACTTGCTCAGCCCATTTCACATACCCATGCCCCAGGGGACTGCCACAGAACTGTCACTTACTCGACACGATTTGCAGAGCTGTGCCCAGAGTTCCCCTCATTCAAACCAGCATGTGATCAGGTGTAGAAGCGTACGGCATGCTTGTAAAACCACCACCTATGCCTCCAATGCAGGGGACACGGTAGTGATTCTATTATTCAGGGGCTGAAGCTGCCAGAGTTGACTGCTGAATGCACAGTCGGTATTATGAGCAAACCCTCTGGTTCCAACTGACTTTACCTTTGATGACATTTCCAGGGGCTTGCTTGAATTGCTTGGAAATAAACATATTTATACTTGGAGAATGTTTGAGTATTCCCCCACCCCTTTACTTCAGAGGGAAACTTCAACTAACCTTCCAATAAGGAAAAGTTAGTCTTCATCTTGCAATAAATTCTTCAAAATCAGATGCCTACTGACTCTAATGGGTCTCTGTTTATTACAGTGAAGATTTAAGAAAAAGCTTCCTAATTGGGCGTTTGAGTTCATGACTCCTAGAACTTTTATTTCTCAGTTTTAGGTCTTCTAAATGAAGAACTCTTGTTTTACCAGAAATAACTTTTCCCAGTAGAAAAGCCAAGAAAACCGCAACCCACCAAATCATTAAAGAAATCTAGGACCTCAGGTGATTCTTTTTAGCCTCTTCTATCTACTTTTTCTAAATAGCAATTTGTTTCAAACACTGTCAGAGTGTCCTTGGGCAGGAGTACACCTCAACTACATATGTTGAAACAAAGTTCTTTAAAATAGTAAAACAGGTCTGCCACAGCATGCCTCAGCTAAGATGGAACACCACAGAGGTCTGCTACTGGACACGTAAGGAGGGGAAAAAAAAAGCCTGGAAAAGTAGTATTAGCCATTAGCCATGAAACAGCTGTCTCTGACAAAACCAGTTCTGACTCGAAAGGTAGAAAAGAGTGATGAGTTATTCCTCCCTCTTTTCCCCCATTCCTCTTCTCCCTTACATCAGAGGGCAAACGTTTCAGCTCCTGGCAGCCCAAAGCCACACATGCCTTGCTGCAACAGCAACCCGACAGCATCTCAGGGCTCAGTGTTCCTGCTCCGAAAGTGGCGGCTTCACTCCTTACCATTCAGCTACTGCAGTGACCAATAAAAGAATCTCCAGAGTGTTTAACATAAAAACTAAGGCACTGTTATTTGGTGTTTCACATAAACTGTTTCCTCTTTTAACGGTGAAACACGTACATAAACTGTAAGATATACTTAATTACCTATACCAGAGAAATTACCTATGACATTGGTGAGGACAGTTTTGGACCTCACAGTGGAAAAATCTTTAAATGCAAAGACACAAAGACAAAGAAGCCATCCTTGGTGGGGGGAAGAGAACAGAATCAAGTTTTCCCATATTACTTTCTCTGAAAACTTCCTCTTTTTGTGATGAAATCCAGACTCAAGACACCAAACATTTCCACTGAAAAGCTAATACATGAAGGAATGGAATCATAGTATAGTTTGGGTTCGAAGGGACCTTTAAAGGTCACCTAGTCCAATGCTCCTGCAGTGAAGCAGGGACAACTTCCACTAGATCAGGTTGCTCAGAGCCCCGTCCAACCTGACCTTGAATGTTTCCAGGGATGGGGCTTCTACCACCTCTCTGGGCAACCTGTGCCAGTGCTTTACCACCACCATCGTAAAAAAATTTCTTCCTCATATCTAGTCTAAATCTACCCTCTTTCAGTTTAAAACCATTACCCCTTGTCCTATTGCAATGGACCTTGCTAAAAAGTCTGTCCCCATCTTTCTTATAAGCCCCCTTTAAGTGCTGAAAGGCTGCCGTAAGGTCTCCCCAGAGCCTTCTCTTCTCCAGGATGAAGAACCCCAACTCTCTCAGCCTTTCCCCATACGAGAGGTGTTCCAGTCCTCTGATCATTTTTGTGACCCTCCTCTGGACCCGCTCCAGCAGGTCCCTGTCTTTCCTGTGCTGAGGACTCCAGAGCTGGACACAGGACTCCAGGTGGGGTCTCACCAGAGCGGAGTAGAGGGGGAGAATCACTTCCCTCGACCTGCTGGCCACGCTGCTTTTGATACAGCCCAGGGTACGGTTGGCTTGCTGGGCCGCAAGGGCACATTGCCAGCTCGTGTCCAGTTTTCCGTCCACCAGCACCCCCACATCCTTCTCCGCAGGGCTGCTCTCGATCCCTTCATCCCCCAGCCTGCATTGACGTGGGGGTTGCCCCAACCCAGGCGCAGGACCTTGCACTTGGCCTTGTTGAACCTTGTGAGGTTCACATGGGCCCACTTCTCGAGCTTGTCCAGGTCCCTCTGGATGGCATCCCGTCCCTCAGGTGTGTTGACCGCAACACTCAGCTTGGTGTCATCTGCAAACTTGCTGAGGGTGCACTCGATCCCACTGTCTGGGTCATTGATGAAGTTATTAAACAGTAATGGATGAGGGAAATTTCCCTGTGACAGCTATCTCAAAATACATCTTCAGTGCTCCTGAGTGAATGCATCATAAAAAAACCCAGCTCTTCTAGGAGTAAAAAAAGTTTAAAGGACAAAAAGTTTTAAAGAGCACCTGATTCTCCAGCATTTTCCTAGCACTGCATTTCTACTGCTGCTCTAGTTTTTAAATAGATGTGAGATCAGAATCAGGTACTCACATTTATTTAACACATAGATAAAATTTGCCTTTGGAGTAACTGAGAAGCCAATGCTATTGCCTAAAGGTTAGATGAAAAAGCATGGAGAAATGAAGATCAAAGAAGAAGGAGAAATGCCTTCTGCCTCACAGAAACTGTCTGATATAATTTTAAAAGAAGTGGATGTTTTAAAGTGTAAAGACAGGAAACTAATGGTGAAAAAGGTTTTATAGAATAAAGGAAGCTTTGTATTACTCTGACCTAATATGCATTTTCTACATTTTTCTAGGCCACAAGCTGAAGGACAGTCCTGGGATACGACCTGCAGGCTGTGTACACCGGTTTCTGCAGGTACTGCCTTAACAACAATTTTTAGACGATTCCAGTCCCACTGCAGGGTCCTACCCAAGAAGGCACCAGCCTTGATACAATTACTTCATGCAGAGAAAGACTATAGACTCGAAGACTATAGACTCAAAGACTATCTACTCAAAGAGCTGTAGACTACAGAGGTAAAGACTACAGACTTAAAAGCACTCTGAAATGGGACATAAAGCCCTTAAATGGTGCTAGCTGACCTATACCCATCTTCAAAGGAACTGCAAATCCAATTACACCTGCAGACAATATGTTAAAAATGTTAACAAGTTAAATAAACCTCTTTTTTCACTAAGGAATTATGTGAACTAGAGATTTACATTCAACAAGAATTCATGTGTGTAAATCCAGTGCATGCTTGATAAACACATTTTGACACCTCATGTGAGCCCCGAATTCACAATGGGTGTCTGCATATTTACTCTGATAATAATCAAATGCTACATTTAATCAGGTTCTCTTAACATTTGACTAGGCAGCATCACTTTAGATGAGGTATAACAGTTTCAACCTTAGAAAATGTAAATACCAGTGTGCAAGAGAGCAGCCATTCCTGTCTTTGCTGTAGATTCAGTGATCTGAGCTAATGGAGGAGATCTTGAATGCACTTTCATAAGTTAAAGCAATGACAGAGGTCGTACTGTTTTTTTGGTTGTGGGGGTTTTTTTTTGTTAAAAAAAAAAAAAAAAAAAAAAAAAAGACGACCACGCTGAAGCTGCTATAGTACATCATAATCCCCAATAGTCAAACTTCAGAGAAAGGAGGCATATTCTCCACTGGTATAAGTCAACATGGTTTATAGATTTCTGTGCTGTTACAAGGCAGATTCAAGACAATGATTATCTGAAAGTTATCATCGTTTTAGCAAGCAACTGCCTGTTTTAAAATAAAAATGGGAAACGGACAGCAGAACCTGCAAACACATTAATCCTTTGCAAGCAAAGGAAAACTAAAGGCTACCAATTTCTTTTCACTCACGTGTTTCAACTCTATAAAGAATATTTTATAGAAGTTATATACTGACTTTTCTTTCTTCAATTGTTGCGGGGCTTTCCTCCCCGTAATATATTTAGTCGTTTTAATGGCTCCATACACATCAGTCAAGAACCATCACCAATTATGCTGCGTAAACAGTTTGCTTCTTGTTGCTCACCACACATCTCGGTGCCACGCATTCCTGCCAGCGTTCCAGGCGCCGTCCCCAAAATATGCGCAACCACTACTATTTGGATGAATCATCTTTTTTCCTTCAAACCGAAAGGGTTTCTGCTTCAACTCTTTCCCAAATAGCTGCCTGAATTCACTATCCCTGCATACTTAGCTGGTAACAAAAGGTTAATGTTTATTTCTAGAAACCTTGCTCACAGGAAGCCTTCCTTCAGCACAAGTGACTTCCGTAACTCACGCCTCTGCGAGCAGAGGGGATGGGAGCGCTCTTGGATGAGTTGGGGCACCTGGCCCCCCATTTGTCATCTTCCTGAGGTCACCCGCCAGCTGTCTGTCCTCTCAACATCCAGCCCCGCCACCGCGGCGAAGGCATTCTCCCTTGCTCAAGTTTCCAGGTCTGAACTTCCAGATACAGTAAATCAATCAGCCATCGCAGAAACTGTTCAAACAACTGCAAGTAAGCATTTTAACACCCTTGAGCAGCCTCACTGCGTAGCAAGGACACTGCAGTCCTAGCTGGAATCCAGCAAAGCACTCGCTCTGCATGACTAGTATAGATTACACTTTGGAGGACTGCAGAACTGCAGCTACATTTAGTCTATGACTAAATCAGGCTCCACTTGTACTTGACCCTGAGAAGAATGTCACTGAACACAGGGGCCTTTTCTCAGCTACGATCTCGTACATTTTTCTTTTCAATGGCTAAAAAGACCATTAAGCCATCATTTCTGTAATTGCAAAGTAGCTCTCTTTTCAACATGTTGTGGCAATGCTTTGGCATGGCTTGATCTTCAAATCTTTCCCCCTGCCCTTCAACTCCACTCTTCCTCCTGCATGCTACGTTTAGGACAAAGGTCACCAGAAGAACATGGATATGTTTAAATAATTATTATTACTCTAAGGAAGTTAACCATTGTTTTGTAACTGAGTACCTGAGTCGGGATTGTTTTCATAGGCTTATCTTTTCTTTTTTTTTTTTTTTTAAGGATCGGGCAAGTTCAGTCAAAGACATCAACTCGGCCTTTCCCCACGGCTAGGGGAACATTTCTCTGGGTTCGACTCTGGGAATAAAGCACCTCTTCTGCAGGCAAAAAGAGGCAATACAACTTTTATTCTGAAAGACAGTTCTTTTGGACACAAAAATTCTTCCTTTAGGATAAAAAAAAATCCCTACTGGCCCTCACTCTCTGCCTTTTTCTCTGACGTCCACACACCCCACCGTGTACCATAAATCCCCCAGTGCACGGCAAGCAATCCATATCGATGAACTGGGGCTTTGAGTGAGCTACATGAAAGAGATCCCTCCTGGACCAGCTTCCATGTAAATTATGCAGCTGTGAAGCAAACGGAGCCCTTTCTGAACAGAGCGTTCGGTCAGGAACACCTACAGAAAGAGGATGGAGATGCACTGAGACTTTTTTCCCCCCTTTTTCAGTACATTTTGCTTGATGCGCAGTTCTGTGGCAACAGACCACAAGGACTGTCACAGTCGTACCACAACTGCAGAGTACAAGATAGCCTGCTGCAAGCAGGGAGGAGATATTTTTGCCCCAGGAGCTCTCATAAGGACCTTGACTTTGGGCCCAAGGCTGGAAAATGGACTGGCCAGCACACTTTTAAGAGGTTTTTTTCGCACTGAAGGACTGTGTTTTAGTCCCAGCAGGGGAGGACAAAGCCCCTGGGTGACTTGTGTGTCAGGCATGGCCACAGCCAAGCTATAGACTAACGGAGGTCAACAGCCGCCTCTGCCCCCATGCCCTCCCCCAGTTTGCCTCCTACATCTACCTGCTCTGTTGCATGGCTCCAAAATGCCACTGCAGGGCTCTGATCTCAGTGAGAACCATGAGGCTGGACCTAAGGGGAAAGAGACATCACCTTCTCCCCCCTGCCAGCATGAAGGGCTGAGAACAGGAAAATAACACCAGAAATGCATTTACCACAGCCACAGGCTTTGCCTCCAAATGACTTCTGATGGAAAAAACATCATCTGAACAAAGAAAAAGCTGTATATAACCTCAGCTTTGAAATACTCTCTCCCCAGGTCAGCCAGTCTATTCTGTTTTCACTGTGACGCAGCATCCTCTGCTCTGACAGAGCAGTAATGAATTCAAATCATATGGTAATTCCAGTTTAATGTGACTCAAACAAAATAGCACAAGAAGCACAAGGATTTCTAGAGGGTTTTCAACCTCCGATACTGATCAGATAAGTAAGCCACCAAACCTAATAATTATCTCAAATGAATAGCTACGAGCACAGAGCAAGTTAAAAACTTGTATAGTTAAAAACTTGCTCTGTGCTTGTAGTTATTCGAGACAATAAGAACCCAAAGTTATTTTCTTTAGGCAGTATTTGAAAAGCATAATTGTTGAAAGCAAAAAGACTGCAGTTTGAATGACACTATTTAAAGGAGACTGTTCAGGTCAAAACAAGGTGAAAAAAACTGCCTGCCCGGTATCACAGCTGACTAATGCTCTAATGCATTAGACCCTCCGCTTCTTCACGTTCTGGTTGCTGCTGATCAGGTCAGCACTTCAGTCTGATGCTGAGGATCAAGTTTACAGCTCTCAGCCATGCTGGCATTTGCTCCTCAGGAAGGTCTGGAAGAGGCGGGAGGGAGAAAAGAGAGGAGGGCAGGAGCTAGGAGTGAGGGCTTCTCCTCAAAGCCACGGCTGGGCTAAGAATTAGAAGCATCTGCCCACGTCATGTGCAGCCTTTTGGCTGAGCTCTCAAACACCAACCTGCAAAGGAACCGTTTAGGCCCACTCTGTGTCACAGAGCAGTCAAAGACAGCTCACAGAGGAGGAGGGGAGAAGAGGAAAGAGTTGCTCTGTTCTCTTGAAAATACTTTTATAGGCAAATGAAGGAAAAAACCCCACTTCTTCAGTCCTAAGAAGTTTCCTCCTATCTGTCAACATATGGTAGGAGCTATTATTATTTGGCTTAAATATAAAGAATCATTTTAAGGCTATTTTTCTATTTTAACAATTTGACATTTCTATTGTGAAATCTGGGTGTAATTCTCTGGATTTTATTGTCCTTCTCTATTGCGCCCTGGTGGAATTTCTAGAGGGGAAAAAGCAGCGATGATGGGAGATTTTCATTTTACTCTTCTAAAAAGACAATGAGTTAAGTGTCTAAATGGAATCATTCTTTATTTTATACAATTTCTGTTGAATTAATTTTTATTCTCTGCTCCTTTCAGTCTAATACAATTTCCTGAACCAGCAGCAGCACAGATATCAAAGCAGAAGTGTGCTGAGTTAGGCAGAATCCCTTAGTTTCACCTGGGGGAGAAAAGTCCTAACAGAGTTGTTACAGAGGAGTGACATTCACAATTACTTAAATTCTCCATGGATTATTCGTATAACAACTTGACCCACCTTGCAAATTGCATCCTCAACAAACATATCTGAAGAAGTTGTGCATACTGATTGAATTGATTCTGAATCCCTCTGGTGCAGAAACTGCATTTTTAAATGTTCACAGAGTGCCTAGCAATTGGGGGGGATGGTTTATTAATAAATAATGACATTTAATAAATTATCTGGTGATACCCTGCTGAGGAGAGAACTCACATTAACACTAGGTGGCAGAAGGCTCTGTCACATTGAAGACACCTGCAAACAGATAGACTCACAGACCTAGATTCAAGCTTGATAGCCAATTTTAGAAAAGCTAACGGGAAAACAGGTGAAAGCAAAATAGCTATAAAATACCATTTTCCATCCACTCTTCCAGTTCTAATTCTGGCTCTGATATATTTAGCGCACATCACTGTTTAAAAGACCGTTGGCTATCACTGAATCTGAATACACCTTCCAAACTTGAACCTTAAATCACCTCTTTTTCAATTCACATGAAATTCTGTATGGGACAGATGGTTCTATTAAGCTTCTATTTAAGTAAAAGAGGAATTCGCAGTTTAAAGAAATAAATGGCCATTAGGGCAAGTACACGATAAAAACATACACTGCTAGTTACCTTGAAAGATACCTGAAACCAAGCTTGGAGTGCTACAGCAAGCACACTTCTGCAGCTGAAAGAAAATCAACAACCTACAAGCAAACTCATTCAAAACTGCTCAAGACTCATTGTGGAAGAGGTCTCCTAAAAACAGCAGCTGCTCCTTCATGGAGATGCATTTTCATTTGACACTATGGAATTCTATAGGTAATTACAAAAGTGTCAACTGGTTTCTTCTAGTTTTACATAACTAACCCTTTCAAAAGTGTTTATGCTTGATTTTTATTCTGGCCACTCTTTTTTCAACTACTCTATGTTTCTCTCTCATCTAGTCTAAATCCAATATATACACAGAAACAAAAATTTTAATTTCCAGTAAAAAAGACAGGTGAAGAAATAATCAGCAATCACAACTCAAAGGCAGCATATGAAGAAGAATTTGCTCTGTGGGCTCTAATAACCTGGATAGAAAAGAAAGCAATGTCAGATGTAAGGAGGAAGCCATAAACACAGAGAGGAAAAGTGGAAGACAACCAATGTCTACATGTTGAAAAACAAAAGGGGAAGGGGCGAGAGCGACAAACTATTTCCTTAGACAAGTAAGTTAGAGTTGACAGCAAAGATTTGTTCTAGATCACTGTGGCTCCACTGCTTTTACACTTGCCAACCAGTAATATCCCAGATTTACAGCGCTTGAGGGTTGGGTTCTACAAGTGTAGCTGGTGCCAACGAAGAGCTCAGTAGCCTTGTGGTGGGTTATTCTGCACCTCTAGACATGGAGGCTCTTTGTGTTTAAATATAGTATATGTTATCATTCACAGTTGTCAGCAGTGGAAATTGTCATCTAAGCAGTAAAAGATGCTGTTGAAGAAACAGGAGGGATTGGTTAGAAAGTAAAAATTCTTTTGGCTGTGACAACTCATCTCACTGCCCATTTTGAGGGTTAGAGATCAAGCTACCCGTTGCAAATTGCTGCCTGAGAGTAAGAAAAATCAATAGTAGGTAGGAAGGCCTCCTTGCCAAGGCTACAGCCACTGCCAGCAGATTATTAATGCATCTGTCTGCATTCTTTAATGTTTCCTAAGAAGCAACTATGTTAACTGAAAAGGTGCGATGTGTCACCAGCCCTTCTCTTCTCTCCTCTTCATTTTCCCTCTATATTAAAACCCTGGCTACCAAAGAAAACAATCATGTTTCACCTCATCTTTTCCCAGCTTTTCTGAAGTTCAGTTCCTGCTATATAGCAATATATACAGTCTAAGTACTATCCCTGACAAGCTGTTTGACAACCCTAAGTTGCACATCTATTTTACTCCCAGAGCTATGGAGTTGCTTGGGCTTAGATGGGAAATGGAGGCCAATTAAAATAAACACAGACAATACCAATGAATTCTTCAGAAACACACAAGACAAGCAAAATGAAACACTACTGGCTTTTGCCCACAATTAGAATTCAGCCCGTCTTGCAGGCTGAACACTCTGGCTGAGGTCCAGAAAGACACTTAAGCACATGTCTTATTTTAAGCATGTGAGTAGTCTCATTGATTTTTCACTCATGCCAGTAAGAATATTCAATGCGCTTAAAGTTAAGCACATTGTTAAGTGCCTTCCTGGATCAAGGCCAGGCTATTTAGCCCTTGCAAGAGTTAGTCTACAGAATATTCACCATTATTTTAACTTCTCAAGACTTTCTTTGAGATAAAGTTTTATGGTGTATGGAAATATTTCATTCATCGAGTACCATACGAGCAACGACTGGTTTACAGCAACCTTCAGGGAACAAGTATTCTTCCCCTTCCCACATCTTCTGAAGCAGTAACTGGAAGGATTATCAAGACACATAAGCAAATACACCGATAAAGAAAATTAGTTTTGAAAGGGAACCCAGCAGTCTTACTGATCTGGAAAGTAAAACTAGTGCCACAGTGAAAATCTGACAGACATATTAATTTTCAGTGAAAACTAATAAAGTCATTTGCCAATATCCCATTCCAATACCAAGTCCTGTACAGCAGCTTTGAAAAACAAGCTAATTGTTGACTGAAATGAATCACCACAATAAGCACATATTCAAGTCCATTTTTCCTTCTTCCTTTTACAAAGGAATACAAAATTCAGGGAAAGATCTGTTAGCGTTTCCTCAAGAGGATCTCGCCACATGAGAGCACTTTATAGAGATCAAAGGCACAAAAACTATTGCTTTTTGCTACAAAGAAGCAAATGTCATTTGCTTTGCTACAGACAACTGGATTAATTATCTGGTTGGCATTATCCAAGTTCGGTATCGTACCAGAATAAGAACTAGAGAAAGGCATTTAACATAAGGAAAGCTGTACTGGGTCAGACCAATGCACCCCAGCCATCCCACTCCAGGAGCAGAAAAGGGAGCAAATGGGAGCACGACCACACCAGTGAGACCAGCAGGACAATATGACAATTTGCTCCTATTTTATGAGCAGATGTAGCTTTTCATCTCAGTACTTGCTTCTTCCTGAAATGTTTAAACCCAGCAGTGAAAGCACACAATCGACAGGGCACTGTATGAACAGAAAGCTAATTTAAAACTAGATCATCTCTTGGAAACCTCAGGTTGACTCACAGCTGTATTACTCATCATGCCTTACACCAATGCAGCTCCACTGATCTCATGTTACCAAGCCCACACCTGATGGCAACTCAAGCCTCAGCATCTAAGACACCACTTTAGAGACCGGTGGACTACACTACCCCCACCGACAACCTCTGAGACCTCTGCAAAAAGTAACTAAGACAGATAAAAGTAGCCTGCTGAAAAACAGACACTTCCTAGTGGATTCTGGTTTAGAAGTCCTTAGTTTGAAGAAATAATCTTTCTACTTTTATTTTTTTTTTAATCTGGAGTTATTTTACATATCTTGATGCTGAGAATATTCGATGAAATTTTCTCACCTTGTCACGCAGAGTCAGAGCAGACAGACAAACGCCATAAAGCAGAGAACCCTTGAGGCTGGAAGGCACACATGGAGACCATTCAGTCCAGCCCCCCTGCTCAAAGCAGGGTCAGCTCAAGCAGGCTGCTCAGGGCCATGTCCAGTTTTGAGCATGTCCAAGGAGGAAGACTTCACAAACTCTCTGGACAACCTGTTCCAGGGTTTGACCTCCCTTGCAGTAAACACATTTTAATGGAATTCCCTGTAATTTGTGCCCACCGCCTCTTGTCCTCTCACTGGGCACCACTAAGAAGAGCGTGGCTCTGTCCCCTTTACTCCCTGCCCTCCATCATGTATTCACACACATTGACAAGATCCTTCCGAGTCTTCCCTTCTCCCGATTTAACAGTTCCAGCTCCCTCAATCTCACTTCACTTGACAGAGAGCCCAAGTCCTTACTCACTCCAGTGTGTCCACGTCCCTTGCACTGGGGAGCCCAGGACTGGACCCAGCACTCCAGATGAGTGTCTCACCAGTGCTGAGCAGAGAGGAAGGATCGCCTCCCTTGACCTGCTGGTGCCACTCTGCCTAATGCAGCCCAAGAGGCTGTTGACCTTCTTTCACACAAGGACACAGTGCTGGCTCATGGTCAACTTGGTGTGCTCCAAAGCCGCCTGTGCAAAACTGCTTTCCAGCTGGTCAGTCCCCAGCCTGTACTGGTACAGGGCGTTATCCATCCCCAGGTGCAGGACTTTGCACTTCTCTTTGCTGAACTTCACAAGATTGCTGTCAGACCATTTCTCCTGCCTGTCGAGGTCCCTTTGAAGGGCAGCACAACCATCTGGTGCACAAGCTGCTCCTCTGAATTTTATATCGCCTGGAAACTTGCTGAGGGTATGCTCCTTCCCATCAGCCAGGCAGTAATAAAGAGGCTAAGCAGTACTGGTCCCAATATTGACCGCTGCGGTATACCGCTAGGTCCTGTTTTGCTTTGAAATCCACAACACAACAGGTACGTTAACATCACTAGATTGTATTGATTTAACTAGTTCCCATTTTTAAATTAAGATGGTTAAATGAGCACAATATTTTAATATATGCAAGAATCAAGTCTGTTTCTGAACAGTATCTGCTGGTTTAACTCATTCTTAAAAGTGAATTTCCTTTAAGAAAAGTTCAAAAATCATTTATGACTTCAGTGGGAAAGACAGACTTTTCTTTTTGAACTGTTTTAGTATGTAACAAACCCAAATGGTGGATTTTATCAAGAAATCATTTCTGTGGACAAAATTGCACCATCACTTGAAGAAACGAGAGCAACAAGAAAGCTGTATTCCAGAACTGGGATTATAGCCAGTTTATGATGGAAAAACATTGAATGCTTATGGCATAATTATAATGTTACAGCATTTGCTGCCAGAATTACAAAAATTATTCTTAAAATTATGCCCTAAATAGAATGTTGTTTAGCTAAACTGAAAGCACATTCCAAGAAACGTGAAAAAACAAACTTACCATGATTCCAAATCTAATTTATGCATACTAAGGGCTTGTTTTAATAAAAGTATATTTAGTGGCTGAATAAAGTTTCTCAAAAAATTGTTTTAAAGATAATGAATGCCTGATGTCCAAAAGAGTGTCACATGAAATTTCATCACTGACTCATGTAAACTAACCTCAAATTTAACCAAATGCAACTGTGATCAATATTGTGTCAATCTGAAAATATCTGGGTTTTAAGGCAGTAAAACCAGACGCAAGGATGAGTAAAAGGTTGGAATCCACAAATGGAATGGAGTTCTTTGCCACTGAAAGGTCTGGAACAGTTACACTGACAGGGAGAAGCCATAAGAATGAAAAGTTTTGATAGTGTTGCCACATTTAGTCAGAAGAGCGTCAAGTGCAGGAGAAATAAAAGGAAGCTAGTTTGTTACTGTTGTATGTTATTTAATTTTTTTCTTTTAAAGATGACATCCTCCACTTTCAGGCAGTTTGGGGCATGGACTGTTCCTCCACACACATATAAATCACTGTACAGTGTCTAGTACTTGCATGATATGTTCCTAGGTACTTTTGTAAAGCAAAAAACAGCAATATATAACAAAAAAACACAACCACATAAAATGCAAACACTGTCAGATTTACTGACATGCTCTTGAAAAAGCCATAAGAGTTACTGAACAATAAGACACTATAAGGCCAGCTATATGTAGCAGAGTTGTGCTACAAAAGAAAAGGACATTGGGAACAGATTCTACCTTCACTGTGAAAAATCCTGAAGACAGGGTTGTGATTTCTTTTCTTTTTTTCCTCCCAAAAATTGCTGATCACCTTGCAGCATTAATGAATGGCAACCATCCTCATCCTTGATGACTTAAAGGGCTCATCCAGTGAGAAAGAAACCTATCCAGTGGACAGAAACCTAATGTTTGCCTAGCCTGTAAAAACTAACCCCTGCAACAGTCTTATCTTTGTTCTGCTGCAACATGCGACTACCTGTAGTACTGACCAAAGAGAGGGAATGCGGTTTGGTTACCCAGTCCCACTACGGATGAACTTTAACATATCAGAGAGACATAGACCCTTTTAATTATAGTACAAGAGACCCTGCCCATGTACAAACGTGTGCACATGCAAACATGCATGTGCATGCACTGCCCACCACTGTGCTCTGTCATGCATCACAATCTCAGAAGGTGACAAAGAATAAAAAGTTGCCTACATCAATCCCTTTTTCTTATTTATTTTATTTATAATTTCTTGGCAATAATACTTATCATGAGTTGCCGTGGAAAAACCCACGAACTAAAACCAAAGACTGAGCTGAGGGAGGAAAAGGTGTCAGAGTGGAGAAAAAGGAGTTTTATTTTTATTCCTTCAAAATACTAACCCCTACCATGACAGCCTCGCTGGCTCCTTCTCCACTGACAGGAAATTTCTGTAAAAGAATCATGTGGTGCTGGAACACGAAACTGCAGAGCTTCATACACGAGACAGTCTATAGTCCTGACCAGGGATTAACAAAGTAAAAAGCCCAGTCCTCTCCTTTGCCTTCCAAATACTAAAAACTTAGAACATGACAGAAACTTGTTGACTTTGACAGGATTTAAATTACACCAATATGATGTCAAAGAAGCAGAACAGCTAAAACTGGCAGAAAAATAAAAAGTCCAGGACTTCATCGCTTCATTGTGTCTCCTGAAAGTTTGTATCTTCACAATAACAGGGAGAAAATCCTACAGGACCTCAGAAGGGCAATGGATTTATGAGGTCTGCGAATCCCAAAACAAAGATGCAATTGAGCTAGTTGATTTTATTATTTTATGCCTGAAAGCTTAAATAATTAAAAAAAAGTAAAAATAAAAAGAAAGCACAGAAAGCATCTACTAGAAAAGCACTGTGTCAGTATTGTCCTTTAGGCATGTTTCCCTCTCCACCTCCAAAAAGTTGTCTGGCATTTGACATTAATTGGGAGGAAGAATTTTCTCCCCGGCAAAGTCAATTAACTTCACTGTATTTGTATCATCTGTCAGAGCCAAATCTGCTACCTTCGTGTCTGACACAAGCTTCTACACCTACTTGACAGATCAAACAGGTTTTAAAGAAATTACTGTGCTTTAAAGTTCTATGCCTACATCCAGTCAAAAAGCTGAAAGGCAAGAGGTGAGTGATTATTATATTAGTACATGGATACACTCAACTAGAATATTAAAATACAGTGTATCTTTGTACTGAAGTTTAACTTCTTTCATGCAATTTGCTATTTCATTATGAAACTCCCTTAGTCTTCAATCATCATAAACATCTGTAGAAAATTAAAGGAGGTCATTTTCCTGCTTTGTGCTCTTGAATTGCTTAATCTCTCATACTATTAAGATATGAACACTCCTTGCTATAACAAGAAATTTGAGAAAGTCTGGGCCACTGCTTTAACATACAGCCATAAACAGGTACATGTATGTTTGTGCACAAACATGCACTGAATGTTATAACCAAGCTTTTTTCTTTTTTTAAGACTACACAAAATATTAGCGCTTTATGTGACACCGTATGATGCGATGTCATTAGATTACATGTCATGCCACTCTTTGGCGTCATTAAACCAAGTGCCAGATCTCATCACATTTTATGGTCACTATAAACTCAAGTCCATACTCATTTCTCATTAGCCCCAATTTAATGTTTGTGTTTGTTGTACATCATTGTATAAAACTCTTAATTAAAGGCAGCAGAGGAGAGAAAGATAATGCATACAATGCACTTAATGCAATTCTTCAGTTAAAATGTAAATGAATACGTAGCAGCATGATGGGTAATGCAGGTGTTGAAAAAACTTCTTCACTGAAATGCCTTTCCTCATAATCGACCATTAAAAGCAACTGGACCAGTACTGCAGCTCTCCCAGCTGGCATCCAGGAACTGGGAGCACTCACTGGATGCATAATTGGGAAACGACATCAGGGTCTCTGTGGACCTATACTTCTCAGTTTTTAAGTCTCTGAGCAGCACAGAAGAGCGTATCACAGAAGAAAAATAGTCACTTTTATTTGGGCATGGACCTGTTCTGAAGTAAAAAGCTATAGTCTACTCACGAAAGGCACTCTGACATTCTGGTGAGAAAGAGGGTTTGGTCAAATTAAATTTCTTTACTAACAAAATAAAGGTAATAATTTCTATTGAGTTGGTCAAGTGCAGTGCATCACATCTGACAGGTTGCTGATGTGATTTAAGGGAAGAGAGCAAAGGACCATATTGATCTCTCTCATCAGTAGGGCAAGCACTCTAGTAAGTTGTCATTAAAGCAGCTACATAGAAGTATTGTATTATCTGCCACACAAGTGCTATGGAGGTTTTCAAAGACTTAAATAATATTTTTGCACATAAATCTACTATGGGTTAATGTGATGCTCTTCGTGACCGAGAACTTCTTGTACTACAAAGGTTCTATCAGCTGGAGCCACGGAAGAGCAAAAACCACAGGAGAAGCAGAGCTGGCTCTTCCCAGACCACCTCTGTGCTATTCCAACACACACTGGAGCGCACGCAAGTCCAAGCTGCCCTAGAAGCCATCTCAAACGTAGCCCCCATGTACACTTCACCACGAGTGCAGTTTTACACAATTTTCCTGTAACTCTTTACAGAGGTTAAAGCCGTTTCAATGCAAATTCCTCACTTTTTGTACAAAAATTACATTGCATTTTTTCAAGGAGAAAAAGATTTTTCCTGTGGTAAGATTTCCACAGGAATGCTATGGCTCTTCTTCCCGAGTTAGTTATCTTTTTGCATCAGAATTATTATCCCTTAATCCCACTAGAGTACAAAAGCTCCCACTGTATGCTCTGTCAATTTAATGCACTGCTGCTGAATATATTCTACACTGACCTATGGATTTGTTTCACCAACACTGGTCTCAAATTTCTTTACCCCAAGAACTGTCACATCCCTCAGTGACTCACCTCAATGAAAAGGAAAGATCAAGCTCACCTTTAGGTTTATAACAAAAACAGGCGTAATTTTTTTTCTTCAAGTACCACATTCAAATTAGTTTCATAGGTGCTACACCAAAAAATATTTAACCACGATTTACACTGATCTCAAGAACTAAGTGTAAATGGGGATTCATCATCTGACAAGGTATTTTCCCTGCAGGGATCTCATTTTATTCCAGTGATACTCAACAACTTTCATCTACAATTTAACAGAAAATATAAAAGTCACTCCTTGTAAAATGCACAGCTGCCAAAAAATCTGAGGGAGCTGGGAAAATAGATAAATTATTCAGGCTAATCCGTAGCATTTACTAATACAGACTTCTTCCAAACAGCGACAGCTTAATAGCAAAGGTCATGCAGCTAGGAGCAAAGAACACAAGTCACAGAAGACACAGCACTACACAGATGAATTAATAGTGGAAACAACACAGAGATAATGGTGGCCAACTCACAAAATGTGAGCTCAGGTTACTTCTGTAGCTAAGGAGGTGGATACATACAAAGTAGTATCAAGCAGGGGAATGGGGGCGTGGGGGTGGGTGGGAAGAAGGATTTACACGCGGACTGAAGCCAAACTCCAAAGGTATTTTGGTGTTCAACTGCCTTTGAGGATTTTAGTCGACCTGGTTTAAAAAAGGCTATAGAGGACTATGGGCCAGGATCAGATCTGATCCGTCTCTCTGCATGATTGGTCTATTCCTCTGTGGCTCTGCAAGCACCTTTCCAAGCAGCACATGCTGCCCCATGCGCTGATACGTCCTTTTACACTAATGCCGTGTTTCCAACACCTTTCCTTCTCTAGTCCAATTATCCTAAGCTAGTATGTGTTTTTAATCAATTCAGAGCCTACTGTTCATTAAAACTAGCAAGACAGACTCTTCATTCAATTAGTTGCTCTAGAAAATGTTACCTTTGTCTATTCAGTATTCAACCTGTTTTTCTGCAGTAAGTTCTCTGAGCATTAGCTTCTGTCTTCTGGGGTAAAACACCTATCTTTAGCTGTAGTTGCTAAAACAATCAATGCATTGACAAGCCTACAGAAACACCTAATAATAGAACAGCAATAACAACAAGGAGTTATTATATTGTAAATGTAAAATAATATATAATGATATATGTGTATACACATACGCGCGCACACGCATATCTCAATAAAATCATTCCAGTGGAAATTACAACTTCTCTGGGTGCACAGAGCATGCCCTCAAAGCAGTTATTCTTGATGCCTTATGTCTTAAGTTCTACCCTGTTCTTGGAAGAATGAATGGTACCGCTGCAGTTTCTTCACCCCTTTGCAAGGCAGTAGAGAGATTTTGGGAGCTCTCATTCTCCCCCTGCATTTAAGCCCACCATGTGACAGCTATTCTTCTGCAAGCACCCAAACAGAAGGAGGTGTTCTACCAGAGGAAAAGCAAAGTTTTTGAAACAGCTCATTAAGAGAAAATGTAATAAATGAGTTTGTGTGGGCTGGAGAAAAGGGGGACAACAGAAGGTGAAGGGAATCAGGGAGCATACACGCTTATTTAGATGTTGTTTTCCCATTACTTCAAGAAATTTTCCTGAATTTAGCATGTCTTCTGAACCTTTTTTGTTTAAGGTTTGTTTGGGTTTGGTTTTTGTTTGTTTTGGTTTTTTGTTTTGTTTTGTTTTTTTAACAGAAGTATTTTAAAGCCTCTCCTTTATTTGTATTTCTTGCTTTTCATATTGTTTTTGCTTTCTTAAGGAAACTGGCAGCTGAAATGCTGCTGTAAAAACAAGTCACAAACATTCAGCAGTGTTGCCATTTCAAACACCAGACTCAGCTGAAACTGCCGTGTGGCAAAACGATGCTGTTTCAGCTGTTGGAGCCCTCAGAAAGGGCAAAAAAATGCTGAATAAACCCAAAATATAAGCCATGAGTCAGTAAAAACTCCGGGATTTGTTGCAAAAAACCATCCTTCAAAGCAGACCAAAATAGAGGATTCACTATTCTTTGAAAATACCAGTTGCCTGTATTATCACCTTCATCCAGCCATTCCAGCTTATGTGGTCCTCTCTACTAAGTAGCAAGTACTTTCCCAGAGCCTAATGATGATATTTCAAAACAGATGTTCCTATTTTGCAGATAATGAGCAAAAGCACCAATGGGGGGGGGGGGGGGGGGGACAAAAAAAAAAAAAAAAAAAAA
>JAVKLA010000040.1:15547461-15557868 GCA_034782735.1 Sagittarius serpentarius
CCCCACCCCCCCCCCCCCCCCCCCCCCCCCCCCCCGCCCCCCCCCCCACAAGAAGAAAAAAAATACTAAACGGACAGGCTTATAAGGAGCTTAGATATATAACTAACATAGATTTCAGAAATTTGACCTTACTACGTTTCCCAAGCTCACCCAAAGACAGCAACGTAGTGGCAAAATCAGCTCCCTCTCTGGAGGTCCAGACTAGAGCCCCTGCTGCACTGACCTGTGATCTCTCAGCAGGGCTGCTGGGCAGATGCTGACACTCACATTAAAAACTCTGTTACTGCTCCACTACTCCCACGGAAACAAGAGGTGCGCAGACGCACGAGGAAGGCATGAAATGGACCCATACGTGAGTATTGAAGTCTCACATATTGGCTAGCCTCATTCACAAAGTATTTTTCTAAGGGGATAAAAATAGCATTAAAAGACAAGACACTGATTTTCTTTCTGATCTTAAATTCTCAGGGCAGACAGCCTGTAAAACCTGCTACTGTAGTACATATGGGCAGTTGATCTTAGCAGATAGCTCCAGACAGTTTTTCAGCATTTCTGTTTCAAAATACAGGAAAGTCAACTAGCAGCCAACAGCTCCCAGTAAAGCCAAATACCTACTAATTCGGCCAAGCTATTACCCTGACAAACAGCCTGCAGCATTAGCATGCTGCTTCACTGCCACGGCTCTGTCACTCAGGTAGCTGCATTCCTTTGCTCCGTTTGCAAACATCCCTGAGCCATGTCGAACACACTCCTCAATTATATGAAAGTGCCTGTGAGCACACACAGTTCATCCACTGGGTTGCAAAAGAAAGTAGTATCCACACATACTGCCCAAGGGTAGGAACATTAAAGGCACTCCTGTAGGCCTAATCTTGTTCCCACCGAAGCCACTACAAATCCCCTCTGCCAGGGCCAGGAGCAGAACTGAACCTATGTTGAGCTTTTATTTATTTTTAAGTCTGCCACCCTGAGCACCCAAGCAAGTTCAATGGGAATTTTTCAGAATAGCGTTTTAACACTAGAGCCAAAGCCAAGTCAGAGAACATGTAAACTTCCTACAGCTCTTAGGAGAAGGCAGGGAAGGAATCTGGCGGCATTAGCTGTGAGAACTCATGAAAATGGCAGTTGCACCGAATTATCACTGCTGTCATCTCCGGGGTCAGTAGCAGCTGTTACGACACCATAGATGGCTCAGATGTTTGTAGAATTGGACAACACCAGTTTTCTATGTTCTTCTGCTAGCCCATGCTTTTCCAAGCGCTTTTAAGGGCTGGATAAATTGAGCAAATACAGCAGACCTAGAAAGTCTATAGATCACTTCTGGGTGAGCAAGAACGAGAGAGAAGTTTCACAAAAATAGTTAACTTGAGTGACTGCTCTTAGACAAAAGCCAAAAGATCAAGAAGGAGTCTATGGCCTTGACTGCTCAAGGCAGATTACTACTCATTCACAGCAGACTCTTGAAAGCAAACTCCTGTATTGTCCTCACACCCTCCCAACAATACTTGCTTCTCTTCTGGTGAGAAAAAAAGCAGGATGCACCTACATCATGGAATAAGGGGGAAAAAAAAGGCAAGATTTTTCTTTCCGTATTTCAGATTGTTTGCAGACTCTGTATCTGTAGGACTTTTCATTCCAAAATTAACTGTGTGCTGAAGAGAGTCTGGAACAGCAGAGCCTTTATGCTTCCAAGTTTTGAGATGGCCTTAGAGTGCAGATCTCCTCTCTCATTTCTGGAATACTTTTTGACAATTAACAAAATCAATGACCACAGAGTAAAAAGTCTGCTCAATCCATCAGGGCCTAAATGTGAAAAGAGGAGGAGGAGAGAGAGAACCTTCTAATGACAGGAAGGGGAGAAGAGGTGTAGATTTTTTTTGGCTTTATTCATGAGCATTTCCTCATGAATTCTGGAAGAGAATCAGGAAATAAAGATAGCAGCCAGAACTCACTTTCTGCATCTTTTTAAGGGAGAACTAGACATGCAGCAGTAGCAAATAAAGGAAATAACCAAGTAACCTTCCCTATGCAAGGTAGATGCTACCCCAGTACAGACAGCTGACATAAAACCAAGGTATAGAGGCCATTTGAGAAATTCTCAATAAATATTAAAAACAGGAGTACGTAGATATCTGCGTATTTTCCAAAGCTGATGGAAAAAAATTAAAGCATAGGTTGATGCTCCTGAGAACAAAGGAGTCAGTAAAATTCCCATGTTTAGGAGAAAGAACAAAGAGATGGAGAAACTACTTGTTATCTTGAATCTCAATTCATGTCAACAGACTCCAGAGGAGAGAGGAGCACCTGCATTGGAGCCAGGACCACAGCACCTTTTCTGTCTTTCCAGAAAGGCTCACACGACATTTTGAAATGAGAGAGCAGAGGCACCGGGAGTCTTGTCTAGTGGACTAGTCCCAGCAATACCCAAGACACGGGACCTTCTCTTTCTACAGGGTTCACCCTCTTCTCCTCTCTCTTCCTCACAGGTATATTCATTGCTACTGTCCAGCCTACAAGGACAGAGGAGGAGGAAAGAAAAGAGACTACTTTGTTTTCAACAGAAGGTAGTCCTCATGGTCTGTGATTATATATATTTTACATATATTCCTCTGCAGAATAATAGTGGAGACCAAGTGTGCAACCACCATCTAATATTAGTAGGGCGTTAAGTAGGGCGTTAAGAGCATAGAAAATACGCTCACCTTAAGCAGCATCTTAGAAGAAACACCAGTTCTGCATCAGGACAGCAGATGACTGGATCCCTAAGCAAAAAACCTATCCCTGCAACAACTCTGAATTGATGGGTCATTAAAAACAGTGACTAAAAGAAACTTTTTTTTTTTTTAGTATAAATTTTTAAAATATAGAAAACCACAACCACTTCCAGTACAAAAGTAACTAGGCATGTAGCAAGTGTATTACATCAACTTAAATAATAAATCTAACCTGCTCATATTTTCAACACTACACTTTGTTCTTACACACTTCTGAATTATTCTAACGCTATTTTTAAACAAATCCTTTCACTGAAGAAAACATCAATATATCAAAACTATTTTTTAAACTAAGGAGTTTCCTCTTTTGCAAAGCAATTATTTTAAGTACTGAAAAGGTTTCCATGGCACCCTCCACTTCCCAATGACAAATATCATCAATAGCTGGATTTAAAACAAACTGAAAACCCCAAATCAGCAGCGTGACTCAAGGAAAAACATTAAATATTTTCAAGCAGAAGAATTGAAAAACTTATTCTTACTGAAAGAAAAAAGTATGTACGCACACCTGCTGTTCTATCAATCTAAGCAGGAAACCATTTCACTGCTGCATCATAAGTAGAAGAAAAGTGCTTATTAAAACATTAATCACAGTCCATTATATTCTGACTCCATGCCAGAAGTTCCCATTACATCACTGAAAATATCTATTAACCAAAACCTGATTCTGACAAGTTACAGAAGTGTAGTGTTTAGGATTTAGTAATGTAAAAGTCAGTTTTAGAAGAACAGTTACACAATTGATTTTGCAGTGGCAAGCAAGTATAATTAATTGTTTTTGTGACATTTATTACTGCAATGGGGTTGATTTAACTGGTGTTTCTACTGTAAAATTATTCAAAAATTATTTCAAACTTCATCTACTTTTATTAAACACATTTATTGTGAAGGTATTTAATACCCAGGGCTGGCTAAACAATTTTAAAATGTGCTGGATATACTACTACATGTAAAACTGTATTGTCTTGTGTAAATATGGGCCTTGTTTAGAACTACGTCTCACAGGAAATTATGCCAAATGAAAACCATCTCCCCTTCTCCTCCCCTAGTGAAAAGGATTTATGTTTTTACATTTAATACCAGTTAGGTAAAGAAACAAAAATATGGTGGCGTTACCGTCAAGCCTGAGCAATAGTTCATCTGTGAAGTCCGATTATGTTCAAACCCCTATTTTGTTGTTAGAAACGGTGGCCTAACTCAAATGCCTCAATTTGGAAGAGAAAGAAGTGAAAAACTCAATTCTTTCTGGAAGCCTGGCACTCACTACATGGCTTGTTTACCTAAAACAGTTTTCAACCAACCATTAGCAAGGGTTTAAAACCAAAGCCATGAAAATCTGTTCCTAAATGTGTATATATAATCCCCAGCCAACCAACTTAATTGCAGGTACTTTCCTCAACCCCCTGTAAGCAGCCCCACTTAAAAAAAAAAAAAAAAGTCAAAGCTATAGAGCATGACACAAAACTCATATTACATCCCTAACCGAAGAGAGAAGAAAAAGGCTATATTTTTAAAAATGCTGAATTAACAATCACCTCTGTAGCTGTACGTTTAGTGCCACCAACCTTCACAAGAGCACTGCCCGTTCAGGGGTCGGTCCTCCCTTTCTCAGCTCAAGTGGGTGCTGCTGCATGCTCTGCGTGTGTAAACGGACAGGTTTATCGGCCTTGCCGTGGGTGTACTGGCTGAGGCAAAGCACTGCGCAGACGGCACCACAAGCCGACTTCAGCATCACCAGCAACCTTATTGTGGGTGTCAAGCAACCAGGTAACATCTCAATCATTTGATAGAGAGGCTGATTTGAAATGAAAGCAGTGGATGCTTACAAATAACTAGTATTTACAGAATTCATTGATTATACCCCCATCCTGCAAATACTGGCATTTAAGAGACTCTGAATTAAAAGCACCTCATGTCATTAGTGTTCACGATGAATAAGAGAGGTTTGGAACACACAAAGCTAAGAACATCTATGCTTTTGGGGGGTTTTGTTTGTCTGTTTGTAAGAGGCTTGGGTTCCTTTTTTGCCTGCTTGACCTACCTACAAAAGACACCTGAGCTAATAACCTTTTACCTGTCCTTGGACATCTTCCAATTTCCAAGATCCAAAGAACTTCAGTTTTCCTCTCCTTTCTTTTTAAGTAGTGCCATGACATCAGAACTAATGCAGTCTGGCTTCCTACAGAAGAGCTTGGTCTTGTGGGCACTTACAAGCTCGGACCACAGCTTTTCGCAGGTACTTAGGATATCTATGAGGTGTCTCACTCCACATGCAGCTTCTTCAGTGGCTAATAAGTCATAAGCTTACCAGGCAGGCTTTTTGCAGTCAAGGTACTTTTAGGGTCCCCCTCCATATCCAACCACTCCTTTTCAATGCACCAGCCAGGGTCTTAGTTACCTCTAAAATCTCTACTGGTCCATGAAGTGTGACTGCAATCAGCGAACAGATGCACAAACTGCTGGAATGGAAGGAGCTATAAACTCCAATTCTTATGGGTGTGTAAGACTTGGGGTTTTTGTTGTGTTTCTTTTTTTTTTAAAGGAAGCTAAGAAAAAAGTAAAGAAAAGAACACATGGGATCAGATACCATTAACTCTAAGAAAAGTTCTCCAGTTCCACTTTTCCAAAAAGTTCCTCCAGTGTGACCTAATCTGAGGGACATCAGGGTCATTATCAAAATAAGAATACAGAGACTATCACAGCCCAACCCTTAAAAATCTTGCCATCCATCATATCAGGTGTGAAAGCATTTATATATATAGGATCAAATTTATGAATGGAATTACTGGCTTTGACAAATGGAATGCTCCTCCAGGAAGATCCCTCACTCCCACCACTTAGCACTCTTTAGAGAAGCTTTAAACATTGTTGACTCCTGATCACCGTGAGAAATACTACTCATCAAGAACAAAGCTATAACAAAGCTACCTGAAGGGGTTAAAAAATCTTGGGGAAAAAAGCTTGAAAAAAGGTTAAAAAAGCTTGAAAACCTGCATAAAGCTTCAAGACACCCCCATGTTCCCCTCTGCCATTTCAAGAAACTTGTAGTTCACCTTTTCAGCCATTTGATACCTGAACAAACAATTTTCATTTGGAAGGCTGCTTTACAACTATGTTTATCAGTGTCAGAGTCAAGAAGATGCATCATTTCTGGCTTTATTTTCCTCTTTAGGGGTCTATTTCACTGGCTGTCCCACTCAGTCTAAATTTTTCCATTATACATAACTCCTCCTCCTTGAAACAATAGTGTTAAAGAGTCTAGGAAGCCTTTCTCTCTTCCTTTTTCCAGACTTCCTTCTTGCATTTTTATTTACAATAGATTTTTACAAATGCCTTAGAGGGCAAATTCAAAACAGGATGCTCCTCGCCCTTCTACTTCAGCTACATCTGAGACTAAATAATCCATTTAAAAGATTAGTCCATCCAAACAGACCATTCAGAAAACCATGATAGCGTTTGCCTAGACTGCCCCAGAGCAATTCCTTGTCATGACACCTCTCTGCCGTTCCTTACAGCCAAGTACAAAGCATGAGTGATGCTCAGATGTTGATCAAGAGGAGGAGCTCTTCCTCTCAGCAGTGGTCCTCAAAGAGCTCCCATATTCTCCATGACCATTATCGGAGAGACTTTGCTCCTCATCACTAAGGTGTTCCAGCCTCCGTATTCTAACACTGGGCTTAAAGAAAGCCTTTTGGGGCCCTATCCTGGGAAGAACTACAAAAACTGAAGACACCAAGGCCTTTCTGTTGCTGAAGTGAGAGATAAGCAAAGATCACTCCTGCACGTGCAAAACTTACTGTTTTTCTTGTGGCAACTACACAATTCCCAATGCAATTATACACCTGGCTGAGGAGTCAGAGGAAGACTCAAAAAGGGCAATACGATGGAGTCCAGGAGGAACAAGGAAGGAAAAAAGTAAAGAAAAAGAAAACACTGAGCACAAACTACTGATCTCAAGCTTACCACATAATTTCAGAGAAGCAACAGAAGATCTAAAACTTAACTTCTACAAAAACATTTTTCTAAGCTGATGGAGGAAAACTAAGGAGTAAAATCTGTGCACATATTAAGTCACAGGAGAACCATACATCAATAGTGATAATGCAGGGGATGAAGGGAAGGATGAAAGCAAAGAAGGGCTTTCAATAACAGATAAGAACTATCACAGACAATAAGATATTTTTAAGTGGCTGATGGTAACAAGGCTTCAATTTGGTGAGACAGAGTAGAAAACAGGGCATTTGGCCCATGTAATTGCTGGATGCCTCCTGCCACATTATAATCCATCAGCAGACAGCTCTGCCTGACACTGTTTCAGCTGCCTACTTAGCAGCATTGCCTCTACACCTGCAGAGACAGTTCAGGGTTTGCCTCCTACCAACTTTCAGTAATAAAGCCAATCTTACCATCTTGATTTTTTGAAGCAAATTTAAACATTTACTGGTTAATCTTGTAGTAGAGTTTGCCAGACAATTCTCCATTCCTTATGTTAAGCTCTGAATTTTTTTGCTTCATATTATATGTATTTTAAAAAATGCATGATTTAGTATTCTGCAAGCCCACACTACAAAAAGACTATTCTAGAATAAATGGTATAATTACATTTCCTACAGCGACCTTGTAATCTCTCGAGTATTTATTCTAGACTAAACAGCCTTACTCAGCTGCCCTGTGTCTGATTGTCGATGAAAGAAGCTTGTTTGACAACTGCTTCGAGCAGAAACATATTTTTTCCATGATTGCATGAAAAAGTAAAAAAACATTACCAGACCAGTATTCTGAGTACAGAGACTCATGTTAGATCGATGAGTTAATTTGGAAGCCAAACGCCAACAAAAACAATTACTATGGACATTCTGCTGTCATGGCCAGTTTTTGAGGTTAATTTAGTGGTACATATACAACTACAGCCAACTTTACATATAAGAAACTACATGGTGTATGCAGGCTTCCTTCTTTGTTTCTTTATATATTTTCCATATTCTCTGCTTTTATAACCCTCCCGAGACCTTTTACAGTTACAGAACCCACACTATACCCACAGGTGGGCGGGCAGGAAGCAAAACCCTCCGTTTCATAAGCAGTCCACTTTTAATGTATTCAATTGCTAATGACCTTGACAGAAGAGCTCCATGCAAAACACCATATACTACAGGGTGTCGTTTGAAATGTTCATAAGACATTTTTGCCAGAAAGCTGATTTCTTAAACAGTAAGATTTCAGACTTAATAGAGGCTGTGCTCCTTTCCTCGATTTCCATTCAGCTGGAAAAACTGGTGCTAATCTACCTCCTCTATGTTAAATTTGCATCCTTCCAAAATCCTACGACGAAACCTGTAGGATTTCTGTAGTACACTAAAGCAATATAAGACAGTTTCTACATTAAGCCAAATTAAGATGGTTTACACACAGTTCTCTTTCCTTGTTCCAGCCTGTCTTGAAAAAGACAGCACACTTGGCCATATTCACTATTCCAAAAAAGTGCACCCACGTAGTACTTCTATTGTCATTCATAGGGTTTTATTCAATTATTCATGATAAAATGAACAAAAAACACTTCACTTTAAAAGGCTGTATGCAAACATAGCTGTGTCTAATGCAGTAATCACGTCTTACCTGCCAATTCTCATTCATTAGGTGCCTGATTCAAAATGCACTGCAGCCAACAGAAATCTTTCTATTGAGGATCAGGCCCTGCAACAGCAGACACTGGCAAATTCAGACCATATGCCTTGGTAGCCAAGAGAATTCCTGCAAGGAGTGCAGCCCTCCTACATGCTCTCCAAAGCAAGACAAGCTTTCCTTGCTCTTACTCAATCTTTTGACTCTGACTACTGAGCTTATTGAGAAACTATATTCTATTCAAAGGAGCAGAATGAATTCAGTGTTCAAAATCAATGGGCCAAAGCAGATCAAATAAGCCCTTCATTTGTGGCTTTTCTCCTTTTCCAAGATTCAAGAAATATCTGCACACCCCAATGACAAAGACAGCAGATGTGAAAAATCACCTGCTACAACTTTTAAAGCCCAGAGTTCCTGTCACCCATTCAAAATCAATTCTCTGTTATTTCACTGTCTTGAACCCAACACAGACCCTGACAGGGTTTTAGCAAAAACTAATCCGGCCAAAGACCAGATCAACTATGGTTTAAGAGTAGTTTGGAGAACATCCTTACTACTGCCTCACTTAAAAAAAAAACAACAAAACACACAACAAAACACACAACAAAACACACAACAAAACACACAACAAAACACAACAAACCCCCCCCACAAACACCCCCCCCAAAAAAGAAACAAACAAAAAGACCACTATGACTGACAGCAAAGAAGTTACAAGAGTCATTTCTAGATTAAGTGCCAGAACTCTACATGTGTTTCAAATTACACTACAACACTGCACAACAAAGAAACACGCAGAAATTTTCCACTTGAAATGAAGGTTTAAAATCAAACGCTAACAAAGCTCTAACAGATATGAAATCCAACCTCCTCATCTTAATTCAAAATTCAAAATGACTGAGCTGTCCTACACTAGGGGGAAAAAAAAAAAAAAGGAATGAATCAACCCAGTTGTTCGTTATAAAAAGCACAGTGGGATAAAACACGTTCGTTGTATGTACAGACTGCCACAGCACTCTGATTTTGCTTCAGTACTTACCCTCAACTCTTAAAATGACATTTTGCTTAGATTTAACTTTGAAATTATCAAAGTATATTACCTATCCTCATCAGATTAGTGTTCACCACTGAACTTTATTTTTGCATCATATTTAAACAAAACACTAATTAACTGGAGCACTCCTAACAATGTGGTTATACAAGAAAACAAGTTGGTAGATCAAAGGGAAGTCATATTTTTCCCTAAAGAAAAGCAAAGATTTTTGGAGCAAACTCAATTTTTTATATACATGTATATATATTCAGGATGTATCTCTCCAAAGTTAAGTAGCAAACACAATTTCATTGTAAGCAGCCCAGGCTTGACTTGATTAAAAGGTCTACACAAAAGTTCTCTGTTAAGGCAGAGGATTTTTAAGTAGAGTGCAAACATATTTTTAATCTTACTTGTAAATTGCCTCTATTTTGTAAGAGTGGCAGGAATAGAGACTGGTGCTGTATTAAGAGTACGATCCACCTTGGATTACAGGAGACTGTTTCTAAACTTTGAGACATGAAGTTCACACATCTTTACCCAAAATGTTAATCACATAAGCAGATTTCCGATTTATAGTCAGTTTTTAAGTAGCTGGTATATGGCTCTTCCACAGCTGTAAATACTTGGTGTGAGAATGCTGTGTGGCCATTCCTCCTAGCTGTACATACTTACAATTAGTGCCAAGAATGTCTTTACATTTTTCAGGACCTCAAACAAACACAATTTTGTTCCTCAGGGTTTGTTTGGGTTTTGTGTTTTTGGGTTTTTTTTAATCAAAACTACATAACAAACATACATTTTTAAAACAACAAACTAATTTCCATCCCCATCCTGTTTTGGTCTTTCACTACTTGGCGTGTCAGAGTTTGTTGTATTTTTCATTTCTTTTGTTTTGCAGTAAGAAAAATCCAGACCTCAAACCACACAAATTCAGTGTGCTCAGCTAAAACATTGGGGGGGGGGGGGGGGGGGGAA
>JAVKLA010000040.1:15557878-15569941 GCA_034782735.1 Sagittarius serpentarius
CCCCCCCCCCCCCCCCCCCCGCCCGCCCCCCGCCCCCCCCCCCCCCACCAGAGAGAGACAAGCCTTTTTTTGCCCCTCTTAGAAAACCTCAAAGTAATGGTAGTGAGCGCCCGAGCATCCAGGCGTTCACGCTCTCCCTCTCAACCACACACCTCCTCTTCCCGAAAGCCATGGTAGGTCACACAGCCTTGCAAGAACTTTGGCGGTTCAACAGATTCGGACCAATTTGAACCAAAAGATGACACTCCCCACTTTACTCAAACTCCACCAACCCAACCGCTTCTGGTGATGGCAGAAGTGCCAGCAGGGCCTCTGGTAAGACACAGCTCTCTAAACGCGACTGCCATCAGCAGGTTGCCTTCAACCCTACCCAGAAACCAACAATTTCCCAATGCACATCACTGAACACTTCAGTAATTTAAAGGAGTGACCAAGTCGCATGGACCCAGGACTACTAGTCATCATGGAGGGACAGGCAGCTGTAGAGCCTGCCTCCAGGACGGGTATGTTACAGTGATCCAAGACCCCACTTTTCTCCAAGGACAGCACCACAGGTTTGGGAGATGCTCTCATACTACATGTCTTCTCCCGTTCAAGTCATATTTCCATTTGACAGCCAAGACAGGCATGAGCTGGTCCTCACTGCCTGAACACGCGAAGTAATCTTTACCACCCAGATCAAACCATCACCAACCTGGCACGTTCAGTGTGTATTCATGGGACCATCAGCCACTGAGACTTCCTTGCAGTAACCCCATGGACATGTAGTCAAGGGAACCTCTATCAGAGGCTGGCTCTCAGAAAGCTCTCAGAAACCTGCCATAAGGTTAAATACTGTCCACAAGTTAGTGTAATACGTCGCTCCCAGAAAGCCGTGTAATTCAGGATTATTGCCTATATTTCATGACTTCCAGAAAATCTTCCTCCGTTAAAAAAAATTGGGGGACGGCTCCTGAAGGACACAAACCCTTACATATTATACCAGTCAGGCAGTGGGGGGGTGCGGATAATCTATTTCCTCATTATCCTCAGACTTCCAACACAATAGCAAAAAATGCATCCTAAGGATGTTAATGCTTTTCTGCAGTACACAGAAAAAAAAAGAAAATTTACGGCTCCAAGAGAAACTGAAAACAAATTTCTAACAACAGTTTGAACATAAATTTCCTTTTTTTGCAAAACATGCAAAATCCACCCAGGAGAGCAGTGGGAGGATGCAGAATCAAGTTTACTGGACTGCACGCAAAGTTTTCTGTAAAGCCTAATAAGCAAATAATACCAGTCACCTTAAAAAGCAATTTTTTTTTAGATTATAAAAGATTCCTAATAAATGTTCTAAATGATCTCTTAAGGATTCACCATTTTTCTTGCTCTTTGCTAGAAACCTTCTTGCCAGCTGTCTCCATTATAGCAGTTTACTAAGAAATGCAACACTAATACTGAAACCTAAAGTGAGTCTTGCAGAAGGTAAGAGGTTAAGATGTGAATATTCAAAAAGCCCATTCTACTGAGTGTTTTGAAAATAATAAACTGTATCTTAAAAAAAAAAAGGCAGTAAATTGTGCTACCAGAAGTGAATACAAAGCCTCCAGGTTGGCAGTGTCTTTGCAATAATTCTGGCTCCAGAAATTCAGATGATAACCTGCACAAATGAGGGAGCTATTTAGCAGCAATAAATAGCTAGACTGCAAAATTATGAAGAACATGAAAAGAGGGAGAAACAAAAAAAAAAAAAATCAAATAAATTTTGATTTAACCTGTCCTTATGTGAGTGCAAATGAAGAGGAAACTAAAAATCTTTAGCAGGAGTGGATAACGTTGTGCCCAGCTCTTCTGCCTCACCCAGGCATCTGTATGCAGCTGCCTGAAAAAACCCAAAGCAAGGACCCAGGCACATTAGTTAAGCATTCATCATTAACAGGAAATGCGCATGAGTTCATATAAACATAGAAACACAAATATATAAATGAATAGCCTTGCATGGTTTAAGGTATTTCAGACACTCCATGGAATAGGGTTAGAGTTGTACCGGCTGGGAACCCACAGCATATCAATATATTTCTTTTGGAATTGTGAACAGCCTTGGGACTCAGAAGAACTCTTCTGGTGGGCACCACCCACCCACCCACCCACGAACCTCCCCTTGCTACCACAGCCACCCAGCACCCCTGCCGCTCTTAACTCTTTCATCACCTCCAGAGCCAAGCCAAACAACCCAGGCTGTTCATGCTCGGAGGAGTAAAATGACACATGTGTCAAAGTGTCTCCGAGAAAGGACCGAGTGTTGTTTGCAAACCCTGCTCCAAGTACGCTTGCACACAGACGTTGCAATGCAACGGCAGTATTTAAAGGATTTTGTTTTGCAAGGTGTTGGGTTGCCTTTGAACCAGTATCACAGACAATTAGCTGGGATGGACACGGATCGCACAGGGCTCCGGCCAGATCTGGACACCAGCACTCACCTTACAGGGGCACAGGCAAAGGGACAGGGACTGGGAATCCTCCCCGCACAAGTCATCTTTCCCCCTCACCCAAGCATTTTCATTTGTGATGAGGCTTAGGGCTGAAAGGACCTCAAAGCTCCCCTCGCATGGGAGGTCCCTCACAGCTGTGCTCCATCCAAACAGGTGGTGAAGGCTGAGCCTGGCACTGCCCAAGTTTAAACTGCTAATTAATATTTGGTCTCAGAAGCTTGATATCAGATAATAAAAATTACAGGCATCAGGAGGACACAGAAACAATAAAAATGAAGACAACCTCAGTTCTAGACAGTCCTGAATTTTCTGAAACACCATTAGGTTGCTTATTTACTTTAAAAAAGTCTATCTACCTCTATCATTTTCTGGATGAGATACAATTTCTCCTGTGCCAGTGAACTAGATAGGATTCCTGTTTGGATTTCAGTGGTCTCTGAAACTGCATACTAAAGTATCTTAACTTTGTTCAGTACTTTGTGGCTTTGGTTTTCCCATATTGCACAGTCAAACGTAAACTTGTTTTTTTTAAACTCTTTCTTGCCTTGCCAGTCTGCATGTTCCTTCTGTCACATAGTTTTCCAGCCACTGTAAGTGACTATGACCTCGAAAGCTAGGCCATGATGAGATGGGCGACACTCGCTATCCCAGTAACGATATGTTTTCAGGTGGCATTTCAGCTACAAGCATTTCCTTAGAGAGCAGACACATCACTTTTTGACTTCCCAGCCTCCATTACCCAGGCACAGCAGGCTCCCAAACTCCTTTCCAAACATGGCTGCACACCACGATGCCGCCAAGCTGCTGGACCAGCCCTGCATTATATTTTTTGACAAAGTTAAGCTCTATACTTCATTTCTCACAAGCACAGTTTGACTGTAGACAGCAGTCGACAAGTAAATCTACCCTTTTCCATGGCAAACAGCCCAACTTTAATATTTTTACTGGCTTACAGCTGGGTAAATCAAGCCCCAGATTTTTATTTATTTATTTTTTAATACCGTGCAACTGAAAATGAACAGCTACTTCACTACGACTGCCAAGGACAACCTTAAAAACACTAATGCAATCCAGTCCAGCTCTCAAAAGATCTATAAAGGCTAGCGGACCAAAAATTTCAGCTTATCCACCCAAACAAAATGTTGGTTAGGCAGGAAGTCTAATATTTCGTTAAGGTCCTTCAAAAAAAAAAAAAAAAAAAAAAAAAAAAATAAAGAAACAAACAAAAAAAAAAATCCCAAACCCTACATGCTGGCAAAGTGAAGATGGTAACAGTCCCACTTATAATGCCATGAAATGGGAATTAAAACTTGCCGTGTTACTTACCCCAGCCTTCCCAGCATTTCAAGCTCTGGAACTTGTGGTCCATATGTCTCCAATTGCAGGGGCCGATATTCATACAAAGCTTCTTCTAGCTTTTGAATAGGAGCTAGTGAAATATGCTGACCCTGTTGAAAAAAAAAAAAAAAGAAAAAAAAAGAAAGAAAATTCTACATAGGAGGTTAAGGTTTTGTTTTGACTTTTTTTTTTTTTTTTAATACGGTGCAAGAACAAGTTTATACCATTAGGCTGGTCTGGACAAAGACCATCCCATTAAGAACATACTATTACATCACTCATTTCTTCATGATTTATATTTTTTACTGAGTTCTACAATTTGGAAGTAATGTTGCATTAGCTTTAACTGTTTGGACAAGGTAGGAAGGAAAGGGAAAAGTTTTATTGAAGGTAGGCTTACCATTAGAGAGTGCAACTGCTTCCAGTGTCACTAGTAAAATTATTATTAGGTTAAAAATTCGTTTATCAGAAGTAATATCAAACAAATGTCTCTGAGCAACCCTATTTGATTCTGTAATCAATGATTTCCTGAAAGCCCTAATTAGAAAGGGAAGCTGCTTTCATTTCTCTCCGCAGGCTTTGCAAGCTCCCATATATAATGGCTCTCAAGATAGACTTTTACAGCGCAGTACAATTAATTCATTCAGCAAATTCCCATTTGTTTCATAACTAAAAATATAGAAACACACAAACATAAAACTTTCATTCCAGATGGTACTTTTGCAAGCCCTTCAGACCACTGAGAAACAGCTAGACATTCCCCACCCCCACCTCCCACCCACCCCCACCCCCCGCCCTGCAGTCTCTATCACTCTGAGCTCTCACAAAACAGGAGACTTGCGGCTGGAAAGGAGGGGTCAGGAGGATATGAGATAGAGCCAAAGTTAACAGATGTTGCTGCGTGACATTCTACACTGATTTGTTGATCTTTCACACAGTTTCAATTTTCTACTGTATTCTATGGTGCTCACAAAAATTAGCAGCAGCAGCAAAAAAACAGAGCACTATGAGTTCCCCCAAAACAGCCTGGCTTCCCCTGTAGAAATTGAGCTTCACATCTGCAAAACGCAGGAATTTAGGAAAGTAGTAGTATTGTTTTTGTAGACATTTTGTCTGCAACAGGAGATCGGAAGCTTTCCACGGTGTAATGCTGTGTATAACCCTGTCTCCCACTGGTGATCACTTGCTGAGCTTCACTTCCCTGGGGCCACTCATGTAAGCATCTACTCCCTTAAGTAGAAAATAAAGGCTTGTAACATGGGACACTGGGTTAAAATTAACTAAAGAGGGAAAAAAAAAAGTCAGCAGAAGGGGAAAGCTGTTAATTAAATTTGGTGTTGAGGACAGCGACCTTTCTGAATTTGGAGCATGGACATTTTTGTTTAGAGAGCTGCAGAAAATAGCTAAGAAAATTGAAGACGTAAGTCCTTGAGAAGTACTATCATGCATCTAGGGTGATCTCTATTGGAATATCAGAAGCTCAGGTTTTCCACTGAAACGGTGCTCTGTGTGTGATGAGAACAGATAGTTCTGGCCTTTTTCTGCACTGCCCAGGAGCCTGCTGGGGCGGCTGCTAACACTGTTATGGTGACAGTCTCCTGAAGGCGAAACATGGTGAAGAAAGTTCTCAAGTCAGCCATGAGTCACTCCAGCTTTCATAGTTAGCATACTGTTATTTCTGGGCCACAAACTATTGCTGCAACATTAAAAGCAGGCAACCACACATTTAGGAAAAAAAAAAGTAGGAAAAGAAAGGTTAAAAATTCAGCTCTAATGCTACTTCATGATATTTTAAGATACGAATGTAGGGTCTTTGTATATTTTAGACATGTCAATTTACAAACTATTCTAATTCATTAAAATATTATACTTCGTAACTACATTTATGTGGGCATGCTAGACCCATTGTAAGAGATTAATGCTTAAATAAGACTTTTAGATTTAAAGTTTTAAGAATATTTGTGTGTCTAACCAAACTGAAAGGAAAGACATACCAGCATTTTACGTGTGTACACACTCATCTGGTGAGTGAAAAGTCTCAGTCTTTCCAAATCCAGAGCAATGTCGTTCCAGCCATAGAAAAGAAAATTCAGTTTCAGGCAAAGATCAAAACCATGATAAGTATTTTGGGAAATTACTTGTGTATGGAAAAAGGAAGCAGCTCAGATTGCAGGAGCCACATCTCTGGAGGGCATCACCAGAACAGCTGCTCGCTGTTAGTGGAGTTGCCACTGGTGCATTCCTAACACTTTTTTACCAAAAGTGCCTTCTGCCAACATCGGCCAACAGACATGGGAAGGCTCCTGAGAAATGGACTGGGCACTTTACAAGCCTCTTTCCCCACCACCAGTTATGCTGCTACAGATGTCCATCTCTGGAGAATCGAGAGGATAGGATGAAAGTACTTTGTTTGTTTTCCTCTCTTTGTGGGGTTCCCAAGGTGCCAGAAGTCAGAAGGGATCACAACAGTCATTTACTTTCAGATGGTCAACCAGTAACTGCAAGGGATCTGTGCCTAACAGTGGGGAGGCTGACTGGTCAGCACACTAGCTGTATGGTGGGCACTGGTGTGCGTGTCATGGGGAGGCCACTGAGCCATGCCAGGACCTTTCTGTGAAGCGCAGTATTGCAAAAACAACTCACTGTGATGGCCCAGAGAGCAGAAGTAGAACATCAGAAGAGGAGCAGCATACAGATACTGTCCATCCTTGAAATGGGCTGACCTCATGCCCAGCACAGGCCAGGACATTTTGTGTTCCTATACAAAGCCCAAGGACTGGCAGTTCGGCGAAAGCACCTTCTTTTGAAAGGCATCCAATTTAGACTTAAAAATTTAAAATCATAAAGGTCCAGGCACATCCCCTAGGTAAGTTGCTCCAATAGTTAGTTATCTTCATTAAATATTGGCAGCTCATTTCTGGTTCATCCAGGTCAGTTTCAAAGTGCTGGCTCTTTCCTACGTCCTTCTCACCTCTATACTCGGCCAAGGTGCAAGCATTAGGAACCAGTACATACTTTTGCATGGTAAAAATGACTTCATTGGTTTGTGTCCGGCCAACAGATCTGCACCTCAAGGAGACTGTGCAGCAGTATGACACAGCTCATTTGTTTTTGTTTCCCAAAATCACAGCTTTAGCTGATGGGTTTTGGCAACCCAAACAACAACAACAACAACAAAACCAACAAACCAAAAACCCCACACAACCAGCTGCTGTTCCTGCCCTATAGCTGTCTGGCCTTTAGGTAAAGGCTTTTTCCTGTAAACTGGATTTTAGTCTGCCTTGATTTGGGAAAGGGTTAGATGGAAGCGTAAGAGTTACAATGCACATTCCCACCTGAAAGGGGCTGAAGCCTGGTCAAGCCCTGCAACCACATCATGATGTTTTGGATATGAACAGGCTGTATCTACACTGCCAATTCCTTGCAATGCAAGTACAGCGCCGTGGCCACGCAGGCTTCTGAGCTCTCAGGCTTCCAACCTGTTCAGCCCTGCACAGACTGCACTGCGGCCACAACACAGGGTACGGCACAGACTGGTGCCAAAAGGCTGGGATGGAAACCAATGAGAACTTAGCAGTGAAAAGATTTGCCTTTCCTCTTTTCACTGATGTTGTGATAAGGTACGTTTACAAAAAAATCTAGTTGAGGTTAAAAGGCTCAATTTGAGCAATATTACCTCAGTTAAAAGCCATTTGACCAGTAGCATCTCAGTTTTGTGTCCCTGTCCTGAGTGGTCCCTAGCCATTTCAGAAAAGACTGGTATAAAAGAGAAGCTGTTGTGTAATTTCAGAGACATCACAAGAGACAATAACTGTTACTTAGGACTTACACAGCACTTTTACAGATCCAGAAACCATTTCAATATCTATGAGGTAAGATTTTTATATTTCCTGTATTCCACCTAGACAGCCAGCCTTACCTCTTTCCAGCATTAGGAGACATTTATCAGCATACTAAAACCAAAGTGAAAGCAGTGGGTCCAAGATCCTGCTTTTGCATTGCTTTCTCCTGACAAACCTAAGATCTGCTGTTGTGGTCATGGGTAAGTATTTCTAATTCCCCTTGGATGCTGTAATGTTTGTGTAAAAGAAGCTGACAGTATCCAAACGGAGATAGAAAAGGCTTCCAAGAACACAGACAACAGATTTTCCTGCCTCCTCTCCCTCCCACCCCTATCTTTGTGGCATTGAAGTTTTTTCTCTGGGATTATTTTAGGCACTTTAGCTGTCAGTTGCATTTTGGAATGTATGGAACCACAAAACACACTGCTAATTAGAAGGAAGGCATTTGTTTATCCTTATGACTTTGTTTATGTAAAAGACTGCACAGCAATGGATTTGTGAGCAACTGACTTTCCATTCATGTACTGTATGGTTTTAGATGACAGAAAGACAAGATTAAATGGGGGGGGAGGTGTTAAATAATGTCTTTGCATTACAAATAAAACTGACTGGCTGATCTACTTTTCACTATGCCAGATATACTGTTTGAGGCATCTCTCAGTTTAAATAATAACAAAAGCAGCAGCCAATTTTTGTTTCAGACTGTGATATGATATGGCATTAAGAAAAAAAAAATAAAGCCATGAATTATATACAGAGAAGAGCTGCCCTTGCAGTGACAAGGTGCCTGTTTTAAACAAAAACCAACGTCCTTTTAGGAAAATTCGCAACTATCAGAGCATCAAAATTACAATGTATCAGTGCACCTTTCACACATGGGCTTAGGGGGGTACTCCTGGCAAATGCCAGGTGTATCAGTATTTGCCTGCTAGCAGGAAGAGGTTACTTTAGCACACAGAGTCCAGAAGAATCAGCTCGAGGTGCAGCAGTCACATTTCTTCCCATCCTGTTGTCTCTCCCTTTCCCTGTCTCCAAAACAACACTGCCTTCCTTCACCTCCTTCCCTCGGCAGCAAAAAGAAATAACAACTGACAGTCTTCTCAGAAACCTCTCAAGTGCCGAGGAGGAGGAGAAAGGAGACTGACACCAAAAATGCACTAGTAGGGGAAAGAGGAGGAACAGCTATGCCACAAAAACATCCCCAGGCAAGAGACAGAAGCCAGAGACTGGGGTCAGTAAAACTTGTCCAGACAAAGCATGTTTCTGTACTAGAAGCGGCTGGACTAGATGATGCAGCTGATCTTTCTGCTTTTTTAATTTCTCTCTCCTTAGGAACTTACTCAGGTCTGCTATCACCCACTACCAGAACACAGCACACGTCAGATAACAGAAATAGTAACATTTATGCACTACATCTCATTAAGTCAGTTTGCAGCAACGTTATTTTTATTTAACTCTTCTCACCATTAGGTCACTCTCCCCAGCCTGGTGTAAGGAGTGCAAGGCTAGTCAAAAAGAAACCGAGCACTGTGGGATGCCGGGGCATGACACTGCTAAAACACATCCTGAGCATCGCTTCAATTGTATGTGGCATGACAGAAAGGCTAACAAAGACCCTTTTTGATACACCATCATCTGACTGTGTAATTATCCAAATGCTTTCAAGTGAATGTTAAAATAAAACTATAAATTCCTTGAATTTTTCAGTATAAGCAGTCTTAGAAAACTATTTTACTGTTAAGCCCACAACAGAATTCAGGTTGTGGAAAGATTTCATGTTAACAGAATTTCTTATAGAACAATATTAATGCAAATATCTTAGGCAATGTGGTCTGAGCCAAAAGCTGGGTTGTTCTGGTTTTTTTTTCCCTCCGGTTTCTACCCTCCCAATTCATTATTGACAAATCCATGTCAGCAATGCTAATATAGCTTTCTGATTCTGATTAACTAGTTACTTTGACTACAGTAATACTCAGGAAAAGGAGAATGAAACTGATAGATCTGGAGGGCTCAGTTAATATTATTTTAACCTTTACCCTCTCTGTCTTCCACAGCTTTTTTAAATAAACATGAAGAATGTCAAACTAAAATGCATAATTCCATTCCTTAGCCTAAAATTCCTATGCCAGTGAGGCTTTTCCAAAGACTTAAATATCTGAAACCAACTGCTCACTCTTCTCCTCTTGAAAACCAACAATAAATCTAATTTCTTCACTCAATTATGAAAAGTGCTATGGGGATATCCCAGTAGTAAAACAGATAAAGAACAAATGATCTGACAGAAACCAATGAAATCAACAGAAGTTTTCCTGTTGATCTCAAAAACAGAATCTGACCATACGGGGCAGGACAAGACATACAAGATTGTCACCACTCCCCCTTCTCTCTGGGGTAGATGATTTCAGATGTCTAGTAACCATCTGACTAGATTTAGACCTTTTTTTCCCCCTCCACAGTAACTTAATTTGATTTTTGAATACCAAACCAGATTTAAAAGATGTGCTTTCTTTAGGAATGGCAGAAATAAAGCAAGAGATCAACAGCACTGAAGAAGCTATTAACAAAGACTGTCACGTACATGTGATTTGTTACACACAAACAGGTACCTGGGAAATTAACCACGGAGTGACACCACCATCAGTTCTACTTGCCTCCAAAATCTTCCTTTACAATTTTCTGACATAAGTAATTACCTGACCAGACTTATCTTTAAGGTCCTGCCAAAAAAAACATTTCTCTAATCTCTCAGAAGAAAGCCCATGTCCATCTAACATGCCAAAATACAATTCTATTGGGTCAGTGCCAGTACTAGGGTTTAGTGACGACTCTCTTCACAGAAAAGCCTGGTGCCCTTTCTTCACATCAATGGATCGCAGATCCTGTCTGGTACTGTCCTCTCCATCACTGGCTGCTGGAGCCCACTTAGGATTCAGGGGATAGTCCAGATGTTTGCTGCAACCAGTCACTCGCTTGTTTTCTGCGCAGACTCCAGAGTTCTGGCAGGAAGGGCCAAGCTTTCCTCAAAATCTCCGGCACTGTTCAAAGGACAGCCCGGTACACAAGATAGCATCGTTTTTGGAAACAGAGAATTAAAACACAACAGCATTTTCATGTAACTAATAAGCCCACAGGTCACCCTCCTGGTTTTCAGCACTTGTTTCTCAACCTTGCTCCCAACTTGCTCTCAGCTCCTAAGCGCTTATTCACTTTTATACACTCCACCATGCTGTACACAGCAGTTGAACTGCTTCTGCACCTTTTGCTCTGGTTCCTAGGACCTCTACCCTGCACACGGTATTCTGGCCACTTTCAGCTAGAATTAAGACCCTTGCCATGAACTGGCTGCTGTCTGGTATTCGGACACCCCAGAGTGCCAATTGCATTTGCAAACCTCACTATCAGCTCACACATTCTTTTTCCTGCTGTGGCTTTCACAGGGCTCAACACAGCCCCTCTCAGTGTACAACCGCAGGTTCTTCCCACTTCTCAGAGACGTTTCACTACAGGTGACTCAGTCAATGTTCTGTTCAGTTTGTTGCGCCAATTCCCAACGTGCTATGTTAGTAATACAGCATTAAGCAGAATTAAGAAAACTTTTATTGCATCTCTACCATCAGACTTCTGGAGCCTTGATTATTTTGATTTGGCTATCAACAAAGCACAAGCTCTGCAGTAGCCACTCTAATTGCAGGATTAAAGGCTTTAATATAATATTGTTTTAAATATCCACATTAAGGGCCTAATTTTTCAAGGTATGTGAAGTAGAAATCACTTTGACAAATACCACTTTGTGTATCATGACACATAACATTAAGACAGGGACAGACAGATCAGTGGAAGTCAGAGCACAGCAATAGCTGCGCATCGCTCACCGACCAGCGACAATTATTTCAGTCTTGGTACAGCTGAATCTACCAGTGTTCCTACTTGGCTGCAGTAAAGCTGAGTGTTATGCTGATATGATCCCTCCATTATGCAAGAAAATTATTTAGCATTTCCTGGAGAACAGTGGAACCCGCAAAAATTAGCTGCTTTATTAGTAGAAGAGAAGCTCATAAAGAACCGTACATCGCTGTACTCTCCACTATCTGCTCTTTCCTGGGATCCTCTAAAGCAGCTTCCCCCTATCCAAACAGCCACAGCTATACAATATTTTTTTTTAAGGAATGTAGAGTCTGACGGATGATTTAAAAAGAAGGACTGCTTAAAATAACAAAACCAAACAGAAAGCTGACCTCAGTCTGCAGAAGATGAAAAACTGTGTGTGTGTGTGTGTGTGTGTGAAAGTCAGAGACATATTTCGTTTTACTGCGCATACAGCCTAGATGAAAAAGTGTGTGTGTGTGTGTGTGTGTGTGTGTGTGTGGGTGTGGGACAGTCAGAGAGATATGTAGATTTACTGAGCATAC
>JAVKLA010000040.1:15570041-15596205 GCA_034782735.1 Sagittarius serpentarius
GTCAGAGACATATTTCGTTTTACTGCGCATACAGCCTAGATGAAAAAGTGTGTGTGTGTGTGCGTGTGTGTGTGTGAAAGTCAGAGACATATTTCGTTTTACTGAGCATACAGCCTAGACCCAGATAACTGTTGATAAAGATACAGAATGTCACATTCAGCATGGCTTATGTCTGCCTGATAAAGAGAAGAAATAGTGAGATTCCTTGAATAGCTAGATTTTAAGGAGGGACTGTTAAAGGTTGATAACTGCCTGGCAAAAGAAAGCAGGGAAGTTTTTATAGCAATGGGGACAAGAAAAAAGGAATAAAATATGAAGAAAAGGACAATAAAGGCAGATAAAAGGAAAACCATGAATAGAATAGGGAAAACGGGAAGAGAGAACAGCAGAGTGAATTATTAGAAACAGGCAAAAAGATAAAAAGGAGGAATTTAGAAAAACTGAAGTCTAAAGTAAAAAAATTAAGAAAGTGCCATTCAGGCATTAGCAGTACATGGTACGTCTTCACAATATTTGTGGACTACATTTACTACAATTTTAAATGAAAACTGAAACCTGTTCGCAATATATTTAGGAATTACCACTCAAAGTGGAAAGTAGTTTATCTCTAGCCTTTTTTCCTCATTTGCATGCAGAACACACAAATAGACATTAGCCATTTATTCTGGGAACAAGAAGAGACACACTGCAAACCCAATACACAGTTCACGGCGCTACTTTGAAAATGCACATTAATTTTGTCACACTAAACAAAAAAACTCCCTGGGGCAGAAGCAACTGCATTTTTAATCTGCACAAAACATACTCTTTTGTCCTTCCAGAGAGGTTTAGTTTCTTTGCGTGCAAGTTTCTATCTGTGTTTAAGTGGCTATATCAAAATGATGCTTAAATCCGAACCACAGACACACGACAGCTTTTAAAGTTGTGTATACTTCCAATGGCACCTGAATTTTAGCAGTACTTTGGACAGAATTCACAGAACTTCACAGGATAAAAAAAAAAGTCTATTTGTAAGGCCTGGCTGATCCCAAGAGCGTTGCAGAAATAGTCCCTCCACATACCCAAGAACTACCATGGCCTACTGCATTACTCTGGTTTTAGTGGCTACAGCTTTGTAACTCCACGAAGCACAATAACCGGAAACATCTAAGGCATCCTCAGTACAAAGAAAAAGGAATGGTTCCTGCCATGAAAAATCTACAATCTCACTTAGAGAAAATAGAAGCTGGCAGCAAAACAGTGATACAATCACACGGTAATTTCACTTAGTCCCAGAAAAACCCTATTTATCTACTTCTAAAATAAAGAGATGCCTCATCTGTTTTACCTTGTTCACCGGCTCCTTTGTCAACCCTTTTGCTAAAATACTTCTATTCAAACAAAAAAAAGCAAGTGTCGCCACAGATTCTGAAAGAGGAGACTGCTGTGAAAGCAACTGCAGCACAAACATCAGATTTCGAGCAAGTTAGAGAGGCTGCCTGGATATTTCCTGCTACAGGCTTATAACAAGACAGGTTTGCCTTAAAAACTTCCACTGTAGAAAGTAAGATTACTATATATGCTCTGACATAAGTACTGGATGAACCCACATCAGCAGAATGCCCTGAAATTTAATAATACACAACATGGGGAAAGAAATCATTCAAATATAGTGTGCTGAAGATCAGGGCTTATACTGACATCGCATGCCATAGTTACTTACTGCTTCTTGGGAAACAAACAAGCTGTAATCCAAGAAAAAGGAAGTCCCAAGAGCAAATATTGAGAACATTTGTTAATCAAAGGACTAAACATATAGCAAGGTTTTCATTTCTTTGACTTTCATATATTATTTCCCTACAGTAAAATATGCACTAAGCTCTCCACAGATGATGCAAATGTCTTACCCTGGCTCAGGGCAGCTGCTGCTCTGAGAAACAAAACAAAATGAGCTGATCTTTTGAATTCCCCTAAAACTCGTAATACTGCACCAAATAAAGCAAAGTAGAGCTTACTATACAGTTTAACGAGCCATGCCTAACATCTTTGTGCACTTAAAAACTATAATTTAATTAACTTTACCTGTAAGCTTGGAGAGGAGCATTAGGGAGGGAAAAAAAAAAAAATGAAAATACACTCATTTTCTCCTCGAGTCTGAAAATAGTCCAGGGTCCAAACCCCTATACAAGTAGTAATAAAAATAGTTTGGTTTCTGGTAGCAATAACAAAAATGAGGGCAAGATTAATTCTTACACTTTTATGGCAAACAATCTAAAGCAGATGTTCAAGAATAAAAGCGAGATGTCAAAGTAGTTAATAAGTGCTTTTCAAAACCAAACACAAGACAACTTGCAGCTTTACGTGCTTATATAAAACTCTAAATCATCTCAGTCAGCTTCCACCCTTAGCCCTTCTCTAGTCTATGAAGCTTCACAATTACCAAAACCATTATACTCAAGTCTAAACCACCACAGATCTGTGTCTCCTGAATGAAAGCACATGCAAGTGAGTTTTGCTGATTAAAGATCAGCTGCTGAATCTGGGCCCTTATGAACAGAAATATGTTTCCATGGTTTGAATACCCAGGATCTCTGGAATAAAGTCCCCGTCTTTAAGAGACACAGCGTATTTTAAAGATATCTAAAAAAGTTCAGACTGTATTTACGTTTCCGCTACAATACTGCAGTTCTGAGACAGAGATCAAACTTCACATTATAAGGTCAAAACCAACATAAGCATTCCTTAGAATCAGACTTCAAATAGATATTTGAAGTTATCCACACTTTCTTGTTTGCAAGTTCAAAGAATTGCTGATTATAAAGCGAACTTGAAGATATTAAATCTTCCAAGTACAAATTTCACAGAAGGTGATGTGTGCATGCAGGAGAATTGAGTCCTTCCACTTTTAATATGGCAAAAGTTTGTAGAAGGTAACCATAAAGCACACCCTTTCCACATGAAACTAGCTTTTATTGTGAACACGAAAGACACTGCGTTAACTTAAAACACCATTCACTTAGATGTGCTTTCCAAAAGGCCTTAAGCAGGATTATACTGATTTAAATAAAGTAAATTAGGCAAGTTCTTGCACTCAAGCTTCCCACATAAATCGGATTTGCCAAGCCTTTTGAATCTAATCAGTGGTACAATCACACAGGTATACAAGAGGCTGACTCAGCACGCGCACACACACTTCTAGACTCACCAGCAAGAACTGATTTTTGGCTGACCACAGAGAACTGCCTCCTAAGCTGGTCAGCCCAAGTCTCCATCTACCTGGAAGCCACCCATCCAGCAACACTGGGCTACTGTGCATCTGCATCGCCGTTCCACTTTATTACATGAAACACAAACCCGTCACTACAGGCATTGGGGTAACTGATACCATATCACTGAAGTCAATGGGAGCAAATCAGAAACTCTAGAGTACATATGAATAATAATAGGGTTTTGTGTTTCCTTTCCCAAGTGCTGAGAGTTTGCAGGGGTATTCCCACCACCACCACTGGACTATAATCCCATTATTTTCATTGTGCCAAGGCAAACTGTTCAAGAAGCTTTCACACCACGTTTGGCTTAATAATCCAGGGTGGTGGAGGGAGGGTGGGGGGTGGTGTTTTGAACTGTCCAAGATTTGACAAGAAAAAGAAAATGAAGGTAAGTTGTATAACCCTCAGGAAAATTATATTTACTGCAAAAGATGGCGAGGCCATATCTAAAAGCTTTAACAACCAACCAAACCCTTTAAATGACCAGCAGCCTAAATAACTTTGCCCTATTTCTGGGCATGAACTTTTATCAACCGGTAATACTGTGAGAAAACATGGTTTTCTCATTCATCTTGAGTCACAGTTAAAATACAACACTGCATCAACTTTTCTCTCCCCCATCTCCTTTTCACAGCCGTTGCTGCGTCAGCTGAAACATTAATTGCTAGGACTGAGTGTTGATAGCCGGCATGTCTAAGAGACCTAAAGCCTAAAAGCAGCTCACCTTATGAAATCACCTAACCCCCAGCCTCAGCTACTCCAGTAGCTACGCCGGTACGCTCCAGGACATTCGCAAAAGTAGGGAGTTGCAGTGACTGTTTGCTGCTATCAAGTCAAGGAAACTCAGACTTTGTTTAACCTTCCGTATCTTAAATTTAGACCAATACTAAAAGGCAACCCTCAAGTGCTACAAAGAGCACTCTAACTCATGCAAATAGTTTAGTCACAGCAAACCAGCAGCCAGCCAGGATAATGCATCGCTGAAAAGTACCTGCATTTGTTTCTGTAAAGGGCTACAGTTGGCTTTTAATTATTCATAATGCTTTGTAATGTACTTAGATGCATATATTGTACACACACACAGCAGATTTAGTTTTAAAAAAATAACCAAGTCTCATTAATTAGAGAGCTGATTGTAGCTGATTGCTGATAGTATTTAACAAATACTATCTTTGAACATTTTACAAGACCCTGTAATGCCACAGTCCTGTGCAGACTGACACACAGGATTCACTTAAAGGCACATCAAGTTAACAAATCTATTTGCTATCAGGAAATTTTATACACTTATATTTGGGGCTCAGACCCAGATTCAGCAACACTGATTCCGCTTATAAAGCTACAAAGGATTCAGCTTTAAGCACACGGAGAGCCTTGCAAAGTCAAAGCAGCAGTCGCGGACAGATTACTTTGTCTGAATTGTGGCCTACAAGTCCAGTCCAACAAAGCCAAGCAAGCCTAAACCTGATTGTGTAAACTGAGCCCATCCGCTTTGCTGCAATTACCTATGACAATAAACGCAACAGTCTAGGAAGCAGAGGCTTGCAGAAACAGGCCTCCAGAGAAACAACCAGCACCCTGATGACTCCGGTCTCCCCTCCTCATCCTTCCGCAGGCCATTTCAACAGCTCAGAAGTCGAGCAGCTCCCAACTAGGTAGTGGACACCAGCGTCTGCTATTGCCTGGTCCACAGATCCACCACGATACATTGATGGACCCTACAGACTGAAATGCAACAAGGACAAGGTAACAGAGCTGACAGTTAAGCCAAGAGGAGTACACGCTTGCTTAATTTTAAAGCACATGCTTAAGGGTTTTCTGGGTCAAAGCCAGGATAATCCATATCTTATGAGATCAAGCACCTCTGCCAGTTTTAGATCAAAAATTTTATGACTGTTTCAGTGATACCATTAACTAGTCCACAAGGGCAGACTTTTACTCAATACTCAGGATGTGTATAGTAAGATGAATTTTAAAAGGCTAGTCAAGTTGCATGGGCCATTTTTGAAGCAAAGACCCACTGGTATTGGTGTGAGTTTTCTTACTGATTTAAATGGATGCTTGACCATGCTGCTCTAACTGAAGGTGGGCATCAAGAAACTAATACAATAATATTAAGAATATTAAGTAGTATATAGGGCTTGCAGGTAATCTCTCAGAAAGTTATTTATCACATAAATCATCTTAATTTTATTATCTGGGCCCCAATCCCATGGCCTCCACAAATTGCGAAAATAGTCCCAACTAGGGACTATGTGTAATGGGGTCCATTACTCATACCAAACAGATCAAGCATCCTTAGAAAGCTAATTTATAGAGAAAGTTTCCAAATTTCTCTAATGATTTTTTAAAACCTTAAAAGGAAAACAGTAAGCAATTGTAAATCATGCAAACGCACGTACTCAATCTGTACCATTTTAAAAAGTAGACTAGAATTCTAAGAGATGGCCTTACTGCAATAGCCATTGAATAAATCCTATTTCAGTGTCTTTTTCGAATAATTCCTATCTCAGCATTCGACAATACCCTTGACATTTGTCTTCCTAGTTAAAAAACTTGCAAAAGACAAACCACAATCCTCTGTAAACTGATGTGACTCTCTATTGATGGGGTGCATCTAATCACATCAAAGCAATAGAAGAAAACTTGCTTTCCTTCCAAATGCATGTCAGTTTTCTTTAATCTATGCATTTACTAAACTGCATAAATAGAAAACTGGTAGTTTGATGCAATCAGCACAGTGCCATTTAAAGCACAGCACATCACAGCACTCATAAGTCTTTTTGGAAATACCTCCGCTGCTCAGCAGCACTAGCTTTCCACCAGTTGCTGCTCCACATGCTATTGCCAATCAGCTGCATTTGCTGTAGCGCATTCCAAAGTTTACTAATTAATCTCTTCACTAAACCCCACTGATGGCCAGTTGCCATTTGAAATGATCATCATCTTTTATTTAAAGACATAGTGACCCTATAGTCAAACTCAGACCTTATTTGTAAAAAAAGGTGTGCCAAATTTCAGGTAATTAAATCCACTTCAATAACAATAAGGTTGTTTTTAGTTTTAAACTGGACAGAGGCAATCGTTAATGGTTTGAGGGTGTTTATATTAGACATACTAAGTTATTTCAATGCTAATTGTCAGGAATCAAGCAAACTCCTGCATTTTTACCTAGGAGCTACGTTCAGCAGAGGGTATGAGATGCAAACTTCTGGAAAAGAGACCATTCATTTCTTGCAAAACAGCATACATGCTTTGAAGTCATGTGTTTTAACGATTCCAGCTTATTGCTACATTTCATATGAGGTTTTAAATATTGATTTCACCCAGTCCAACCTCTCACACCATTGTTACAGGCTGCTCTCATTCAGCAGTGCATACGGGCTCCGTGACCTTCACAATGACCTCTACAAAAGCAGTTGTGCATTTTACTGTGGTGTAAATCCTCACAGACAAGTCAAACCTGTTCTTTTTGGCATCCAGCCCTTTAGATGAATACTCTGCAGAGATTTATTATGAAAGGGGAATGAAGGGGCATTATTGCACAACATTCACCCCTCGCATACAGCTAAGTTCCATCTCTTACAACTTCTAAAGGCTTTTAAATAAACAGATCTTTTTAATTACACAAATCGTTCTTGCTTCTCACCAATTTTCTACAATTAAAATTCACTGTTGTTTACAAAAAGGTAGACATGCCCAGAAAAAAGCACGTGTGCAAAGGTGTTTTATATTATTATTAATAAGTAATATTCATACTTCCTGTTACTATACACGAGGGATTAGTGTTTCCTAGCACAACATTCACTTACAACACTGAAGTATTATTCCACATTGTAGCAACACACACTGCCCTAAAAGGGTCCATTAATTATTTTTGTAATGCCATGAAATTGCTGCAGGATATTAGACTGTCTCCATAAGAAATACACTCCTATGGTAAAATGATGAATGACGAAGCTTGCAGGTTTTTAATTAGATTTCAGAACAGCAAGAAAGTACTTACAAAGTTATTCTCCATGGCCTTATAGCTTAATACTTTGCTTGCGCTTATGCAAATAATATGAAAAAAATCAAGATTAATTGAACCAAAAAATATAAAAGCATAAAAGAATTGTGAAAGGGGCAGATTTTACAAATTCAGTGAATCTGCCAAAGTGGTCATGATAGTAACCCTATCATTCACATTATCCACACCCCTTCAGGTTTTCTAACTGATCCTTCAGCAAAACGTGCCCTGCTAGGTAAGGTGGGGAAACCATAACAAAAAAAAACAACCAAAGAAACTTGCATTGATACTGCACTCCAAAAATCATATTCAGACTGGCTTTACCTGATAGTTGCTTGGTATTAACCGGAAATGAAGCATTTTGAATGAAGTAAATATTCCCTCCTCTAAATCTCTGAATTCCCCTAAAAAGCTCCCTCCTCCCAACGTCAGCTGTCATGGACAATTGACAATGCACTCACACATACCTCTGACTGCAAAAATAAAGAACTGCTGTGTGTGTCTCTCCCTGTCACCCACAGGCGATATCAGGTATGGGTTCTCTCTCCCCTTCCTAAGTGTCTCAGCTGGCCATTCCTTAGCTTTCCTGCTCCTCCTTTTCTGCCAGCAAAATCAAAGACAACGAAATGCACAATAGCAAAAATTTCCCCATACAAAAATATAAGAAAATACACTCTCCTCCCACCTTTCCCAGGTCCATACTGCACTTTCACAGAGGTTTCCACAAACAGAATATGCAGCAATGTTGTTTTTACCATCCGAATCCACTTCCCACCTGCAGGTCCAACTCTGTTACCTCCAGCACGGCCCACTCCTTTGTTTCTAAACCTGATGCTACCAGTGAGATGGAGCAGAGATGGGCTGAAAATAATGGAAAGTAAACCAGCATGGTCATGTAGTGTTGTATTTGACAAGAAAGATAAAGTATCCTGAGTTCTAAAGGGGGTTTCTTCCTACAGAGAAATTTCATATTTTGAAAAGTTACAGTTGCTGTGTACTTTGCCTGTTCATAAATAAAAATAAACTAAATAAAAATTAATTAAAAGTGCAGCCACATTTATACTTTGCTCTTCATGACAAACAAAATAGCCCAGATACCACCAATATATTATTCAGGGTCCTTTTTTTTTTTTTTTTTTTTTTTTGAAAAGTTCCAAAGGTTTTCAATTAGGTGATAAACAGACTTAATGCCGAAGTTATACCTCGCACCTCAGCTACAGCTGAAGTTAGTTACACAGAGTTTAAAAGCGATCAACAGTTAAATGGGTACAGCACTCTTCAAGAATTTCTGCTACTTTAAAAGCAACATATCTGTTTAATTTTGTATTTCAAATTCACTTAACTAACCAGACACAAAACAGGCTAAAAATTAGCATAAAGCAGATGATGTACACAACACTATCAATGGAACTAAACGGAGACAACATTAAGCTTTAGTATAAACTGCACCTTAAGCGGGGGCGGGGGGGGGGGGGTACTCCTTATTCCAAACAGATTTTAGAATTGCCTGATTTGAGATAAATTCTTGGTCTAATCCTTTCTAGGCTTCAGATTCTACTTAAGTTAAAATGGGAATTCAAGCTCAAGGCATCATTCCCACGAAGAAGCAGATTAAGGTAAGTGAAAACTGAATGGGTGAAGACAAAGGAAACATGAAGTTCCCACTGCAATCCCCTCTACATCCTCCCATCAGCTATCAAGCCAAACCCTCTTCCTCTCCCCCCACAACGAAAGAAAATCCTAATCATGTTTTACTGGGAACAACCACAAAGGGAAATCCTTTGTGTGCAGGCACAGCCAAGGTAGTGCCAACAGAGCTTGAGCACCAGGATCTAGATGTTGAAGATCTATGCCAAGATCTCCTCTGTCAAACAGACAACACTGCAGCCCTCCAACTCTATCCAAATTAGAGTTTGTGTGTGGCTGGTGGAAAATCCAACAATAAAACTCCCCAGGTTATCCCTTTTCTGAACTTGTAGTCATGATCTGGCTCAAATCCCACTCCAAATGAAAGTGGAGAAAATGTTGCCATTCCCAATGTCACGACGACCGTGCTCTTACAGAAACTGCCACCTTTTTGGAAAGGCAGAAAATTCTTCAAATATTTACTAATTGATTATTCAAACTTTGCTTGTCTGAACTCAAAGGGCCTATCACAGGGAAGCATTACAAGCTGGCCATCTTTATATATGGTCTTGGATGTATGTGCCTTTTTTTTTTAATGCTAGCCACGTACACATGCCCACAGGTACACAAACACAGGCAGCCCTAAGCCCCGGTGCCAAAGACTGTCTAACGATGGCAAGGATCAGATGCCTGCATTGATCCCTTTTAGATCTGTCAGCACGTCTACACAGCACAGACCAGCAGCTCTTGTTTACTTGAGCACTGCCTCCGACAGTCTTGCAGAGGATCACATTTCTGTGATTCTCTTTCTATGCTTTGGAGAAGAGAGTGGTGCTCTATTTATTTATGCCTCTCTTTCAAGAAATGAAACAGGAGAATGGACCTCAGACCTAAAAATACAAGCTGCTGTCCTCCTGCGTACAGCCCTCAGTTATAAATTGTTCCTCCCTCCAACCTACTTACCTTTCCCCATCTTCCAATTCCACATGCACCACTGTTAAACGTACCATTTGTCTCCTGCAGGATCTACCTCACTGTCCCAGAATAATACAAGAATCATTATTCTTACACAAAGCCATCATTTAATTTTCTGCTAATCATTGCAAATGTTGCAAGTTCCAGCTTCCTGGCCCCCATCCAGCTAATTTAGATAGATGGTTCCACATGTGCTCTCTGTCCTTCCATTTCCTGCCCATACCACTACACACATTCGTCTAAGTGAGTCAAAGCAGGTTTCTTTGTAGTCACAATATTCTTATGTATATTTTTAAAAAAGAACCCACATAAAATACAACCTATTACCATGCTATTATCTGCTTTGCAAGAGGGAGAGGATTTTACTGCTCTGCCACACATTCTGCTAAACTATAACACATGTCACAAACTACACCTGAGCCTCACATTTCCCCACAATACAAGTTACCTGTGCAGCAACTATGTTCAGGCAAAGCAGAATAGTAAACTAAAACACTCAATTCTCCACTTTGATATACTCCATTATCCAGGTTTTTCTTCTTAAAAAAAAAAAACAAAAAAAAACAAAAAAAAACCCAAAACAAACAAAAAAAAAAAAAAAACAACACAAAAACACCAAAATATTTAAGAGGAATAAAGATAAGCCACACTTTCCGAGACCAAGGCACTTCTTCATGAGAATAGCTTCTCTTTCATTAGTAGCTAATGCTGTCAATATTCCTTTCCAGTGACACATTGACTGACACACTGAGTCCAGACTTAGGTATATATGGAGAAATTCACCTTTTGATGTCCAATGCTGATTGCCTAAAACAATATTCCTTTCTCCCACCCTCTGCACCTGAACAAACATTCTTGAGGAAAATTACTTTTGAAGTCTCCTTGGTACAGAACATTGTCTCTTTGATCCAAAATATCTTTTGCTGCAAGTACCCTAGCACCATACGAGTGCCTCATGGATGAGTACTGACTATTGAAAACTAGGGCCCCCAGCAGCTCCTTTGAAATACATCTTTTTTTAAATGTATTTTTAATTTACAAATGTGCTATTTTAAAGCTTGAAAGGTGACTCCTCTGAGATGCTGCAGCAAACATTCATTTATCTGCTGTGTTCACTTAGGCACAACTTAAGGTGCAGAAGCGTGGTACATGCAGACACACAGCATGGCCTCAGTCAACACGCTGAAATTTTTTTTCCTTGAAGAGAATTAATATATTAGTAAGGCTGGTGTACCTTGTAATAGAGATTAATGCAAAACAGAAGATGCTGTGGGAAACACAAGTCCTGGATGTACACCCCTGCCTCCTGCCAAACTCTGCCCCAAGTCTCCCCCCTCAGAGCAATGGCCCCATGTCCCCTCCAAAGCACCTCACATCCAAGTCCCCACCTCCTCCTCCATCTCACCTGCTGCCCCATGTGTCCCCATCCCCACATGCCCTAAAACCCCATGCTCCACCATGAGACCACTGCTGCTGCTGCCAGCACTTGATACCAACTTCCCCGCCACATTTCTTCCAGCGACCACCTCCCACTATGGCCATCCCTCTTGTCCTCCTCTTGACTCCCCTTGAATGACTTTTTAAGTCTGACAAGAACTTCAGAAAAGCCAGATGTAGGCTGCCTTTACTCAAAATTTGTCTGAAGAAGGCCCCGAGAACAGACAAGAAGGAAAATAGAGGCATATGGGAGATATTTTAACTGTGCTGCAAGGTCAATATACTTGACAACATCGACAATAGACTCTAGTTCATTAGGAAATGGAATAACCAGGAATAAAACTAGTCTGTGCCTAATAGGCAAGTCTCTCAAAATCAGACAGACACAACCCAACTGACCGCTGACTCAGAGGACTCTGTGAAGCCATTAGCCCAGCTCTGCCATTCCAGGTCACCACCCTCCTCCAGGTACACAATAGAGAAGATGAAGAGATGACACGAAACTACTTTGATCAGCAGCAAGAGAAGAAAGGATTAGAAGAAAACATGTAGTGTTCTCACAAATGCAGAAAAATGCTAAGAAAAAAGCATTGTGGCAGAAAGATCACACATTCTTCTGTGCAGGTATATACAAATTGACTACTTTAGCTTGCCTGAATGGCTTCAAATCCTTCATTGCTCTTACTACAGTTCTTTAAATGTTCTTACTGCTGTCTTAAAAAGAATTTTCCTCTCTAAAGAGTCCTCTTCTCAGCTGATGAATGACATTTCACATTTAGTCTGTAGAGCGGAGACAGTCTATCAACCATTTGCAGAAGAAATCAATGCTTTTATTCTTAAGTGACAATTAAGGTATCTGAACTATTTTTTTTAAGATCTAAATTCTAAAATATTTAGTTCTATGAAGTCCTCTTTACAGAGTCATCTTCAAGTACATAAAAAGTTCCTACAAAGAGGCAGAGAACAACCTGCTTTTGGCACCTACTTAGACAGAAAATGAACTTGCATGAGGTCAAGGAAACATGCAGTTACTAAGTTTCCCCTAAAATGTAAAAGCAGGGGCAGTAAGTGTTACCAGAGACTGCCCAGGTCACTGCAAAGTCTCCATCTCCGGAGGTCTTTAAGAACAGGTTAGACAGGTACTTGTCATGAAGTACCCCAACTCTGCCTCTCAATGGGGGGAAGGACCCTCTGACCTCTCAGGACCCCCGCCCAGCACTATGATTATACGATTCCATAAATACCCACTGCAATTTTGGCACCAAAGCATCTCATTTTATTACATTTTCTTCCTCACCTTAAAGTTCCACCCTTACAGAGGAACTTTGTTCTAATTTTTTTATATCATCTCTATCAAGACATAATGAGACTGCTTATACTCACACTCTTAGACAAGCTATTTATTTCTGTTTCACCCCAGCACTACTTTCTGGTATGTTTAAACAGTGCATCAAGCAGCACTATTTAACAACTTTTCACATTAAAAATGTGGTTCAATAACTTTGCATTGCTCATTTAGCACAAACTCTAATAACATAATGTTTGCAACTCTTGGCCAAAGCATAGCATCAAAAGAGCATATATGCACTAAGCTGTATCTTGTTAAAAAGAACAGCAGCACTGAAAAAAGTTATATTGGAACAATCTATAAATGTGTTTACATTATATGAATGATTTGCTGTTTCTTCACAAGGCATGTAGGAAGTCAGCACTTCTCAAATGTGTAAAGTATTTCCATGTGCTTAAAGCATGATCTTTCCAAAACAAACAATGATTGAGAAATTTTTTATTATTCTTTATTTCCCTGCCAGCTGTTTTTTTGGACTCTCCTCTCAGCCACCTTCTTTCTTTCAGTCAGATCTCTCCTTATTGCTCACAGTAACACCTACTCAAGCAATAGCATATTCAGAGCTATAAGACTCAGGAAGATCTCAGGCTGATTTAAACAGCATTTTTCTTAGATCACTTCACAACATGTCTTTGTGCTATCATAGCTAGTGGCAGGTCTGGCTGTTGCTTAGGATGGAATTTGGGCATCCTACATTAGGACCTAAATCCCAGTTCCTGCCGCTCTGTCCCAGTGTCTGCTCCCATACGGGCAGGAGACCAGACGACAGCCTGGCTGAACCCTTCCAGCAGCCTTCTCCCTACAAGTCTCATCCTGTGCAGCATCTTTCCATGGGACTAAAACAACATGCTGCATGACACAGATGTAGTTCTGAAATTTGATGGTAGAGTCAGGCAAGCAAGCTCTTGGGCAACTCCATAAATCAAACAGGAGAGTAAAAAACCCAAACAAAAAATTTAAAAAAGAAAACCCCCAAAAAACCCAAACCCTGAGACCAGTTCCATTCCAAAAACTGACAGCTAAAGAGTATACGGGCTCCACTGCTGGCTACAGCCACTTTACTAACAAGTACATTGGTCTTGCTGTTCGGTCCTGTACAATTAACAGTGTTGGCACTATTTCATTTACTAAATTCCAGTCATTACAGCTGTGCAAACTTATGGGCCTAATTTGTATTTATACTAATATGTGTATATAAACATATGCTGCTTTAGCCATGGAGTCTTAAAGCAAATGAACAAATATTTATTCTAACAGAGCAACATAAGAGAGCCCAACCATAAAACAGAATCTGGTCAAGCAGTTCTGATTATGTCTGTCCACCAAACAGCTTAATTTCGACTATGGCATCTTTCCTAAGCCATTCCAAACAGAAATCCTGCAAAGAGATACGGGGAGACATAGAACTGCATTTTTAAAATCCAGTCTCATTTTCCAAGGCCAGCATTGTGTAAATGAGGGGAGGGGAAATAACAAATACTATAATTTACTTTGCCATTTTTTCCCCAAAAACATTTCTTACCTACATTAGGAAAAAAATTCATTAAGTCAACATAATGCGCTTAATGTTTACGCACTTTGATATAACAGTAATTACTCAGTAAGGCCAGAACCCAATTAAGTGTTTTAGACTTCAGTCTGTGGGCTGGAGTGTACAGGAAGTGTTCCGATGATAGATCACTTAAAGTTTATCTGGCATACACTTCAAAACCAGAGTTCAAAAACTTTAAGCACAGTTCTGCATGTATGTGCTTGACTCTTAACAAAACATCTTTACTTAAATAGAGGGCTAGAGATTTAGTATGACAAATATATTTACTATTGCTAATCATTCTCCATCATGCTAGTCAGAAGTTGCACGCATATTGTATACATAAGCCTATGAGATTTAAGTGAGCAGTATATGGATCACAGGACTTTAGATCTCTGTTTAAATCCAGCATGTTAGCCCGAACTAGAATTCTATCATTCAGCATTTTTGGTGTCCCTTAGTTCATATATTTGAATTCCATATCCATGTACTGTCAGAGATGGTGGAGATCAGGCAGCCGCAATTTCTTTTCCCTTTTTTCTTTTCAGAAATGGGTATCCTTCTCAGCAGATCAATGCAATGCTCATCGTTAAAAACAAAATAGTTATTGATGACAAAAATTCAAAGCTAAAGCAACATGCAACATATATTCTTACTAGGAATCATGAGAAGGTGCTTAGCAACTGCAGAATCCTACTAGCAGAGCTGATGTTACAGGGCTACATGCACCTGGCTCTCCAAACATGCACCCCCTGTGACTCTCCACTCCAGGGAAGCTGCTTGGCCAGAATGCTGGTTCTCTGAGCATCTTCATCCAGAGACCTGCTGGAAAGCACCGTGACTCCCCTTTCACCAGCACATTTGGGTTTCCTCTGCAATGGGACTCTGCTTCATAGGACTGAGTCCCAGCCCAGTGTGTCTGAGCACTGAGCTGGGATGCAGCCACCGTGCATGCAGACAACCCAGGCAATGCAGCAGCCTCATAGAACAGATTCAGCCAGACTCCTGCTGGAGGTCTAGATAATGCTCAGCACCACTGAAAATTTTACCTTTACATGCATGCCCTCAAAAACAAATACATATATTCCAAGAGGATCTATATACCTAAACACACTACTTCCTCTTGAAAATAAGTCTTGCGGTTTTGTTGTTATTCTAAACCACAAAGTGTTGTGAAAAGGGAAATATTCCACGCAGCTGCAAAAAAGAAATGTACACAGTATTAGCCAAATTAAGATTAAAAACAAAACACCAAACTCAAAGAAATCAATTCCATCTGAAATGTTTCAGCCTGAAGACAGACCAGCTGAGCTAACAGTGAAGGAAGGAAATAGGTTTGATTTATTTATTTATTAACTTTAGGCAAATACTAAAAGCACTTAAGAAAAAAAAAAAAACCAACACCCAACAACATAAACTACCACACGATACCAAGACCAACAAACCAACCAATCAACCAAATCAGACCAGTAAGAATTGGCAAAGGAAGGCTGGAAGGCTGAAACGGTTCCCAGTCACACAGACAGGGTGGCAAAGCACTCTTGGGAGCTGCAGAGTAGCTGTAGTCTGAACATTAGTGTGACATGCACTTCACTTACCTCAGAGTACCTGGCGTATGTCTAGGCAACTTTGAAGGAGCGTAATCGATTAAAAAGGTATTTTGACAGACTTTTTTGCGTTTGGAACAGGATTTTGGATAATTGCTCCACAAGCTATAAAAGAAACAGACTGAAAAACAGGAGCAGCCACTGAGCAGTTGTTTGCACAGGAAGTAATATTGTAGGAAAAGGCAATAATGAAGAACAGTTAATTTGACCTGAGCTGAGGAGGTCAATGTTTTAAAAGAAATAGCTCCACATAACGTAAAATAAGAATGTTATTACCTATTAGAATAATACTGCAAGCGTAACGCTGCACAAAATCTATTCCCTAACACTTGTTATCCTCAGCTTACTGGTAACGTGCATTCCTGAGGTGTCCTAGACGTCCTGTGTCTGACACAGATCCATTCCTCTGAAATACTGATTCAACTGCTCCCTCCTGCAAGCTCCGGCTGCTTCAGACTACACATTGCTCTCCCCAGCCTTCAGCTACCAATAGCCTGAAACTACAGGAACTGGAATAAAATCCTGGTAATATTCAGACACAGAAAGTTAAATGTATCATTGCTGCTGTGATTTGGACAGGGAAGCAGAAGCTGAAGCAGGTATTTCACTATTAATTCACTGCCATTCAGGGGTGCTGTTGACAGGAGACGGAGTCCGGCGCAGCGGAAGAGACACGAGGTTAGGAATTTAGTAGGGCTGGATCCTATTCCTCCTTCCGCCACTGCTCTGCTGTCTAATCCTGGATGAGTACATCCCCTCTAGGCATCTGGTTCCCCTCCCTCCCTGACATCTATTTAAACTGCAAATTCAGGGGGGTCGTGACCATCTTGGTAATGATGAAGCATGTACAATGCTCTGCACTAATATTTCTATTAATAAATATTCCCACTGCTATTAAGTAATAAAACAAAAAACATGATAGAAATTGAATGGTCAATGATGCATTATATTAGATCTGAGGTATTTGGGTATAAAATGTAAAAAGGCAAACCCTCCCAAGTGCTAGCAGGCCAGAAGGACACCTACGTTCTTTTCCTGTATATCTGCACAATCCAATTAGAGGTAGTTGAGTTTTTAACTACATGAAATTACTTCAAGAATACCATCACTATAGAAGCTAAGTCTCCTGGGAGGCTGGGGGAAGGGAGCAAAGAACCATTATAAAACTGGAAGGAACAGAAAAGGGAGAGGGCATGCAGCCTGAAACATGCTGAAGAGAGTACGCAGCTGAGCCAGTCTGAGGCATTTGTATTTTTTACGAATATGTAAATAGCCGGGCCGCAGACTCAAAGGTCTGCATGTTCCCAGTTCAATGAATTAAAGAGGAGTTAAATACATCCACACTTCAATCGCAGTGGTAACGTAAAGCACAAATCTACAAGCACCGAAAGGCTCCTACAGTCCTGTAAACACCAGAGACATTTAAAAAAAAAACAACCAAAACTAAATTACTGTAATGAAATTAATTCCTGCTGCATTTGCAAACTGCCATTCATGTGCAATGCACATGAGCACCTCTTATACACATTAAAATTAGCTTCACATTAAAGCCATCTCCCAACCAGAAATGGTCACTATATTCACCAAGAAATAGAAGAATGGTTCTATTGCCAGACCTTAGATTTGTTTTGCACACCCTGATAAACCCCAGAAATGCTAGGAACGTCATTCATTTCGGACAACCTCTGCTCTTTCTGACAGCTACTAAAATCTAAAGTACAAGCATTGACAGGAAATAGTATTTTCAGGACTACTGCAACAATTAAGATTGCTACAGTTTCTTTTGTAGCTTTACACTCATTTGAGATTAGATTTAATAAGACTGTTTTAAATATTCAGATATGATGAAAGCATATTTCTTAATATGAAGAGCATGATAAGCAGAAAACTCTGAAGCACTTCTCCCCCACACTTACAGAGGTAAATCAAACTGATTGATTAGGAAGGTATGCTTTGTGCACAGAAGATACAATTTACTGGAATGAAATTTAAAAGTTAATGAGCAGACTGCAAAGAAAAAACAGCTTTCACTTGAAAGGAGCAAAAAAAACCAATTTAACAAAAGGAAAAGTGAAGGAGACCCTATCCCCATGAGCTCATTGTCTGTCTTGTGCTATAGGGGATGCTCTTGCTTAGCTTACAAGTGAAAGACACTCCCTCCTCCCCCTGCAAGCATAGGAACTCCACAGCACTAATACCGACACCTTAAATGAGCCAACTTCCTTGAGCATTGTCCAGGAGACTAGACTGGGCATGCCTCTTAATTCAGAAACCCAGAAACATGTTCAATTATCAGTCAGGCTGAAGAACATCTCTGACCAAGACCATCCCAGGAAAAACACTCATGTTCAAGCTGAAAAAAAAAAATGTGCATTGCCACAACTGGCATATTTTTATAGGCTTTGTAAACACAAGCTCTCGATTAGCCAGCATCTCAGCTAGCTCTATCTGGATTCCCTTCTTTTGAAACAAAATTAAGGAAAACACCCACCAGAAAAGGTCAGTGGCCAAACTATTACGAAAAAATAAAAGCACAGGGGAAGAACATACATAATGATTCATTAAATGTGCGCTGCTGAAACCCTAACAGTACGCACGAAACAGACTTTTCACAGAAACTATACTTACTTTGAGAAACTGTTGAGCCAAACCGAGCATGAATTAGAATTGTATTTTTTAAGAAATCCTCAGTACTCCCCTAGAGCTGCCCCCACCAAAATAAGTGGTGTGAACCCCATGGCTTAGAGAGGAACAAAGCTAAAGCAACTATAAAGAGCACTGCCCTTGAGGCAGGCAACAAAACCTCTACCTATTTCAAGTGTACACCTATGCAAAACAAATGGACTGAGCATCTCAGTTTTTTAGAAAAACACTCAACCTGGGAAACAAGCATGTCATAAGGTGAGTACCCAGGTGAGAATTCACCTTACGCTGTCACTAGAATACACTGTCACAGATCATCAACCACACCAAATCATGTACAATGAGCAGTACTGCTTTTTACAAAACTAACTCCATTCTGAGCCAAACAAATTGCATTTGACTACACTAACTTTCCAAGATGCATCGCAGTCCTAAACTGGAAACATCAAGAATTAGATATTTCATTGCATTCCAGAGTCAATTTTAACAGTGAGGCCAATTAACCAGTGGAACATTGTGAACTTTTGGTCTTATTTGTTCCTTCAGTTCCTATTTAGAACCTGTTTGTTTAACTAAGCTTACTGGTTCTTGCTACATTTACTGTTGCACTGTTCAGATTTGGTATGTTCTGTGTTAAGGAGGTACTTACCATAAACTGAGTCATATCTCAACCTTCTCTTAAACTAGAGGCAGAACGCAGTATGAAGCACATCTTTTTGCCTTTGACTAGACCGTTGCACCTCCTCTTTGCGTTCTTTCTGATTTTTGCATTCAAAATGCAGCCAGCAGAACTCTTCAGTCCGCGAGTCTTGCCAATACTGCATTCAGAAGGAAAAGTCCTTTCCTATGTATTGCTGTACTATTCACATACCCAAGGCCCCACAGACACATACTGTGGCTAAGGGTCAGATTGGTTTACTTGCTTAGCTAACTTCCAAATCCTCTTCACAGAGCCTGTTATTTACTCTTCTATTTATAATTTTGCATTTAGCCATATTAAAACACATTTCATTCAAATGAGGCCAGCTTGTCAAAGTGGCCCTGTAAACTGCCAACTTGCACGTCATCCATAGAAATTCAACATCTGCTTCCAAACATTTAACTGTGTCTTAGCAGAACCCCCACAGAAATACTCCTATGCTGTGGTAACCAACAACTACTTCAGAAATTACAAGTTAGCCAGTTAATTCATTTGTTGTGCGGAATCTCAATATTGTTATTATTGTGTAATATCATTTCTATATAATTCTAAAAATCAATGTTATGTAATAACCAAATCAAGCACCCTATAAAGAAAATATGGAAACATTCATCTTTCTCAACAAAACCTGTAATTTTATCAGTGTAAAATCTGTTTTGCTTGTAATGTAATTCATTTCCCATAAATAGTAGTCACTAACTTCAAATATTCCTGTCCTTAAGTTTATTGTTAACTGTACTTATTCCTAATTTTTTTTGTAAATTGTTCTTTTTTAATCTAGGACTAAGGTCAGTCAGTGTGAGGTTTTTTGTTTGTTTGTGTGGGACTGAACAAACTAAATTAGTCATCTACTCACACTTTCTAAACACTGATAAAGTAACAATCAGTTATCTGGAGTATCCCCTATTATTCCAAACGCTAAGATTTAAATGTCATGATGCTAAAAATCTCCTCATCCAAGTCTTTCACCGTTCCTGGATGAAGCTTACGTAGGGCTGCAGATTTGAAATACCCACTACCGCATACTGCATTTAATATTCATTTACAAATGCATTAGGAAGTACTTCCATTGTTCTCATCATGTAGCATAAGCTTATCTTCCTCCTCTTCCCAGAAGAAAGGCCAACAGCTTTAAGAAATTCTGACAATATATTTTAACAGCAAGAAAAAGTACAGGCATTCAGTTAGAATCTTTTTTAAACAGAACAACAAAAGTTTTCTGTCCACTAGCTTTTATACACAAACAGAAAACATCTCATGAAACATACCAATCTCCCCCAGACTCCTAGATTTTAACAGAAAAAGGAAGAAGATACAGTTTATACTACAGAAAAACAAGAAAACAATCTGTACAACTTTGCAAAAGCTGACACTACTTTTGGAAAAATAAGCTGCAAATGCTTCTAACATTGTGAACTCTCTGGGGGATAATGAACACAGACAGATATCCCTGACAAAACAAACTGATTGAAGGGAGACTAGTTTGATGCAAAGGTTTTTGCTTTCCTGAGGAGGGTAGAGAGTGTTGGCTATTTTCAAGACATGGTTTACGAGTATCCAAAAAAAAAAAAAAAAAAAAAAGGCAGAGATTTAAAACAAAACAAACCAGGAAACCAGTAAAGTACAAAACAGACCAGGAACTCATGCTCCCACCCCTGAACCACCCCCTCACCCCAAAAAAACTTTACGTTTCCACAGACAGGCTGATGCGTACTTGTACCATGTCATGATAAAGAACAGGAATGCTGACAGATCTTTAGCTGTCACCATAGCAGTAACACATTTGCAAAAATACTTGTTGCTTCCTAGAGTCCAGTAACAATGAAAATAGTGTCCTTAACCACTTGGCACCATTTTCTAAATTGTCTGTCTCGTACTCACAGATTATTACAGTGCTTAACGTAATCTTAAAGTAAATCTGAAGAAAGTGCAGCCTATTCTTGAACTTCCAAAATTTCAACTTCCAGAATTGGTAAACATATGAGACAAAAATAATTCAAGGACACCGCAGCCTTGCAGGGAAAGGGGCATAGTTTGGTTTTTGACAATTACGCAATGAAAATATTTCATATATTCCAAACAGCAGAATGATGAAATTCTTTGATTAATTCCTAATTACTTATTTAATTGGAAGAGAACAGTCTATTTCATATAATATGCAACTCAGGCTTAAATAACCTCTAAATTTCATATAAGGAAATCCTCAGTCTTTTGAAAGGCATTAAAAAAAAAAGAAACAAGCAAATCTTACCATTTTGATGCCAGTGGAAAACGTGACTGGTTTGACAGGTTTGGGTTTTTCCAGTTGCATTTCTAGCTGAGTAGATCTGTCCTTATGCTGAGCTAAAAGCAGTGAGGCAGGAAGACTGGAGCTCTCCTGTAAACATATGAGGAACAAATCTGAATGCTAAACAAAAACAAATATTAATTAACAATGCATATTCTTCAAAAGTGCAAGCTGTATCTGAAAGGCCATCACTAGCAGAGCAGCATAATGCTAAATATCCTATGAGAAACAGTTTACAGAAAACGATCGCTTTCAGTAATAAGAAAAAGCTGCAGCAACCCCATAAATCAGAGTAACCTGCAAACAACCATTTTTATAGAATCCACATTAAAGACAATATAACAGGCTCCTTATTCCAACTGGCCAATGCAACTATATTTATTAAAATAAAAAAAAAAATTAGAACTTAATCAGAGAAGGAATAATACACCAAGTAGTATAACTTGGATCAGATGTTTATCTAAGACACATTCTTTCTACCAATGAACTCAGACCAGTTTGAAATTGTTTCCCATTAGATTTCACCTGAGGCCGTTTGGAAATGATCCTTGCTCTGCTTTGCACAATGGCACTATTGTAAGTGCAACCAACAGCATATTTATTTTCTCCTTCACCAACTTATTTTTAGGGAAACCAGCCAATTTTAAATATATATATATATATATAGTAGTAAAACGAATAGTTAAGCAAATGAACTACTTAAACTCAGAACAGAATGATTATTACCATACATATACATAACTGCATTCTTGAGAGAGTCAGAAAGTTATTGGCCGAGTAATTTTCTAATAAACTAATGCAACTATCCACACACACACCGAAATCCTTGAGACTTCCTAGGTAGAATGACCATAAAGTTGAGAGCAGGTAAGTTCAGACAGATTCTACCCAGACTGCTCTAGTGCAGTATTTTATTCCTAAGGCCGTCAAACATCACATACACTTCTGTTTCACGGAACCAAGCAAACACTGAAGTATGAACCGTACTGGTTACTCACAAAATCAAACAAAACTTCAATAAACTGGACTGTGATTTTTACTTATTCAGTTCAGGGTAAGAAGTTGGAAGTTTTTAATGCTGCAAGATGCTTTGCTGTTCGTGGTATCCTAGAGAAATCTTCTGAAGTGATCATGAAGAACACCCATGCTGTACACTGACTTTTCACATCACTCTCCAGTCCTCTTTCCTCTCTACTTTTTGTTACATTCCCTTATTCTTATGATTAGACTGCAAGTGCTAAAAGCAGAAAAATCTCACATGACAAGATCTGGTCCAGAGTCGCAAATACAACAACTAAGGCATCGGATCCTACTCACATTTCTGTGATGAACCAGAAGGAGGGAAGAGGTTAAAAACCTAAACTGTACAATAAGAGATGCCTAATTTCTGTACAACTGGAAGAAAATTTGGACCATGAATGCACTAGGTTACAGTCTGCATCTTCAAAGTGTTGTACATGTCCGTAACCACCATGCAACAGCATATGCTGCTGGCTGTCAGCAGAGTTTAAGGATGGGGGATTCTTTTAATCATCAGATTTAATATGCTGGGGGAGAAGGGAACAGTAGGAAGCATTCTCTGGTTCATTTTGTCCTCTCATACTCCTTAAACGTTCACTGCATTTCTAGTACAATAACTAAAGGAAGCCAATTTTTGCACCAGCTTCTCAAGAGTTCGCACAATGACCGGTAACCAGATTACCCAACTGTGGGAAACCCCGACCGTGCCAGCAAGCCACCAAGTCCGCGATTGTTTGTCCTTTCGAATAAGCACATAGCCCTTCTGTTAACTATTAACACACATGAAAGGTCCAATCCTGTAAGCATTTATCCATACTAGCAATTTTCTGTATGGGAAAACAAGCTGTCTAATAGTATGGACAAAGTTAGTTATATGCAAAAATTTCTGGAAGATCTGTCTCAAAAACCCTGAGGTTCTGGTAAAAGTGGGGACAAATGATTTCTTTAAGGCACTTTGCCCTTTGCTTGACTCCAAGCTATTCCACAGCCCAGGGAAAACCTGTCTCTCTGCCACATGCTGCAGTGCCATTTTGCTCATGCCTGGGAAGTATGGGCTCTGGAAGTGGACAGTGCAAGTCCCACAACACAAAAGACCTCTAAGAGCAGATCTAAAGTCTTCCGTATACAGGTGAGAGAGTTTATACAGTAAATAAAGGAAGTGCTTTAATATTTTACTCAGCCCTGATTATCCAAGTCTAAAAGGTTAAAAAAAAAATAAATAAAACCAACCCAAAACAAAAACCACACACACAACTCTTCTAACAATATCTAAAATGCATTTGAGACTACAAGTCTAAACTACAAGGTGTTGTGCTTTTAAAGTGAGGGTTTTATTGTAAAAGAGGTCACTTAATGAAGGTAATACAAAATCTGCATGATTTAGTACTGGGAGGCAAAACAGGCAACAGGTAACAGCCTAGCCAAAGCACCCCGTTGCTCTTCCAGTAGCCTGTCGAGCCTGAGCCGCCCGTGATGCCTTGCTCACCTCTCCAGCAAGTGACACTGGCCTTCCCCTCCCTGCTCCCAGCCGAGGACAGGTTTGTGGAGCCTTAGCCCCAGGTCCAGTCCTTTCTGCATGAGCCACTGCACTCCCTAGGCTGACCAGGAACCACAGCCTGCTGCATGACATTTTAAATACCAAATATTTCTGTGCCTTTTTCCCTGCCCCTGGATTATCTCAATTATAAGCTTTTTGAAGATGAGACAGTATTCTCATACATGTTTGTAAAAAAACTGAGACCTTCACTCAATATGATAATACCATAAATAATACACACAAGAAACTGTGAATCTCCTCAGTCATTAGGATTTAAGCACCAAAGGTAAAATTCTCTTCTTGGAAGAGGAAAGACTCGACATCTCTACCTGCACCACACAAAAAAATTATCTTACACCTTCTTTTGCTGCCCAGTATGGGGGGGAATCTTCAAAAAAATGACCAAGACCCAGGTGACATGGGTTTCCAACGCCAGGTGATGCATCCAAAAGAGACAATTCAAAACCAACGGGTGAAATGTCGGCTTCCCACCTTCCTCTATGCTCAAATCCTGCGAGTCAGTAGTTTTGCCACTGGTATCACCGTAGCCAAACTTAATCCTTGTTGTTTTAGCACAGTACCAGCAACGACAGATATAAGTTTGCTTTTTTTTTAATGTAAAAACTCTTTACACTGCTACTGCTTATGCTTGGCTTTTGCTGTATTTCTCAATTAAGTTTTACTTATGATCAGCTTCATTTTCAGATTTGCAGCACAGCATTAGAGGGATTTCAGAGAACATAGGAAATGTTTATTTGTTTAACAATTGCTGGTTTTCCAGAGACTTTGTAAATCATTACACAAACACTTCAGTGCTGGTTTTATAAACCTTTAGTATTACCAAACAAGTTTTGGCTCAAATTTAAGTTGACAGTGCCCCTTCATAAACAGAGACAAAACTTAAAATTGCCCAGTTTCCTTCCTCAGCCTTTTAAAAAAAAAAAAAAAATCACCTTTCTGTTGTTTTTAGAATATTAATATATGTTTTAATAGCAATACATATGCAATCAAAGTTAAAACTACCTATTTTGGTCATGTTTTAAGGATTATTTATAATCATTCTTTCCAAAAGCCATCTGGTGAAGTTGGTTTCCAGTAAAACCAACTGCCATGTTAAAAAAAAAAAAAAAACCACAACCACCCAAAAAATACACACACACCCCACCGCTCATCTCTAGTGAGTTTTGAGTGTGTTTTAGAACATGATTGAAATAAGTCAGAAACCAGTTCAAAATCCCTATTCAGAGGCATTAAATTCAAGTTCACAGTGGAGTTTTTATTACTTGATCCACTACTCAAACTATTCCTAATTGTGTGGATTGTAAGCACTTTGACCTTTAAAGTGAAAAGAGACTGCTGGATGCAAAAGTTACAGACTTGAGAGAATTTCAGAGAACCTGTCTGCTCATCTCTGCTTTTGTCTACAAAAAATGAAACACCAGCTCCTTTCAGCAAAACCAGTGACAGGTTGCCAGGACTCCTGGCTTAGAAAAAGGCAGCTCTTCAGGAGGCCTTGAAACTCCTAAATTGCACATTTATGCTGTCTCTTCATGTCAGTGCCTTCTGCCCTGGTTCAGAGAGGAATTCTACCTTTCCAGGAAAAGTAGAAAAGCATCTGTATCTTGAATAAGAACTGAAAATACAAATGACAGATTAACCCTATATTACTGTGAGATAAACTGAAATGAGAGAAATTCTGATTTAAATCTGCCAAGTAGCTTTAAAACACATTGACATAGCTGCACATCTACGCATGCATACATACGTCTCCTTTTTTCTGATTTCCTTCAGGGTTACACACAGACTGTTCTCATGGGTGTTAGAGCACGTGAAAGTATATGTGCATGCATGTCTGTACACACACGTGTATTAAAAAAACTGACATGTGAATCTTGTTTAAATAACACATTTATTGAGCTTCTCTATGCCCACACACCATCATTGCATTTCAGATGCAGAATCAGTAGTAAATTCAGCCAAAGACAAGATTAACACAATTTTCAAAAGTAGCCTGAGTTTTTCTTCAGTTGTCTATACACCCCTCAAAGGAATCCAAGCTTCGTTCACTTCAAAAAGAGCAAGTCATACACAAAAAGTTTGCAGCAGAAGAACAAGACACACTGTCCTGGTTTCGGCTGGGATAGAGTTAACTGTCTTCCTAGTAGCTGGTACAGTGCTGTGTTTTGGGTTTAGTAT
>JAVKLA010000040.1:15596305-15622970 GCA_034782735.1 Sagittarius serpentarius
GGAGGGGACACAGCCAGGACAGCTGACCCAAACTGGCCAAAGGGGTATTCTGTACCATGGGACGTCATGCCCAGTATATAAACTGGGGGAGTTGGCCAGGGGAGGAGCGCTGCTCAGGAGCTAACTGGGCATTGGTCGGCGAGTGGTGAGCAACTGCATTGTTCATCACTTGTTTTGTGTATTCCAATCCTTTTATTATTATTGTCACTTCATTGTTGTTACTGTTGTCATTGTCAGTTTCTTCCTTTCTTTCTATTAAACCGTTCTCACCTCAACCCACGAGTTTTACTTTTTTTCCTGATTCTCTCCCCCATCCCACTGGGTTGGGGGGAAGTAAGTGAGCGGCTGCGTGATGCTTAGTTGCTGGCTGGGGTTAAACCACAATACACAATCAAGGCAAGAAATCCTTTTCTTTTAGTAGTTTTTGAATACAAAGGTACCACCTGCCATGTAGGTGCTCTGACTCAAAAAGGACTGACTAATGCTTCGGTAATTCATGAGGTTACTGTCCCCTGTTCTCTACCACCTCCCCATTGCAGAGGTGGCTCAGCCTATGAAGTAGCTCCTGATTACCATTTTGCTTCAACACACCAGATTATCAACCACTATTCAGGACTGCTTAACAAGCCAACAGTGTTAAGAGTTCACATTATGGCTGAACCAACTTAGTAGCTCCTCTCTACCCCCCTCACAAATCACATGATCAGCCACGCACCGAAGCAGATGCAGCTGTCATCAGCTGAAGGCAAAACAAGCAGGCAGTTACACGGCCTCAGACATGGCAGAACCTCACCCACCATACATCAGGTTCAAGGTGGAGCAGTCACCATATCAGCTACGCTAATACAAGCCATCCTTGATCACAGTCAAAGTCTGGCTTTCATATTGTTGATGAATTAAATGGAAATCTAGACTTTTATACTAGCTCTTCTTCAGATATGCAGTGAAATGTCAACTGCTAAGTAAACTGGTAGAGTGGCTGGACTCACTAAAGCCATTTCTGAAACATACCTCCACATATCAATTAGCAACAGGAAAAGAGCTTTCAATGGAAGCTCACTACGAAAAGAAATCAACAAAAAATCAAAACAGGTAGAACCAGAAAATAGCCTTCTTCAAATACTCAAAAAACCTTCTGCATTTTTCTTTGCTAGAATCTTATCCAGGATTAATTTTGCGTTGAAACGGTCAAGAACACTTTCCTACAATTAATTTCTAACCAGCACTGGACTTTCTGGACGAGTCCAATTAAGTCTATGAATCACAGAAGCACTCTTCCTCCAGTCCTTAGCTTACCAAAACCAGAGTCGTTTGTAACAACAAAGTGAATAATAGGGGAGAGAACAGCAATGCAAAACGTGCAAGACAGGGAAACAGAAAGGGGGCAGATGTGTTAATTCCACACAGTTAACCGTGGTTGAGATGAATGTCAAAGTACTTGCTGTTTGCTCTGCTACTAAGTATTCAAAGCCTCTGCTTTTGTTACTCACGAGATCATCCAAGAGTGCCTGCTTATTCTTCCTTTTTAACATCTGCTGTAGTTGTTCTTCTTTCTGTATGAGCAGTCGCCTTTGTTCATTTTCCTGTCGCTCTACCTCTAAAGCTTCCTCCAGCTCTTCCTGCTCCCGTGTCTGAAATGGAAATTAGAAATCGACTCATAGCAATCTTCCTCCTTGGGTGGACAGAGCTTACCCACAGCTCTACTGCCTACCAAAGGACCTAGGACAGACCAAGCAATAGGAAAGCAGCTACATTCTACCTTTTAAGACAGAATTTTAGGTAGAAGTTTAAGGTGATTATGGATGATGATTCTATCTCCTCTTATTATCCAGTGCAAAGTTAAGATTTATTTTTTTTTCCTTGCTGCTTTCTTCAGTAAAAAGTAACCACCTGGATCTTGGCTCTTTAAATGTTCGAGGATGGCAATGGGTTTTCCCTACACCTTCATACTAAAATGAACCCCCCTTTGCTCCCACATATCCTGCTTCTCAAGTGATGTAAGTGGAATGACCGGAAATATAATCCCAGCATATAATGCTGTTCCTGATCACCCCCCTCATCACTGCAGCTTCTGTGTGAAGTACACTGTGTGCTTATCAGTGGTGTAGAGGAAAAATAAGAAATTACAAGTCTGTGGTTATTAATAGAGAAGCTTATAAGCTAAAACATTTTTAAGCATGAACTGTAAAAATGTCACATTCTCAGAAAATTAGTAATTTTTCCTCTAACCTGGATTGCAGTCGTGTGACATGAGATGAAAAGAAAGATATTACTAGTACAAAGTGACTAGGTTTTGTTTCAGGATTTACGTCTTGAGAAGTCTGTTTTAACCTGTAAACTATTAAGTAATCTGTATTTGAAAATCACAGTCAAAGAAAACAAAAAAAGAAGAGGACTAAGAGACGGGAAAATAAAAGGATTAAACAATTTTATGTACTGAAGAGAGAATCAGAAGAACATCAGTTTGGTTGTAAGAAGGTATAGGACAAAACATACAGGAAACATTTTCCAGATCTTCTCCACAAAAAATACTAAAGCAAAGGGAGATTCAGTAAAAACACAGACATAATTAAAATTTTATAGAACTTAAATGGATGATTTATTGATGAAAGTAATTTCAGCAAAACACTGTTGCAGCCAAGAGCTTAGTAAAATTTGTTCTAATCAAAGTTGTATCATAAAGCATAGCTATCTGATACAGGCCAGAATATGCTGAAAAACATCCTTTTATCAGGCAGATCAAGACAATGGGTCCCAGTGAGGTCCAGTTACTCCTGGATGCAAGAGCTGACAGATCTCCACCTGCCACCAAGCCAACACAAGCTGCTTTCCTTTTGTAACTAGCAGTGACACTGGTAAAAAGCTGGTCACCAACCAGTCACCACCTGAAACTGAACTCTCTTTGCATTTAATGAAAGGAAACAAACAAGAAATCCCCAAGTTGCTAACTGAGGTTATTTCTGAGATTTAAGGGACCTAGTTAGTTCAGCCAACAGAACTGAAGAGTTTGGGGTCTTTAAGACATTCCAAGCCTCTTCCATGTTTATGTTTAAAGACTGTCTGGAATTTGCACTGAAATAGAAGAAAACTTGCAGGGAAGTGCTGATAGACCCAGTCTGAAGAACCAGTCCTGAAAAATTATAGTCAGAAATAAGTAAACTGATACACAAACCTAAACCAGATCAGACTACAGGAAAAAGGAAGAATTATCACAAGTCAGATCGAATTCTTTCTGAAAGGAAGACCAAACAAAACAGTAAAACAGGAGAGACGAGTTCAATAGACACCAAGGGTTGTGTCAGGTTTAAAGATAATCTAGACACAGTCCCAACATCTAAAGAAATAAAGATGATCACGGTGAAGCCTGGAGCAGACTCAAGAAGACAAGTGGAAGAAGTAAATAGAAAGTGTAATAATGTTTCGCCACGTTCAAGAAAGGACGATCAAGAAAACTTAAACACGTTCACATAACTGAGTTCAGACAAAACTATTCAAGACTGAACAAAGCAAGTGAAATTAAACATCTACTGACAAAGTAGGTAGTAACAAGTAACCCTATGGCTAGAGAATAGCAGATACTTAAGGAAGAAGGCACGTTTGGGAAAACTGTAGTCCACTCAGAGTGCAAGGCTTTATATATATAAAAAGCGCATATAAAAATCAATTTATGACAAGAACCCCTTCTCCAAGAGTTCTTCACCTTTTTATCCAACCCTGTCTACTTAAACTTTCTCTGCATAGTCCTGCATCAAATCTAAAGATCTAGCAGATGGGTTAGTAGTAGATGAGTAGCAAGCTCATTAGGAACTGGCTACAAAGATGAAAAATATGGCTTGTATTGACAGAAAAATAAGCAGTTACTCAAATCTTGAGGTGACTGGTTCAGTAACTTAATATTTTGATTTGTAAGAAAGACAGACATGCTCATGAGGACAGAAGTAATAGAAGTGAGATCAAAATAACTTGAGAGGCCACAGATTTGGAGACATTAATTCATCAGTTAGAAACCAAAGAGGAGAAAACATGATGCACTACTTGACCACTACTGATTTTGAACCTCCAATAAAACAGTGCTACAAGAGAAGAACAGTCTTAGGATCACATCAACATACTTCCAGTAGAGATGGGAAAACAGGGTTCTTTTATAAGAGGCTGTTAAGATCTCAGCTACAATACCGCATTCAATTCTGGTCCCTTCTGCATGCCAAACACAAATTCAAACTGGAACAGGCAAAGGGTAACAAAAAATACCAAGAGGGACAGAGAGTATCTGTATTCCTCAGAAGTAAACTATTACAGTGGACAGAAAAATTCATGTCAATCCAAGAATGAAGGGGCAATGACTGGCCATAAGAAGTTTAGGTGAGAAATTAGGACACCTTTTACCATTTATGGAGTAAAGACATTCTGAAACCTACCAAAAAGAGCTAGAGAGAGAAAATACCCTTTCAGCTTTTCGGAAAGGGGTAAATTTATGGGCAAGATCATGCAGTTTTTGTAATAGCAACTGCGTCAAGTCTATTATTATGTTTCAATTGTTGACAAAAAAAAAAATAGTCGAATGTTTCAAATGGTGAAAAAGAAATAAAAAAGAAATGTCTCCAGATCTCCAGTAAGTCTGGATTCACGCAGGCTCGCCCAGCTTCCACTAGACAGCCTCTAGCACATCAAGACCATACAGTACAGAAAACAGAAGGCCCAGGGGGCTTGGGTGGGTACAGAGTATTACCGTGCTGCTTGATACGATCACACAGCTAGTGCACACGCTGTCTGCGAGTCACGTACATGAACAGAAGGTGGGCTGCAGGCAAAGCACACTATTCTCATGGTGACCCTAGAGGTTGTACCTACATTGTAAAATAAGACATGTATCCAAAGACTTGGCAGGTCTCTTCAAGCTCTGAAGCATAGGATATTGCACAGTGTCAGAGACAGGATAACAGATCAGAGATGGACCCCTAGGGAAATTTCCTTGCCTTTAAAAGGAAGAGGTTCAAACAAACATTTTTCAGATTCCACTCTCCTCCTGTGAAATCCTAGAGCTAAAGAAATCACTGGGAGTTTTGCCACAGACTTCAGGGGAGTGAGGATTTCACCCCTACTGATTTGAAAGCAAGTTCTTAGTGCAACTGGAATACAAACACAAAACCTTGTTATGTCACACTCTGGGCAGACATTTTCCTTCAAGAACTGATAACAGTGTGTATTTTTATACTGAAAAAATATTTAACAGATTAAACTTTTCTTACAGAAAGAAATGCTTGCAAGTTTATTTTTAAAGGACAAAATTGTATCTTGAGACATCTTTTAATGAATGAATCTTCAAAGAACCATATGTTTTGCATACAGACCATGTATACAATACTCCTGATGTTATTGTTATCAGCTCTTGAACAAAAGTTTTAATGTGTGTTTCAACATCTTTCATTTTAAATTTTGCATAAACCAGACCTGTGCTTTCCCTCAATTTTACAACTCTCTCCTGGGAGCTTCATAACGTCTGCGTCTGGATTCCTTTTTTTCCTTCAGATGAGAAAGGAATGATTGTCCTGGTATAGGAATGAACTTGGTCTCTCCTGGAAATTGTCCAACGACACTGCCAGCACGCATGCGATGGCGATGTATTAGATGCAGAATTTACTGCCTGTCTCTCTTTTCAACCCTTCCCAAAATAAAGCATAACTGCATTTCAACTATCAATTTAATCTCTTTACACAGCACTAAATATCAGCATCACAGAAAATTAGTGTATTACGATTTTTGAATACAAAGTGAAATCTGCGTAATGCCTTCAGCTTTGACTTGTTTTTAAGACGTTATAGAAAGTACTCCACTTCGAAAATCCTTTAATTCTTTAACTAATGAATAAAAATTGTTGGGAAGAGGAGAAGTTAACTAACCAGTTTTATCTTATTTTTCTGAATGACTTCTTTGTTATCCTTCTGGTACAGCTCCATTTTCCTTTTGGTGTTCTCCAAATCCACATTGTTGGTCAAGTTAAATACTGCATAAATAATAGAAAGACAGAAAGCAAAAGTATTAGGCCAGCATGCATGACTATGAAAAAAAAATTACTACTCTTATGTTCTCTATCCCTTCTAGCACCAGATATAAACATCACAGTAACAGAATTTATTTAAATATGCCCTGTAAAGCAAGACACAATCTGCTAAATCACTGCAAACTTCAACAGAAGCCAGCAGAGTTCCTCTAGGCTTATACGTTTGTAGGAGATGAAAATTTGTCTTGCATCCTATTTTGTGATACTGATAATGATTCACATGAACAATCATAATATTATTCATAAAACATTGACCTTTTCAAGTAGCAGTTACAGCTAAGAACACAGTGATTCCTGTAAAATTAAATTAGACTAAACACATACATATTAAGACAAGGTTAAAAATTAAGTCACTCTATTTCATAAGATTATCAAATGCACAAAGACTACAGAGACTGTTCTAATTCTCAGGTACACAAAAAATTTTTACATTACTTGATAACTTCAAAGGCACCAATGTACAATTACCTTTAATTATGGGGAATCTGCAGATGCATCCAGATGAATAGGTTAAATGACATTCTATTCATGTCTCTCAATAGTGACAGACTGTATCTCTCATAATTATGAGCAAGCAGGGTTGGCCAGCAAGCTCCATAGTTTAGCACAACATACCCAATTATCTACACATGGCACAGAAGATACCTCAAGAAATTGAACAGTTTCTATAATCAACAGCTTGAAAGATGTAGATGGTTTGGACGATTAGTAATTTGATACAATGCCCGAGCCTTTCACCTCTAGGTCACTGGTTCAATTGTGGGTCAAGTGAATTCCAACTGAAAGCCATTATCACTGGGAAGTCACTTGGTGATCCTCATCCAGAGTGGATGCTGGGCTCATGCCCATGGCCTTAAAGCTATTGAAGACTGCCAATGTACAGCACTCAAAGCCTCAAAGAGCTTTGTCACGTGGCTACAATAAATTTACAAGACCAGAAGAGAAATTTGCACTGCCATTGATAAATCCTTTGCAAGAAAACAACAGCATAGTGATTGCGCTGTCAAACCCTGAGGAAGGGAAGGAGGTTCTACTGAAAATGCCAGCACGGGACTTGGAAAATTTTTGTTCAGTTCTCTCCTCCTAGGCTCTCAAGCTACTAGGGCCAAATGAACCCTGGACACATGCACTGCTGTCAAGTCATTTGTGTTAAGTAAGGCTGCTACAGAGAAACATAAGGAAGAAGTATGAAGTCTGCTGTTACTCATCAGGATAGCACACATCCCAGTTTAGTAAAGATTATACCTCTTCTTTCATCCTCTCCACAGATAATATGGCAGAAATGAGCTTTTAAGAGGGTTCTAGGTAAACCAAACAACAAATGGCAAACCAGCTGAGAGCAGCAGAGGAAACAGCAAGAAATCAAAGCAGGGAGCAAGTGGGGGTGGTGGGGAAAAAACTGGAAAGGTCCAAAATGCTGGAGATGTGGGATACAGCTCAGTTCTACAAACCCAGCTGCACAGCAGCTCACTACTGCCAAAAAGGGGGCAGTCCTGCTCGTATGTCCCTCTTCCCAGGCACAGGTCTCACCTTCCCTTGCTCCGACTCCAGGACTCCCTGGATGCTTTGCAGTGTCAACAGAAACCCTCCAGCAACCTGAACTGGCTCAACAAAGGGGTCAGGCAAGTGCCAGAGATGGTACAAGGGAAGTAATAAAAGTGTACAGATGAGAATAGGAATACTCTCTTTCCAGGAGTACTGAACCACCACATCATCTTACTCTTATCAAAAGTATTCAGTCCTTCCTCAAACTGCAACAACAAAAAGGGCTGCACAAGATACAGCTGAAGAAATCCCTAACCTTAAGCAAAAAACCAAAATGCTGTTTTTATTTTTAATCCTCTTTTCCAAATAAGAAGTGATACCAAGAGGACTGACATTTTAACTCAGCCTAGCTCCTAAACCAGCTGAACTCCTCCACCTCGACCCCATCACCCTCAACTTCAGAAGGAAGATCTAAGACAGAGGCTGTGGTTTTGTGGTTTAAGCATTCGACTGGGTATCAGCACACGAGTTCAACTTCCAACTTTGCTTCTGTTCCTGGGCAGATCACTGGGCCTCTATACTGGAGGTCTGCCACCGGTAAGAACCAAGAGTAGGGGATTAAAGCTTCCTTTCTCCTGTACATCATCTGCTATATCTCCATACTATAGCTACATGCAGCACCTATCTCCGTAGTCTTGACCTCATCTCAGGTGGAACCTCTGGGCACTGCTTTAACCCAAACAAGCCGTTCAAAGTTCAGCTCCTTGGTTTTTGGAAGCAAGTTACCCATTTCAAATGTTTGTGTTTTTTTTCTCTCCAAAAGGCATAACAATATTTTCCAATTTCATATTGAGACAAACATACACTTTCGGGTTGCAGCAACATTTCATTAGTAAAACACAATATTTTAGCCTAAATTTTAAGTATTTTAATGGAGATTTGACCTCCAAACTTCCAGCCTGCAGTTCCCAGCTGACAAGCAGCTTAATATTTAAGTATTATGGCAGAGAAGAATTGTCATGTGAAAATGCTGGCATACAATCAGACCAGGGCTCTGCAATGACAGCAGCTGCATGGGAATGTCAGCACTTCCTACAACTTAAATCCACACACCAGCTCTCTAAACTCTTCAATGACGACACAAGAAAGAAATAGCATATGAGACACGCTGTGCTAGCAGGATGCCCAGATGCCACCTTCAGGTGCAAGAGGAGGAGCAAGATAAGATGACAAATGCCTTTAGGCTCCTGATCTTGGGTATTTCTCTAAAAATAATCCAGCAATAAGCTGATGATCTAGGTTTTGCAACTATTGCTGCTTGAAATGTTCAAGAGATTTCTTCTCCCTTCTCAGTTATCTTTAATAGGTTCAACTAGTTACAACTTGGGTTTGTAAAACAAAAACTGTAAGATTTAAAACTCATACCAGGGAAAGTAGGCAAGTTTTAAACATGTGCAGATGCCTGCCTTTATTTAGAACAACTTACAAAAGCGGGTTTATTTTGCTGTTTGACATAAAGTAACATTTCCATGTCAGAGATGCTTCTGCATCAATGTTTGAGAAATCTTCAGTAGCCCCTGCATAGCCACCTTAAATGCCTACTGCTCTGCTTGCAGCAAGGTGAAAGATGGTTTATTTCCCCTTCTGTTCTCCTGCTGTGGCTGGAACCAAACCACAGGTAAAACCCTCTCAACAGTCAGATCTGCTCACACCATGTTGATTCTGCTCTCTCGGTCTTATTGTACTCCAGCACCTGAGGATATGGTAGGACACCAGCAATCAGAGAGATTCATACTTCCAGCATCCTCAAAGGCCAAGGCTGATTTTTCCCACTGAATATTGATTCATAGTCATTGAAGAGGAACATTATCTTGGTCCTAAGCATCTGCTCCATAACACTAAGTTGTCCACATTTCAAGATTTAAAAATACTGAAGAGCTACATTTTGTTTCAACAGTGTTAAGACCTGGATGTCTCTATATCAGCATCAGTGTCAATAGTTGTCCTTTCATAAATGAAAAGGCTATCCTCCCTCCTACAATAAACACTGTAGCAGCAAAACAAACTATGCTCTTAGCCATTGTATGGTTATCAGTGGTCAACCAACCAGCCAAAACATCTTCCAACGTGTTTTCTAACATATTCTTCATGAGCTTAAAACATCTTTTCATCAATATTCAGAGAATACCAATTCTTACCACTGTATCCTTGCAATTACAGCTGACAAGTCCACAGGCCAACAGTCCACAAAAAATAATTAAGAGATTATTTCTCTCTTCTCCCTTGTCTCCTCCACAAGTTACTTGGCATTTAAAAACCAACAAGTACCAAATCAAAGAACACAGTCACTAGTACTCAATATCTTACCTTTTACATAGCTAGGACTATGCAGTATTTTTTTTTTTTAATTTGGTCTGCTTCGAGTTTTGCCAGAAATTTTAAATACAATTCTTCCCAAATATTCCCTTTTTAAAAAATACAACAAAACAAATTATAAAACTACAAGAACCAGAAAGAGTTAAAAAAACCTAACTCATATGCTACGTCTACCCTGAAAAAATATTGGTATAGATCTGAATATGACTGGTAAAGCAGATGGCTAGTTTGAAAAGGTTTCAAAGAGAAGCCAGACTTATTTTTGTCCATGTTGAAATATAGCATAAGCCGATACAAGAGGCCTGAAACCCTTCAGGGAAAAGAAACAGAAGCTGGTTTGTATGCAACAATTATTTATCTACTTATCCATCTCACATTGGTTGGTTTATAAAATGACTTGCCTTGAGACATCTGTTGAAGTATAACAGGAAGACTATTGTGTTTTTCTGAAACATTTCATTCTATTTAGGTAAGACTCTCTACTTCTGAAATTCAGCCTCTACAGGGAGACTTTCACTGCTTTTCAAACCAACAACATTCATTATGCAATTTTACAACAAATGGAAAAATATTTTCCTAGTTATAAAAGAAAAAAGAAAATGAGACACAAATTTTAATTATATAGCACAATAAATTGTCCAGAGACGCAGCAGTATGAATGAATGTCACTACACTGCAGGACTTTTAAGTCCATCAAAATCTCCCTGTTTTAGTCTGAGACATTGCAAATTTTCTGACACTTCTCCTAGTTCCTTAAGAAACAGTAATGTTATAATGTAAAAAATACTTGATATTCAAATAGTAGGAACATTCCCTCTCTGGAAAGACAGCATATGTTTACTCTGCTGACAGTGTTTGATCTGCATTGCTGGTGTGAGCCAGCTGAAAATTTTAAAGTTAGTAGCATTAGTTTGTTATAAACAATATTCCTCCCACCCTACTATAAACAACCCCTTAGTTCTATCATCTTCATGAATCGCCATCCAGAGATCAGGAATGGCAGAAGAGCAACTGCTTCGGGCAGAGCACTACGAAGGGAGACACAACCACATCCTCAGTGTGCCCAGGCAGCCCACAGCCACTGTGGCACCTTCTGTTGGTATTTTCTATGCCTAGTCCCTGTACTTTTAAGAGGGGTAGGAGAGAGGCGAAGGGGGAGAAAAGATGGAATGGATTTTAACAGGTCCCTTCCAACCAACATTTTTGTGATTATAAGAAAGTAATTATCAGAAACAAAAGAAAACACACAACCAAGCCAGAAAAATCTAGTTAGGTATTAATAATTATTTCTGTTTATCCTCAGTTGTCTTTTATTGGGTCAATAACTTTCCAGAAAAATACCTTAGCATAATAATAAGTGATTGAAATCACTCAGCCCTATAGGTCTAAGAAAGATCACTTTGTCTGGAACAGTATGGTACTGAAATCTTTGTTCAGATGAGATGACTGAAATGGATCTTTGGTTAAGCTGCCCAATTTCCAGTTGGGTTATTCCCATTGTCAGGATCAGCAATACCATCCTCGTGCACACACACAGAGGCGGGGGGAAGGAAAAAAAAAAAAAAAGCATAAAACAATAAACACCACAACCCACAAGTCATCACAGATACCAAAATCTTTTCCATCCAAGGATCACTTGTGAGATAAATGTTCTGAGCAAGACAAGCCGCTGGGCAGCTCATATTGCATAAAGTCTTAGAGGAGTAACAAGATACAGGAATCTGAAAGGCACAAATACAGCAGCCTCCTTCCAAGTTGAATGTACTGAATGTTTTAAAAAGCAATAATTACTATTAACAATTGTGTTGCGGTAATGCCTAGAGGCCTCATTCAGGTATCAGGAGAATGGTGCCAGGCAGTGTGTATACACACACTAGGAGGCAGGCCCTGCTCTGGAGAGCTGATACACCAGGTTTTGAAAAACTGGCTACGGACATACTCTGAGGAAGAAAAAAAACCTTGAGAAAAGAAGAAAACCTTGTAGAAAGAGCGAGCAAAATTTGTAGCAACACTCTAAGGTTTAACCTTGCCCTGCTCATCATATGGGCATAGACTTGTCTTATTCCAATAGATGTTGTCCACCCCTTTCCCAAAGGCAGGTTTTAACCCTTTCACTTTATTTTTCTTCTTAGTGTTAATGACAACAAACTGTGTTTAAATGTTCTCAAATTGTCCAACTGATTTTTCTTCTGGGGAAAACTTACTTTAAAATGTGGTTTCTATTTAAAGCCTTGAATAACACATTTTAGCCCAAAGCACTATTTAGTGGCTACATTCTATACCACTTCAAAAATGTGGTTTTTATAATAAAAATCTTAAGAGTTGACTACCCTAATGTTTGTTTGACCTTCCCCTCTCACACTTTTGCAATACCACCCAACTCTTTCCTTTAAATAGGAAAAGTCTGTAGGTATAATAAACCTGATATGAAGGGGGAAAATGTGTTTCAAGTGAGGTCATATATCATATCAATGGAATAAGAGTGCAATTGCTGCAAACGTTGGAGCTGACCTACCTGAAACATTTGGAAAAACTATAAGAATTGTGCCAGGGTCACATGAAGTATATTATACTTAAGTATACTATTTATACAGGATGTTTATGTTTTGTTTCTGCCAAGCAACTACTTCATTTAATCCCCCAAAACAACTTAGGGAAAAAAAAAAAAACAACCAAAACTTACCAGCAAAAAGAAAACAGGGTAAAGCTGCACTTCGACCTTTCCACAGAAAGACTGAAAGTTTGGGGCAGGAAGAGAAAGAGAAAATCCAGTTTTCTGCTCCCTGGCTTCCTAACCTGGCAGCTTGAACAACCACCAGCTACTGCCAACCTGCTGTACAATGGCTCCACAAGGCAAAACTTTGTGCTGCATGACTATGCCCTTTCTTTCCCATCTTGCAGCCTAGTTTTTCACATGCACAAACGAGCACAGAATTCACACACAAAAGAAATAGAATAAATACTCTCAGCAGTAAAATGTGAGGTAACCATACACAGTCGAAGACACCTTTAACATGTGATTCAGCCATGCCACACACAACACGCACAGCAAAAACACTGGAAGAAGTCTGGCACGTGGCAATAGTGTGACAACTGTCAGGTGGAGAACTCGGCCCACAAAAGCAGGCAGGGAAGGGCTTCGGAAGAGCAAGATGTGCGCAACAAGCTTTGTCACCAGGACCAAGGAGATCAAGGCTTGAACTCTTACCCAAGGTGCTGTTCATGAATCTAACCTGTCCTCCAGCTTCTGCAACCACCTGAAGTTAGTAGATCATAAATGACCCCTTTGATGATGAAAATTAGGAGCCTTCTGACTGCACTCCTTCTTTCCTCTCATCACCCTGGCTCCAATGTGAAGAAACTAGGAGGAATAGACTTCCTATTCCATTTAGTATTTTAGGTGTCCCTTTCAGGCAACTAACTACAATTCCCAACGACTCTATTGAGCTTCTTCATTATGCGCTTGCAGGGCCAGAACAATTATTGACAAATTCACTCTCCTTCACAAGGTTACAAAGACCAGCTGTGATTTCTGCTGCTTCTAAACCAAGTTACCAGCACGGGCTCTGGAACCATTTGAAATTTAACAGCCTAATCCCAAGAGCTGGAGAATGACAGCATTCTGCACAAATTGATGAGGTTAAGGCAATTTCAGGCAAAACTTCAACTCCCTTGTTGCAGATGCTGAAAACCCCTGCAACAGCAGTAAGTGGGAAACCTGTATTTAATGCTACATAAATAAAAAGCAGTTTTCCTTTCCATGAGCACACAGATTCTTCTAGGATCCTCTGGCTAAGATGCAACCATTCTTTCTACTCACTCACTCCCTCCTTCCCCCACATCATCCAAAAAAATATACAAACAGAGCTACACCCACATCGTCTCCTCCAGATATTTGGACCCATATGAGCGTGCCCGGTATTTCCCAGCCACGTGATTTAGCTCTCCAGCCTCAGCCTTCTGATGCCAACAAAAACATGATACATTACTCACAGCAGTAAGTGTATTGGATAGATTTCTACAAACCACCACAGTGCAAAGAGGAGCAATGGCTCCTTTGAGAAACCAAAGGGGAGTGGCATCTCCATGTTTTCCTTCAAATCACATTCACTGCCTCTCCTGCATGTTCTAAGCCACCTCTTCTTCCTCCAAGACAAAAAAAGAAAAGCCTCAGAAGCTCATAAAACCCAAGAAACAAACCATTTAGGAGCCACTCCTTTGAACACATCCTTGTTTTTCTAAGCAAAATCCATCACTCCACTATAAATCACAAGTCACTCTAACTAAGAAGAAAATAAACTCTGTTGATAACATAGTCCCTTCCCCAAAGGGCAAAGTTCTGCTTCAACTAATCCAAAGAGAAAGAAATCAATGTCTGTTCCTAAACCTTCTCGTTCTGAACAGCAATACAAAATGCTACCGCAGTGGTATGTAAGGTCATGAGCTTCAAAGCAGCTTCAACTACTGTACTTGTAGAAGCAAAAATGATGAAAGACACCATATGGCTTCTGTCATGGTAGATAAAGCTAATGGAGGCATATAATGAAAATTTCAATTTCTCCTCTCTTTGTTTAATCTTTCCCAGTGCAGGACCAACAGTCCCCTGCAAGCCTTTCTTTTCCAGCTATAAAGTACTACTTCCTCTTTGAATCATGTTTTTTCTCTGGCAGATAAAATGTTTTACTTAACAGTGTCCTACAGATCAACAAATATGATTAAAAATGTACCGAAAAAAGTAATTAGATAAACATCTGATACTATGATAAATCCTATTACAGAAAATCAACTTAGACATTCTCATAGGCAGCTGAGTTGGAAGATAAAAGCCTATGGTCTCATGAGCACAGAACATCAAAATTGTAAGCATTAAGACTTACCAATTTCTTCTACTTCTTCCAGGAAATCATTATATTCACTTAGACTGGGAAAGTCATCCTCTCTTTTATTGTATCTTTGAGAGAAGAGACACAAGTATTTATATAACACACAAAGATGCAATTTCAATTCAACAAGGCTCTTGCTGCAAGCATATTAAGCATTGATACGTGCTTTGTGGCTCCCACAACTCACCAACATACAGAACCTTTACAAGGAGACAGAAGTGCTTATTTCAAAGGAAAGGAGCCAGCCTGGCATAAATCGGTGCTATCTTTGCTTACTGTTTGCCAATTCCTTTTCCAGGGTTACAGGTAAACAGGAGCACAGAGGCTAGGATATACTAATTCCAAGCCAGCCCTTCAGCATGAGAAACCTCTGCTCAAAGGCAGAGACAACAGTAACACCTGCACGAAAAGCTGTTCCAGAAGATCAGAACAGGGAGTTCAGCTTTGTGCCAACAACAGAAAGCACTTATCAGTGGCAAACTGAAAATGCTACACAATTACCTTATTTCATATCAATAGACCATTCCAGAAACTCATTTATCCAACTCTTGATAGCTGGAAAAAGTAAAGAGATTAAGGGATAACTGGCTAGAACACGGACAGCCTCTGAAAGTCAAGACATGCAGGCTTTCTTCCCAAGAAAACATAAAGCTGAGATTCTGGCCTGCTCTGTGGACCAAGATACATGACACCCAGGAGTACAAAAATCTAATCCCGAGAACTCAGGCCAAATTCCAATTTGGGGACATTTTTTCTGCCTACTAAAAACTAATCTGGCAATTCCAAATGGGCCAAGCATTTTACAATGTTTTCTAACTACACTTCATTCCGTGTTTAGTCAACTAAGCTGACTTCATTCCAATTTGACTTTTGTTAGCTTTGGTTAACTTTATAATGAAACATCAAAATTATTACTACTTTCCACATCGGCATCTTGGTATTCAATAACACAATTTACCCACATCTCAGCAACATCATATGGTTCATTTAGTATTATACTGTCTTAAATAAAGGCTGCCAAGCTTACTATTTACCTGTACATTCATTTTTGCACACACAACTCTCTCCAGGTTGTTCCATCAGACCCTTTTCTACCAAAACATCAACTGACTCCCTTATTTTCCTTATAAAATGTTGTTTCTTAGCCACAAGGAACGAGATGCAATTCTAGACCTCATTTATCTCAATTCCAAGAGCTCTCAAATCTGCATGACAGACTAGTAACACAAGGCTTGTAAGGAAACATTTTCACTAACAATTGCTGTGTGAAGTAGAAAACAGTGTGAACACAGCTTCTCTTTTGTCCATTTTCATTTTGAAGGGAACTGGCCTTCAACTCTCAGAACAGGTCCCAAGGGAACAAACAATCAAGGTCCTGTTTCCTGCCCCACTCCCATGTTCACCCTCTCAAAGGGAAAGCAGCTGTAGTTCTCAATATCTAATGATCTCCATTCAGGAGGCAAGTCTTTGCCAAAGGAGGCAACATAGAAACACCCAACATTTTCTAATGCTAAGCGGGAATCCCTCAAGGCTAAATTGAGAATTCAGGCCTCAGTTGTTACATAAAATCAGATTCTCTGGAATCCCTCCACGTTAAATGGAGGCAAGTTTTACGAGTTGTCACTTTCAAAAAAAAAAAAAGAAAAAAATTATCTCCTCTGTACTACTGGAGGAGTAAGTCACTTTTTTTTAAAATGGTGATCCATGAAATACATCCACCTTCTTTTAGCTGGTGACACTCACATTTTCAGCACTTTTTTCCGAATTTCCACTTCCTTGTCAACAGCAGGATCCTCAAAGAGCTGTACCCTGAAGTTGCTCTTCCGCAGTGGAGTATCGCACTCCTGGCAATTCCCAGCCCCTCTCACAAACAGCAGTTCCACACAGCTCTCGCATCTGCAGGAGAAAACGGGTATAAAGGCAGATACAAGTTACACAGTAACTGAAACACAGGACTGCCCCCCCTTTTTTGTTGTTTACACACACACTACAAGTACACAGTACATCTCCCCTTGATTTCGCTATTTCTTCAGCACCCAAGAGCAGCAAGGAAGCAAGGGCTCTCCACCACAGCTGAAAGGAAACAATCTCAGCAGCACAAATGCATTTATTCTCCCTGCCCAAACAACTCTGCCTCTTTGCTGAGCCTGAAAGTTAATCCAAGCACAATGATGGGGTTTGTGTCAAGGGGAAACTTGTTTATTGACACCATCAAACTCATTTCACATAGACCAGACTGCAATATCCTTATTCACTCTGAGCACTACCTTGCTGCACAAAAAGCCCTGTTTATTTTCTTGATGCCATTCACTGTGCAAAGTACTATTCAGCACAAGCAGGGATACAAATCTTGCCTGCAGCCTTCCAAGCTTCTACCAGTACTACCATGGAGGAACTGCTATAACAAACCTGAGCTAAACTCCAGCCCAACACAGCTAAAAGAATCAAAATACCATTTTAACCAGCAAACAGCATTATGCAGCTCTCCTGTGCCTTCTGTTAATACTTTTTAAATTGCACATAAAATATACTTTACACAGAAGCTGCAAAGAAATAAACCAAAACCACCTTTTTGGTTTTATTTCTTTTGTCTTAATGAAGACTTCAAATTTTAACAACATGCTTGCTGACCAGTCAAGTTGGCATTTAATAAAGGAAGAACACACAACAAGAAAGCCAATTTAAAAAAAAAAAAAAAAAAGAAAACCTACTTGGGCAGGAATAAGGTGCAAATTTCTAGCAGAGGACAGCACCTGCTGCAGTCATGTCCTACTGCTGGGGAGGCAAGGCAGTGTCTATTTATACCTTTGCTATATTGAAGCAAAACCAGTTGTACATTAAGAGCTAAGCTGTATTGTAACTTCACAAACCCAGCACAAAAGCTAAACAAGTTAAGAGAAACAATACTGACATGGTTGTGAAGGACCTTAAACAAAACTTTCACTCTGCTGACCTACCCCCAGCTAAACTGGTTCCAGTACTTACAGAGGCAGAGCTAGCTAGAACCAACCAGTTTTACCCAGCTTCTGTTTCCAAGATTAGAAAGTGCAAAACAAACGCAATTGTATCTTACAATAAAAAAAAAATTAGAGCAATTTTTTTTTTGTTAACACAAGTAGAACTACAGTTTCAAAATGCATCGTGCACAGCAGCTGCTGATGTTAGAGCAAAGCTTGAATTTACTTGGAAATTTTCCTGTTCCAGAAGTCCTTTACTTAGAAAACCAAGCACATTTAAATACAATTTATCTGGGAAGGGAAAAACCAAACCTTTTAGCACACGAGGCCTGAAATTCAGAAGTGACTGGGACACCAAGTCAAGGAGTATGCTTCTTTATGAAAATAATCTAGCTCGCCACTATGGGAGAAACAACACTAAATGCAAGAGAAAGCAAGGCAAGGAAAGGTTTTTCTCCTTCCTCCCCCGACCTGTCTGTGCATGCAATAGCCCAGTACATAAGGACAGTTTCACCATCTCCTTCATTTTGGCAGCACGTGCTCTTTATATGTCTCTCTCAACACAGCAGTCAAAGCACAGCAAAAAAACCTGCCTCTTCTTTCTATTTTTAAGTTATAGAAAAGGGAGTGCAAAGTTACAGAACTTGGCAGGTGGATCCAGGTGTTTGTATTGTTTTTTTTAATCATGGTATTGCCTAAGGACCAACAGAACAGGGTCTCCATGTGCAAGATATCATGCACCTGAAACTACTTCACTCCCCACCCCCCTTCCCTAAATCAAAGACATTTCAAGTTTACACAGGACTTGACTATGGAAAAAAAAATCCCTTCTTGGAAAAGCACTTCATACAAGTGCTTCAATGCCTTTCCAAACTGGAGCCAGTGTTTCTAAGGCTGGAAAATAGCTTTCCATACAAAAAAGATGAGTCAACACCTCACTATGGGAATCCCACACGAGGTGATCACATTCTCACTCACTCATGCATATCCACCCTTATATTTATTCATAGATAATTCCTCCTGAATTCAAAAGGGGTTATATGGGACAAGTCAATGGCAGACCTGGACTCTGTCCAAACCCTGCCTCCTCTCCATCTCGGGATAGATTTAATATACACAGTTAAGATTCTAAGCTTACTTCCTAGCAGGTCTGTCATTCTTGCCCCCACAAACTGCAGCCACTTTCCCAGCGATAGCAGGAATGTTTGGTCACACATTTCCATCTGATTCTTGTGGAAGGAAAAAAGCCATCTCCTGAATCCCTCTCAAAAGAGTTCCTTTTGGTTTCGCAGCAGACCACTAAAGTCAGAGCATACGCAAACACCAGGAAGGCAGACTTCAATAAAGATGGATTTAATAAATTATTACATATCTTGAAATAAAGCTTTCAAAACATGACTTGAAAAAATTTCATCTTGCGCTGTAAAATTTAAAAATACAGCATGACTTTTTTTTTTTTTTTTTTTAAAGTGATGCAACAATTTCTGTGACTTCACCAAAGGTAACCCAACCCATGCAACAGCCAGACATCCCAGGCAACACAGGGGGACACCCCAACACCACAGCTGGCATTAGAGAGCTGCCTCCTAGCACGCACATAGACCACATCAATTCAGGCGATCCTTCCATTTCTTTACAAGTCCAACTCTTCCCCATTTGCCTTACTGTAAGGACGGTCTGACTATGGAAGCAGGACATCATTCAGTGCATCTTTTATTGGCCAATACATCATACATGGCTTCCCCCAAATGAGCAAAGCACTGAAACACCTACTTAACTCCCCCTCAAATCATGGCCAAAACAGGTGGCCATGTGTTTTCTTCAATTAGGAGCCTTAAATCAGTGATTTTTAATGTGCATATATGTGTTACGTATGCATACATGCTACATATATAAAGACAGACGCTCATGCTTAAAAATCCGGTCTACACATTTGCTCAAAACTGAGTATGTCTGAAGACAACAGTTTCATATGAGGTCTAAACAAACAGGGTGTGATATTGCCGATTCTCCTCTTCACACTGAGGTTGTCCAGCCTCTGCGATCTATATTCTATTTCACACATTCACTAAAATCTTTCATTACCTTTTGGATTTAAGTTTGTATCCTGAGAATAGATAATCTGAAGATACCAACAGAAAATGTCCAGGGAGTTACACACACGTGGATGACAGGGGAAGACTATTAGCAATGTCACCAACAAAAGCAATCACAACACCTCCAGGAACAATAAAGTCTCCTGGTCTTCCACACCAGGATAATAAACATCAGTACACTCATTTTCATTTCCACGGACACTGTTTTGATCCGTCTTGTTCTTCTCTTTCATCTCCATGAAATATTAAACAAATGGCTCAGTCTATAAGCACAAAGCCACATTTTTCAGAAAAGCAAATAAAAAAGCATCTAGATGGTTTGGCACCATCAATGCACAAATAGCACTACATGCCCTCATGTCAGTGTTCAAGGACTTCAGGATCAGGAGCGTACTAAAAATGCTTTTGGTACATTGCAGAAAACAAGCAGAGGTTCCTCTCCAGAAAACTGTTAGCTATTTATCAACTAAATTACACTTACTGGAACTGACTGTTTTGGACAAAGTATCTTCAAAGGGTACAAGATTTGTGTCCACTCCTGCATTCCCCACACATACACTTCATGGAGGGATGATGGCAGATAAGAAATCAAGCCTCTTGGACACTGAAAGGATGAAAATGTCTTGCAACGTTAGCATAGCTTGATGGTGCTGCTTACTTTTCTAGCTTGGCTGGCAACAGAGCAAACAAAACAGAATAAAGGAAGAGCTATTTTCACAAGCAGGAGTACAAGATATCCTTTCTTTTAAAACTTTAGATTCTGCTGAGCATAGCAAAAATTTGCAGGACTTCAGATACCCAGCCATTAATCATTTCAGAAAAAAAAATATCTTTATGGCTTTTGCTGTTGACCGGGAATATTACAAAATGAGTTACTATCCTTCTTCACAAGGGTTACTTTTAGTAGATATACTTATTAAACAGTATCAAATATTCAGAATGTTTAAGCCCCTCTTCTTCAGCTTTTATAACCAAGATGTTTCTGTTACTGAAAGTAACACACAAAACATGATCCTCTCTACTATGGAAAAAACAGTTTAGATTAAAAAATAATAATACAGCCTTCAACATACAGCCAAGACCTGAACCACAAACAAATGGAATGGAAAGAATCAGCAAAAAATATGTGTTTTCACTTGTTCCTCAATTCTGATGTCAGAGGGAAACTTACAGAAACGGAATGACTCTTGATTTATGGTGAGGGAACATTAAAAAACAACGGAAAAAACATATGTGAGAAAGCTTACAGAAAGACATCTAGATTTTTAAATCAAAGATGCTTCTAGAAACATTCACCGGCTTTTTGCTTAGCTTGGGTTAGATAATTTTGTGGTTTTGTACAGAGATTCTTGAACTGAAATAAAAACGACCCAATTTGGGGCAAACACCTGTCAAACCTGTTTATTTCGCAACCTTCAGTACATTTAGCAAGTCCCTGTAATCCATAGTGGTTTCTGCTACATAGGCAAGAGTTCATCTACTATTTGCAATTGGCCATTGCAGGTTTATTTTCGAGGCTAATGGACTAATAGGCACAGCCTAGAAGGCAGGTTCTTCTTAGAATCTGCAGCAATAATGATCTCTGTGATCCAAAAATCTAAGGCAACTGAGCAAAAGCAATTTTTTTCCAGCATTACATGTTAGAGATCAAAACCTGAGGAAAGAGAAAGAAGTGTGACTGCAATGACACCACATGCTTCTGAGAGCCTCAGAATAAAGGAACTTACGAGATCAGTAGCTCCCAGAAGAGTAGGGAGTTGGAGACAAAAGTAAGTCTTTTCCTTTTCACATCTCAGCTTCAGGAACTCAGAAATCCTTATTCAAGTACTTGCAGAAGCAGCTCCCTATGTCTTTTGGGCCATCTCTTCCCTCTCTGCCAAATACAAGAGGGAGTTGGGAGAAGAACATACCAATTACTCTTTCCCTTTTCCTCTGTTCAGATTCTGTCAGGTCCTACCAATGAGGATTTTGCTGTTGTCACCTTTTAAGGAGACAACTTCAGAATGCTCTCAAAACCTTATTTGGCCAAAAATCCCACAATGGGTCTGCCTTCAACTAGTAAACAAACAGGTCTCACAAGCAGCCCACACGCCATGTAGAGATTACAGCTCCTCACGGCAATAAGATACGTCTTGGGTTTCAGGCAGAAATCACAACTCTATCAATCAACAGATGAGAATTTTTAGTTTTTAAACACCGTTGATAAGCTATCTTCATTTGTCTGCAGCTTCCCTCTGTTCAGCCCTCAGTAACATGCACTGCAAGACAAAATCTCAGATTACTTTGCTAACATTTAATTTTTTTTCAAAAGTATCGATACCCCAGAGAGCTGATCTTAACCCTTCTTTTAAACAACAAAGCAAAACCGAAAAGAGACTCCAGTACTCTACCTGTATCTGTATTATGTCAATTCTCAGCATCATCTGCCAAAATGCTGAGCATACAATTCTTCTTTTAGACTATTTATATCTTTTGGGAAAAGGATGCACGCACACAGTTTTGTTTCATTTTTGTCCTGTCAGACAAGTTCTGTTCATATTGCAGAAAGGAGGAGGTTAAATGAGCCCAGACATCTCAAAAATTTAGGAGACACTCAGCCACAGTTAACCCTATTTTCCAAACACCCATATATATACCCTGATATACATACCAGTTCATCTCAACTGTACTCACCAGAAAGAAAACAGACCAGGTAGTGGTTGAACTACAGCCTTTAATGACTGGCATTTTAAACAAAAAAAGACATACTGAGTCAATTAATAACAAACAGAAACATTTCCACCACCCATTGTGTTTCAACATCTCTGTTACAAAACCATTTCAAGTGGCTTGGACCTGACAAGAGAGTTTGCAGCAAACTGGAACTTAACTCACATTTACCCAGTACAGATGAACCTAGGAAAAAAAATTAGAGAAGAACCTTTTATGGCATTAACTCTGGATAGTATAAAGAAAATACTTCTATAGGTATTTAAATAAAAGTGGTTCTTTATGAGATACTGCTCATCTCTTTATGAGATACGGCATAGTGAATTAAGCACACGATCATAAAAACCACGTCTTACAGCACAATTATGTCAATTTGGTCAAAAAACAGGCCAATACTTGACAGGCCCATTCTTGACACTTCAAGAGCAGCTGTGTGGCATTGAGAAATAAGTGTTTTCACAATGACTCGGCATACCAAAATCAACCAAGAATTTACGCAGTGTACCAGAACAACTACTTCAAATCCATTACAGTCTACTGGGTAAACACATGCACTAAAATAATAATTCAACTATGTCAATAACCCTTTTATTATGCTTTATTCTCTTTGAATAAGAACCTTTGCAAGTTTTCTGGGTTCTCAACAAACATCAGATTGGGTAGCTATCAGGATTAGCAGCTGCCCACAGTACACCTCAGCTTAAGACACAATTACGAAACTTTCTCTCTCTGTCTAGAATGCAGAAACTGCACTTTTTTAGACATGATCCAGCTCAATATTGCCCATTGTCTCACAAGACAAAACATAGTTATTATTAACAAGTTTAGGACCTCACACTAAACTCCATAGAAGGCACATGGCTCCTTTCTCTTTCCGTATCCATTTGTTACCTCGTGAGAAAGTCCTACACCATGGCATGGGTTGAACTGACCCCACAACTGACAGGTCTTACCCACTCAAGTATTTTGAGTATTCATGTACTCAGTCTTACAGAACACCTGCATATGCCAGAAATCACACTGGAAAAAAATAAAACACAGACAACTGAAAATAAACACTTTGGTGACCCAAAATAGTCACAACAAATCTTTTACTTGATCTGAAACAAGGCTTCTACCTTGTACCTGTTCTGTACTTTCAATGCATTTTACACTGCAACAATGGCATGTGGAAGCAAGACAAGGAAATAGAGCTATACGGCAAAAGGGGAAAAAAAATTAAAAAGGTATTTGTGGCATGATGGAATATCCTGACCACATTACTGAGGGCTTGTCACAAGACACTCCCATATTTCATGTCTAATCTCAGAAAGCAAGATAAAAGTTGATAAGACACACATCTGTAAGAGAATCAGGCATATGACCAAAGTTTTCTATAAAAACAACAGCGGTTTGGGGTCTCAATGGGAAACTTGCAAGTGTTTAAAACTCTCTCAAAAATCAAAACCTTTACCGGTGTCTTACAAACATACCTGTTGAATGATCTGCATATGTTGGCTCATCTTTCCCAGTTTTTGGGAGGAACTAAGCCAAGTTTCTGCCAAGAGCATAGGCTTGTATTTCACTTGAAGCATAAAAAGTACACAGTCCAGTTTCCTTAAGCTATTCAAATACAGAGAGACAGTGTGGGTGTATGTACACACAATTAAAAACAACTGAAGAAAACCGCCTGTTGGAGCAATAACTGCATTGTCCGTGTTCTGGCTAGCTCTGAAAACAGTCAGTGCTCAAAAAGCAATGTGTAATGAAGAACTGTCCTCTCTACCACTAAGCTTGCTTGGTTTGAAAAGACTGAAAGAACAATCTGCCATGACAAAGTGCTGTGTGGGAGCTCTTGCATAAATCTTGTTTTGTGATACAACAAAATCAACTGTTTCTTTTCACGTAATTTGTCAGAAACGAGTGACCAAACTCAAAGATCAAGACACCAACTCCCATTCTCATGAGTAGCAGAAGTCCTAACAACCTTGAGTTTCTTGCAGCCTAGGAACACCAAAATTGTATTTCTACATGTTAAGTCAGCACCACACCAAAGCAGAAGCCGTAATCTGCCTTCACGCTGCTGTACACTGTTCTTCCCTGCTGACCTCTCCTGCAGGCCAGAAACACATTTGTGGAGCCACATGGTTATTTTTCAGCCAGATGAACCCTCCCATTTTGTTCACCACATAGTTCACAAATGCTTGTACCAGCTCATAGCAATAGGCAAAGTGAAGGTAGGAACGAGCAGCCAGGGCGAGAAAGCTGAAGCGGGGTGTTGTCAAATGTAAAATCCCAGACAAAGCAAGCATATCGCACCACTATCGTGAAAGTCTTGAAAGCCAGACATGTTTAAGACTCATTCATTAGCAAAGCTGAAGCATGGAGGACAGAACAGGGACCACGTTTAGTACCGGGACAATGCAGTTAGGTGCCCAGCAGCATGGGTAGGCATTTTGTAAACACCACTACATACTCACACAGCTTTGCAGACCTGCTCTCAAAGCAGAACTAGGAGAACCCTCAAGTGAACTCCAGGTCCCAACAAGCTAAGCAACCAAACTTCCTGCAGACTTCAGACAGGTTAAGGCATCCCACAAACAATGCTCCTGTTCAGGCAGCTTCCACCCGTGTATTGACACTGAGAGGGTTTTGACAAAGGGAGATACCCCAACTGCTGACGTGCCTGTGACATGAGCACCAGCACAGCTGGGCTGCAAAGCAAGGGAAGAGGATGGCACCACAGCCGGCAACCTCTGAATAGCTTAGGCTGATGTAGGATCACATCCTCAAAAACTCTGGTAATAAGAGACCCTCCCCAGCATTCAGCCCACTCTTTACAAACTGCGTAGTAACATCTGAGGCAAGACAACTCAACTCTAGGAGAAATACTTCCCCTGGAAGAGGCCTCCTCACCAGTGTTGATGGAAGTAACCACAGTAAATCAAACCTGTGGAGATGCCCAGCAAGGCCAGGGACACCCAGAAAAGTCCTTTCAGTTTGAACAAGACCCTAGAACTAAGTTACCAGGGATAGCCACTGAGTGGGAGAGCATAAAAAGCTGTTCCTCTCTTCCCAAGCTCTGGATTCAACAGCACCCAATTATGAACAGCACCCTGTTTATTAAAATTCATCCATCCCTTCCCTCTTACAAAGCTTTTATGTTATACTCAGCTATTTTAGCTTGATCCAAAAGTGTAAGAAGAGAGACCACCACCCGAAAAGCATCCATCATTATTTCAGGGTACCCTAAAAGCTACTTGATCGACACACCTCTAGAAAGGTGAGTCGAAGCACAGTTACAATGCAAACAATTCAAGAATGAGTGGGGTAGCAGACAGAGGATAAAAAGTATTTTTCAGAATTGCTAAAAAGAAGAGTCAAAAAGCATGTCACATTATTTCAGAATATTTTAAACAAAGCATACAAGATTATTTTACAGGCACGTCCTTCCACAATACAAACAGAAGGCAATACAACTGAACAAAACAAATTCATGCATTCGAAACAAGTTAGGAAGTCACTGGGAGCTCATCATTTAAAGAGCACCAAGGCAAGGAAGAGAAACTCCTATACCAATTAAATAGGAGCTTATGTTCCCTCTACCATGTGATGCAGTCACAAAAACGCCCAGGCAACCCAAGGATGTATCGGAGAGCTGCTGCTGTCAGAACGACAAGAGTTACAAGCAGCATGTACATAATGTGCAGTTCTGGTCACTCACACTCAAAACAGATGAGCTCACCCTATAAACACAGAAAGGGGCAACTTGGATTATCACAAGATTGCGAAAACAGACTTATCAGACAAGAAACAGCAGGAAAAGCTACTGTGATGGGTTGACCCTGGCTAGATGCCAGGTACCCACCAAAGCCGCTCTCTCACTCTCCCTCCTTGATTGAACAGGAGAGGGAGAATATTAGGAAAGACTTGTGGGTCGAGATAAGGACAGGGAGAGATCACTTAACCAATTACTATCACGGGCAAAACAGACTCGATTTCGGGAAAAATAAACTTAATTTATTACCAGTCAAGCCAGAACAGGTAATGAGAAATAAAAACCAAATCTTAAAACACCTTCCCCCCACCCCCCTTCTTCCCGGGCACAACTTCACTCCC
>JAVKLA010000040.1:15623070-15636391 GCA_034782735.1 Sagittarius serpentarius
GTCTTAAAGCCGGCTGGCATTGGCTATATCAGACACAGGGGAAGCTTCTAGCAACTTTTAAAGAAGCCGCCCCTGTGGGCCCCCCCCGCTACCAAAACCTTGCCACGTAAACCCATTACAGCTACTTAAACTAAAAATTTATGCTGGAAATTGTACTTCTCACCAGCCACAACAGTGAGAGTCTGGAACCACATCCAATAGAAGTAACTGGGCAAGAAATTTGTTTCAAAAAGAAGTTTTATAAGCTCACATGAATAATTTTATGACCTGATTGTCTTTAACAGGTAACTAGATTTGATAACGTAGAAGGTGCCTCCAGTCCTATCTAGGGTCCTAGCTACATGCTCTAAATTTTGAAACCCTGAGACAACAACAACTCAGGGAGAAAAATAAAAACAGAGACAGAAAAGCTAATTTTGGTGAAGGTACTGAAATATTACATGCATCTTTGAATACTGAAAATTTTTTTTAAAGAAGACAAGCATGGCACAGATGTTCCAGCACCTGCTCCTTCTGCTCGTAATGGAAATAGCTCCTAACCATCAGTCTAAAGCAGTCTTTCATAAATTACACAGATTCATATTCTTTTATCAATAACCAATTGATTTATCTTATCTGGCATAAACCATAATATGTATATGTCTCAGAGATCCAAACTTGATTCACTTGGAAAAAGAGAAAAAGATCATACCATTCTGCTTGTCTTTGATAGCTGATAAAACAGCACAGAAGAAAACTAGAGAGTAAGCATTCTCAACTTACTTCAAGTAGTACATGTAATTTAATATGGATATATATTCTACTAGCAGGTAAAAATTTTCTGGTAGCAAGTACACATTAGCTGATGTGTACTTCCGTACACCTTCTACTACGCCATGCCTTAACTCACAAGTAAAATGAGTTTAGATGAACTACAACTGTGCAGCAAAAGGTGGTGGTCATGACTCAACAAATGATCATTCCGCTCTCTTCATAAGTTCGATACAGCCTTAAGGAACAAACTGCTTCTCAAGATTGCCACCTTTTCAGTGAGACAGACCAAAAGCACCAGTAGCCTTTGAATACTGAAAACCAAGCAGTATTCTTGTTGTTGAGAGCACCCCAGTTTCCCAGACTAATACAGGTAATTTTACATCATATCCCAATTCCCTACTGGAATTTGAATTGATTGGGGCATTCTTTATTTCCTGCCCTAAAGCACCATTTAGAATGACTTGCTAAATCTCTGTTGCCTTTACTATCACAATTTTAATACCTCGATGTCAGAGAAGGAAGAATGATCTCTATGCCGTCCTTAAACACCTTACAGAGCAGGGTCTAAATTATTCTTAAGTTGCAGAAAATCTCATCAGAAGAAAGAAAAACAAAAACCTCAACTAAATAACATTTTATTGCTGTCCTTCATCCAAAACAAATTTAATCCTAAAAGAAATAAGCCTGGGAAAACATCTTTTTAAAAGAAAGACTGGCATTTTGGAAAAAGAAAAATCCACTTGCAAAGAGTGAAAGGTGGGTGTATTTCTGTTTTTGAAAACGTGGGAAAAAAAATATGTATCTTTGACATGCAAGATACATATAATAATAATTTAAAAAAAAAAAATCTAACAAACCTTTCAAGGCTTGCTGAACAAGTTCACTTCAACATAATCACACACAGAAACAGGGGTGCAAGGGACCACTGGGGTCATTCCCTGCATTTCTACAGAGCCATGCCTTAAGACTGTCCAGAGAAATCTGCAGAACATTTGCAGCTGAATGTGCCATGGGCTACACAGAGCTCTGCAACCCAGCACTAAGGTTTTGACAAATCTACTTGGTTTGTAACCTGAAAAAGTTAAAGGAGATATAAAGAATGAACCCAAAACCAAGTAAGGCATCTCTTGTTGCAATGGATAGCTTATTTAGGAGTGTCTGTGCTAACCTTGTGGCTAAAGCTCATTTGCATCATATCACTTCCCAGAACCGGCACTTTTGATCCACTAATGTTCTTTAGCATCACAGGCACCTTATCATGCTTTGCGGCTGCAGTCTCTGAAACTGTAGCACTAATAAAGGCAAGTTATTGGAGTTAAAAGTGTAGTTTTAGTTTCTGTAACCCAACAGATTTTTATTGCATTTTCCTGAAAAGCTTCTTTATCTCACTAGTCTTCGTTTCCACCAGTATAAGTGCAAAGGAGATATTCATTAGAAAATTCCAACAGTAGCAATTCAAACAGTTTCCCTGCCTCCCTAGTCTCATTTGGGAATCTCCTACTTCCTACCAATTTTTAAGGGTCATTCCTCACTCCATTTTCACATAGTCCCTAAACAACCATTATCACGTCTTTTCTCAGCATGAGATAAAATACAGACTGTGCTTCATAAACAGTGGAGATGCTTAAGATTACATTCTTGGTGGGACACAGCATGATTAAGTATTCCAGGGGTGTCTTGAAATACCCTACAATATACAACACGTGGCTAGTGAAACAATCTCAAAAAGAAGCATGTTTCGATTTATTAAAAAAAGAAACGAAAAACACACCAAAACCCCCGCCCCCCCCCCCCCCCCACTGGCCATTGAGCAGGTTAGATCACAATTTCCTTTTTAAGGGTGGCAGAGATCCTGACCTACTAAAGCCTGGTAGGGAACATTTTTTTGCATTGTAAATCTAATAATTTGAAAACCACTTTTTCCTCAAGCTTAAAAATAAACAGCAATTGCTATTTTAGTACATTAAACCAGTTGGTGAACATCATGCAAACTTTCTGAAGTCAAATTGTAAGGTCACATTCAATGCAACTACTTTTAGAGGAAGGTATTAAACAAAAATAAGGAAGACGTGTCAGACCTTCATTAGCTATGCTGGCATCTCAACCATTTCCTACAGATTGTAAGGGATAAAAACCCAGCCCTGTTTCAGTGAAGTTAGAGGTAGCTTCACAGGTTATCACCCAGAACTCTAAGTAAGCAAATACATTACGCACCATACCAAAGACATAACACAAACTGTTCTCTTAAAGTTGCAGCACATTTCAAACAATTTTATCACAATGAAAATCTGCGATGCATATTCGTTCTTTTAATATTTGTTAGCAGGAGAGACAATGAGGAGAATCAGTTGCACAATGTGGGAGCGAGATGCAAGACAACATGTATTAATGAAGGATCAGAAAGACATGAATGCCTGTTTTAGTGTAAACCCCACCTGGCACCCTGTGTAGAATTGCTTCAATTTATTCATTTTGCAGAAAAGTTTTATTCATTCCAATCTCTGCACAGCATTAAGTGAAAAGTTCTCAAAAATTTCCATTCACTACTTCAGCTGCAAATACCATGCAGACAACCAAAACCCACCATTATCAACAGCTACAGCTTTATGCTGCATGGCACCATATCCCACTAGTCCCACTGATTAAGTAGAGAGCCATTGAAAAACAAGTAAGGAAATGGAAATCTGGCTCACGATTCAGATGATCAGTTCCAGACAATATTCGAGTTTATCTGTTTTACCCAAACATCAGCTGAGAAGCATTCAACAATGCTGCAGGTTCTCTCATAAACACCACACTGCTCCATAATTACACGGGATCTGTGCGCATATTCAAAAGTGGCATTTATTTAGGCTCACAACAGCTGTATTAAAGCCATGTGTAAAGAACATTGTTCCTGGTCTGAGAAACAGTGAATAGTATTTTCCTTACCCGTATAAATCACACACAGTAAACGCTTGATATTATCTAGTGCCACTAAAGCAGTCAAATTAAAACAAATCAGGAGAGTATACCCTTGAGCACATAACTCTAGGAAGACTGAAAGCCTCTGAACACAGAATTTCATGCTTTTTATATGCTCCTAGCCTCCTTCAAATAATAAGTTTATACAGAATAATGAAAAGGATTTCTTCATCCACCACCAGCCACTCAAAAAAAAAAAAAATGAACACATCTATTTTACGCATGAATTTTTGATTCTGCAGACCCTCCAAAAAAGTAGCAGCCACTAGCAAATTCCATGATGAACAACAGATTGGGGGACCCACTAAAGAAGCCCCAAAAAGCAAAGGATCAGTTTTTCAGAAAGCAATGAACCCTCCCTCCACTTGCTGACATTTTGGAGCTACCCACTTAACACTGACCACCCTTAACGTTCCTAGCCAAAGCAAACTGCGTATGCACAAGATACAAAATTCTCTCTACTCAAAAATGAATCTCTAAGGAGATCCCAGACTGTGAATTATCTACTCTCACCATTTTACGGGATTATGTATTACTATGAATTATTCGGCTCAAACCTGCAAGCTTAATGCACAAACTGTCCTTGATGTTCAACAGGGATAACCTGGGCAAACAAGGCTCCTTCCACCAGGGCTTAAGGACTAGTTTTCAGAACAGTTGTGTGAAAACTGAATTTTTCAGATTTGAAAGCATAAGCTCAGCGCCGTGGCACACATTTGGGTAGGTGCTTATTTGCGTGCTGAGGACCATGACTGTTCTGTAACATGCTTACACAGACAACGTTTCCCATGTAAGTGTTCACTCCCCCCTTTAGAGATAAAACTAGGACCTAAATAAAAAAAAAAAAGTCCTTCTCTGATTCAGTTTAACTGCTGTTACTCATGAATGAAAGACCTTTTGCAAGGTCCATCCTTGCAAGAATAAAGTTCTTCAACTCATTACCAATACATATGATTAGCAGTCTACTTCATTTAAATCCACACTCCTGCTATTCTGCTTCCACCCCCTAAAACCACATGCAACATTCTTGATAGAGGTATAAGGTGTTCTATTGTTTACCAGCATTTTCTCCAAGAAATACATACAATGCTACAGAAAAGTGACTGTCTTACCTACTTCCACAAAGGACATAACCAAGTTTACTAGTCAAAATTTAAAAAACGGATCCAAAGATAAGGAAGAGATGGGTTGTTTGTAGATACTGAAGATTGCACCCTGGCTATTGCAGCTATCGTGCACTCAACAATTAAATCCTGAAAAGAATCCAGTTAAAAGCTGCTGTTCATGACTGACAGTGCCATTGCACAACAGAAGTATTTGAACAGCAACTACAGCCTTTTGCATTTAAAGCCTATTAGCCTACCCAGGGCAGAAAACACCATACTGGGTGTTTTCCTTGGAAAACCCTGTAAAACAAGTTTGGTGACACCCGCTGCAGCACAACATGAATCCAGTGTATGAAGTTAACCTAACAAAATTCCCCAGTAAAAAAACATGCTACGGTTGGTCATGAAAATCACAAAGATCAGGCCACATTCCCAAGATGACTGAACCCAACATAGAAAGAAACACACCTCTGTGTACCGGTGACGCATAACCAGTGCCTGCTGCCCTACCATTACCGCCTGCCCTCAGCAATCTAGTTAACTGGGGCAGGGGGGACATCAGCCCCAAAACCGGAACCATCACTCTACCCTATTTAGCTTGCCAACAGAGGTTGACAGGTTCATTAGAAATAAATAAATGTGTAAATGAATTCAGTGATCCTAGGGATGTACGTAAGATTCTCCGTCCTTTTCCCTTCTTTTAGGCCTTTATATGTCACCTTATGCTTTGTGCTGTATCACCACCACCATGACATGCTGAGTTTTCAAAACCATTTTGTATTAAAAAATAGAATACATGACTCAGATGGTTTAAAGACGTATATGCTTACTCAAAAAAATACTCCACCCCAAAATATCACCTCTAATAGCAATTTATATTGTAGTTTCCAAAACTGCCAAGTACTTGGCTGCAAAACTTTCAAGCATGGAACTGAAGCACCTGTGAAATACTGGGGTTTTGTTTTGTTTTTTTTTAAAGAACTGCAGAAATCAGCATTATTAAACACCCCAAGGGAACTTCCTTGCTGATGGGCCCTTATGTAAATTTAATGCAACCAAATACCAAGATGATCAATTTTCACCTTGTATATGAAAGTGCTCCCATGGAAGGCAGACTCTCTCCCCCACAAAGGGGTATTTCCTGCTGGTCATTCCCTCTTATCTGCTTGCTGAAGACCTTGACAATACTGATTCCCACACCCTCACTTCTCAAGGCAGCTGCCCTCAACCACACAGATACAATCACACTCAACTGCTACCAAGACCGATTACTTGGAATTAAATCTGAGTCAAATTCTCATAGGCTTTAAATGATAAAGTGTTAAAACTGTGGAACATGTATAGAAGAGGCAGCTTAAATATAATGCTGTTTAATTGCATGAAGATGTGAATGCACTAATAAAATAGTATGTTTTGGTTCTGCTAACTAGACAGCAATTGTCACTCCGGGCACAAAGTCAAACAGTTCAAACTGTCACCAGCACCTGCATCGTACCCCCACCTACACAGCAAACAGCTGACAGTGAAATACAAACCCAAGTGATTTCTGCTCAGCAGCTTTTAGCAAAACCAGATTCAAGTGAAGCTAAATGGTCCATTAAACGGCCATGCCCAAAAAAGTTATTTGGGTTTGACAATATACAATTAAGTCACTTTTTCCATCCCCAAGATACCCATTTAAGAGGCATGTTAAAACTCAATACTTCATCATAGGTAAGTTAAAAATGTGTGTGTAAGCCGTAAACTGTTGCTTAGCCTTTCATTCTCAGACATAACATGTCAAAATATGAATATGTTCAGGTCCTTTTTTACTATGAAAAAAATCTGGCCTAATCTTTCAGGCAGCTACTACTGGAGAGGCAAGCTGGCTTCACTTGGGGAATGGGATTCCTCTGGGAATCACCTTCTGGGAATAGAAGTCTCCAGGAAGGAGGGGAAACAAAACCTCAATATTTGGTGGGCTTCAAGGAGGTCTTATACTTATTTGAACAGTCCCACAGGTATCACCAGTAAACAAAAACTCTGTTCATTATCTTTTTCAAGATTAGGCCCCTCAAGGCAGTGGCCTACTAAAAGCAAACAAACAAAAAAACACTACACAGAAAGGAGAAAAGAAAATCAAGACAGATCCAGATACTTGAGAAAACGCTCATTACATGCATTGGATAATTCCCATATAACTGGAGTTTTTGCTTTCCCTAGCAACACAGTGTGGATCTAGGACTGCCCAACATTCCCCTCTGCAAGCAGCCCTAGCAGTGAGGTCACGCTTACAGCAAATATTGTAGAAAACTCATCAGGAACTACTTTTCACTTGTTCTCTGCTATGGACAAATACTCATGAGTCTTTCAAAAACAAAGGCTGTAAAGAAGTAATAGATTATTAAAGGGAAACTTGAATGCTCTTTCAGAAAAGTGAGAGCCTAAACTTGACAAAGTTCAGCACAACAGACTACAACCCTGCTCTGCTCCACTCGGCAACACCAGCAACAATCTTTCCACTCCTAAAAAAAAAGTTACCTTTTTACTGTTCTGCAGGAATAACTTGTCAACCATCAACTTCACATACAGCAGAAAAGCAAGAAGAACTGCATCGACAAAAGGACTGACTGGTCCAAGACACGGAGCCTTTCATTCCCTGTTCTGGAGTCAAAATTGTACATATTTGGGCAAAGTACCAAAAATACAAAGACACTCAGTCTTGGTTGTCCTTCCTGAAGATCACCCTGCTGTAAAGGTCACGCAGCAGAAATGCTTCCTCTGTATTTCATAGGCTGCTGATGCCACCTGGGGAAAATGCGTCAAGCCAGTCACTCCCAGAGCATTAAGGAAAACCGGTTACAAGACAAAAGCCTTCCTCAGCTTTGAGGAGTGTTTACAAAAGTGATGAATGCCAGTGTCCTAGCATGCCAGCTTGAAAATAAGTCAAGCACCTGGCCCTCAGCACAAAAGGCTGACTCACCTGTACAGCATCTATTACCCTTTGAAAAGACCCCAAGTTTAGCACTCCCAGGGACACAAAGTACTTTCAGGAGACTAATGGGAGCATGACTTTTCCTCCTTCTCCTCTCCACCTGCACATACCAGAGATCGAAGTTGTGGGATGGCTTCCCAAGCCAGGGGACAAAGATGACCTGCATTCATGCGCTCACTCTCTGATACTGCACAAAACACCCCTGGATACCAGCCCACCTCTCCACCCCAAAAGGGGAAAGAAAAACAGCATAGAGATTAAGAGCCACAAATACAATCACTGACTGCTTAAATCTACACTCCATGAAGCTCCATCATCAGTGTTAGTGCCCACCCCATCCTCCAGCTCCACTGAAAAATAATGCATAAAACATAAGAAAGCACTTCAGCATGAGACACTATCAACTATGTCAGGAGGAAATTGTGCTTTTCTTGTTCCCACTTTATCTTCACCTCCTCTGCTCAAATTTGTTTGCTTTTTAGACTACAGCTAATTCAAGAATTTTTCCTTTCCCTGCACAGAACTATGAGTTTGGACTCATGAAAAGTCTTCTGGCTACTACCAGTGTAAACGTTGCTCCAAAAAAAAAAAAAAAAAAAAAAAAAAAAAACAGAAAAAGCAGCTTTGTGATGGCAGTTGTGATGCATCAAATACCAAGCTTGCTTCATTGTCATTCCCAGTACCATCCAAACAGATTTGGCTTTGTATTATCTTCACTTTAATTTATGTAGAGAAGAAAAATACGCAAAACAAAAACAATCACTCTTACCAAGTACCATGTTGTACAGTGAATATCTTGTACCAGCTTTTCATTCACACTGGTGACAATGCTAGAAGGCCACTGTAAACCAAATCCCCCTGCCCAAACTTTGAAAGGACTACGAAAAGATCTGAATGAGAAGAGATCTGAAAACTCTCCCCACTTCAAGGAGAAGTTGTATCCTCCCCAGCGTAGCTCTTTTCAAATTGCAACACTTCCAGTAATCTACAAGTGATCCTTTTATTCTCAGGAACATAAACTTTACATAACACGAAGAGACAGTTCCTTGCAATTTGTTTAAGCTAAATCCAAATCCAAGCTATATGGTGTTTGAGCAAAAGAAAAACAGAGCTTCAGCATGCTCAGGCTGTCAGCTAAAACAAACATCTTAACTCCCACAGTATGTATTGGGGAAATTACGTGGGATCATCCGAGATCAAAGTTTTTCTCTGCATGGCTGCCACACACCTACATGGCCACTTTACGCTGCAAGAATGCTACCAAGACAGCACTCTCCTGGCACAGCACTGAAGCTATCAAAAAAGACACATACAAGTACCGAATACGGAGATTTATTTATTTATTTTTACTGGCACCACATATGGCCGCTACAGGTGCAAAGTACAGTCAAGTCCTAGTACCTGCACAATGGTATATGTGCCAGGAGCAGTACAAGGAGCTAATTCAGCTGATAACTAGTCTAAAACCCCAAAATGGATCACCTCCCTGAACTGGTTCACCATTCAGTGCCAAAAAAAGGGTAGGAACACAAGGATGGGACAGGCATGTGACACAGGGAACATCTGGAGTTCAATTAGCTGGAGTGACCATGGAGACTCAAGTGGCAGTCAACACACATATGTAGCTGGTAATTTACTTTTTTTTTTTTTTTTTAACCACACCACTGCTCATGTTTTCTTCCTGTCACCTTTATACATAAAAGGCACGACCAGTGATGTCTTCATGTACAAAGCATAGAAGTATTTTATACCAAGGCCAGTCGCAAAGCTTTTATGTGCTAGAAGCACAGTGCAGGAAGAGTCATAACATTTTGAGCGCAAGCCATAACAATACCACTGAAAGGGCACGATCACAGATGCTTGCCAAAGCGCAACCCTTCTGTTCATGATTCAGTTTAAAACTGCATAGGCAAAACCTGCATGTGAAGGTACGTGGCTGCCAAAGTGTCTCAGAAAACACAGAGAGGACCCACAGAAAAGACACACAGGGGGACAGTTGCACAACAGGTTTTCTCTGGTGGCAAAACAGGCCTTGCTGCTGTGTATCCCCATCTCCTCCCTGTACCTGCACTGCCATCGCAGCTTGCTGCCCCTCAAATGTGCCGATATAACTGTGTGTGAGTCTGGACAATAAAGCATAACAGAAAAATGAATCAAGGGGGGGGAGGGGGGAATAAAGCAAAAAGAAAACCCCATGCCCCTAATAACCCCACTTATTTTGAAACTCTATTGTTTCTTTTTACACTCGAGTTTCCTTTCCCCCAGGACCAAAACTTCAGTTTTAATCTTGCTCAGTAGCACTGAGATGATCCAATGGATTACCTGCCAGAACACTACATTGCACAAGTCACTAGTCATGTATGAGCTCAACGTTGCAACACAAAATAAAACCTCTAAAAAACTCCAAAACTATAATGCAGAGCAAAGCTGAAATATAATTACCTTAACTAACACAAACACCCTCTTCTGGAACACCCGACAGCTATTCATAGCATTGGCACAGTCTAAGTTTAACACTTTTCATTACAAGGCTCTTCAAAAGGCCATTTGTTTGCTGTGGAAGCAGGTTGTGTGTTTGAAGATGAAGTGTAGATGGGAAAGAAGTTCTAACATTCCCCTTACAGTACACTTGAAAATTTAGGGATCCCTGTAAAATCATGATGATTTTTTCTCATCAGTAAGACAGAGGTAGCAATGCTTTTATATCACAGGAGAAATACACAGGCATAAAAGAGCTAGACAAAAAGAAGAAATCAATGATCTTCTTATTTGTTACATTACTTGAAAACGTTCAGAAAATAACTGATTAAAATATTTTCTGAATATGGTACAAAACAGGTCCTGCAAGATGAAAAATAGCATTCTACATCAGTAATAGTACACTACTGTGCATACAGAGGAACAAAGCTAAGACTGAACAAGGAATCCTTTTTCTGACATTTTCTAACTTCTGAGTGCTAAACTCCAAAACAAAGCTTGGAATGTAGCTTTTATGTGCAATTTATACATACCTCAAGAGACTCCAGGTAAAAATACTCACATTATCTTTAAAGAATCTGAAAAAAAAATCTGCAGAAATTGGGAAAGGAAAATAAAACAGATTTGTATTAAATTAGTCCCTCCAAAGTTGCAGGAAAAAAAAACCCAAAACATGAACTCATCATGAAATGAAGTTGGACTGGTATGCTTATTACAAGCCCTAGCCAAAAGCTGACCTAGTCAAAAGAGGTCAATGCTTAAGACTGGAAAGTAAAAGATCTGATGTCACTCAGGAGAAGATGAGGGACAGCCATTTAAGACCTTTGAACTAGTAATGTTTAAAAGGGAAAAAAACAAACCAACCACCACACCTCTCCCTCATCTCAACCACCTTCAGCTTCTACTGTAAATACTCCAAGCCAAATATGAAAAGTGACTGCATTAGGACAAACTCAGAATCTACTGCTATCAACTTATCTTAAATAAACTGTTTGTCTGTGTTAAGTAAACTATTTGACAGAACAAACAGTCAGAAAAAGTGACGTACATTTTTTAGAAGTGAAAATAAATAGTATGGTTTTGATCCTAAAAATAATCGTCACATGAGGAGTCTCACTGTTTCTACAGGCTACTTGCATGAGCGAGGCTATGCTGGCATTCAAGCACCTGATGAACTGAGCTAGCCTTTGAAACAAGTCTTGGTAACACAGTTCTTTTCATCCGTTCCGCTGTTGTACTGCTCTGCATTCCAAATGGCTAGGAAACAAGAATTTTAATTAGAAATTTGTATTTTTTAATTATCCATCATAAATTCAGTAAATATAGAAATCAGTACACAGTGGAAGTGTCTATCACTGATACATATCTGACATTGCCCAGCATGAAATGCCTAGAACAGACTGGTACAGCAAATTAATTCACTTTCCTACTTCACGAGATGTCAGATTTACTTGCCCACACCAGATCTTTTCTGGTAAGGAAAGAGTCTCTGAAAGCCTTAAAAATCAGGTAGGGAAGAATTCAGAAGGTAAAAAAGTGGTGTTCTTGCTGGCATATATGCTAGGGACTGGGGAACCATCAGGACCAGGAATTACAACCCAGCCTGCCGCAGTCGGGCCCCACCGTGTTTGCTACAGCTTCCCCTGGGCAAGGGCTCAAATCACAGCAGGGAAGAGCTGCCTGAGGAGACAAAAGGCAGATCACTCCTGCCCCATCCTAGCTGGCTGCCTAGACCCTTCCCAGAGAATCCCCGCAAGCCTGTGCCGGTGGCACTCAGAGGGCTGCACGCTGGCAGCTCCGAGGAGGCAGGCTCCAGAGCTGCACCTCCCAAGAGATGCCAGTCTGACAACATCTCTTGGTCTGCTCTGAGAGGAGACCATGAAGGTCAAGTGTTCGGTCTTGCTAAAGACTGCATAAAATTCTGGGGCTGCTACGTATACCTGAAACAGTGAGAATATCCACATAATATGCTCAGCATATAGTGTTCCATTTGTGAGGCTGCCAAAATGTGCATAAAAAGTTGGATTAAAAAAATGTGGGAAAACATCCTGATTAGCCCTGCTAGTGTAATGCTCCAAGTAAATTAATGCAAGAAATTAAGAACGGTCAAAAGCAATCAGGATACTAACATGTGCCATGCAAGTGTAGCTTTCTCTGGGTACTATATTAAGATTTCTTTTTAAAAAACTTCTTAATAGATGAAACAGAAAATCGCATACTGCCAAGAAAGGAGGTGGAGTGAATACCATTCCCTACATTGCCTTTAGTATTATTACAAAAGGCATACAATACTATGTGTAGTAGAGAGTGTTTCTGGTTATTAAATTTAATGTTTCTATATTCAATGGCATCACATTATATATGGCCTTTTTCTGCAATTAACCTCCAAAACACAAATTAAATATTAATGGATAAATGTCAATTATGATTACGAGAAACAATAAAAGGACCATAAATTAAATAACGCAGATAGAACAATAAAGTATTTTCACATTATCAAAACAAAGTTTCAGTGTTAATGTTTTCTTATTCTAATTGAAAATGTAATTATGTACTTATAGGTGGTGTTACTGCATAAAATTTGGTAAACAATACCATCTCTTCAGCATTACAATTCACTCCCACTAAGAAAGAGCAAAACAAGCTTTGTTGCTTCTTCCAGCCAAGCCTAGCAGTGCAACATTATTTGATGCTTCACAGAAATCTTCAGTTTGAGACTGTCCAGAGTACAGTAGAATATCTTCACAGTTATTCCTAGACTATTTCCATCTTCTGTAATTAATTATACTCAATTCTATATTTTATTCAGCATTAGCAGCTTTCCCACACATCCAAAATATTTTCCCACTATTGTACTTTTTAACTAAGGAACTAACCTTAGGCTTGCTAAGAATTAAAACAAAAAAAAACCAAAAAACCACAACCCAAAGCACAAAACAGAAATACTCAAATATGACACTCGGACAACAACCTCATTGCTTTAAGGTCATTGCTTCTGTTTTCTGATACTGATTTTTATGGCGGGGGGGGGGGGGGGGGGAAGTGC
>JAVKLA010000040.1:15639372-15650923 GCA_034782735.1 Sagittarius serpentarius
AGCTGACCCAAACTGGCCAAAGGGGTATTCTGTACCATGGGACGTCATGCCCAGTATATAAACTGGGGGAGTTGGCCTGGGGGGGATCACTGCTCGGGAACTAACCAGGCATCAGTGGGTGAGGGGTGAGCAGCTGCACTATGCATCACTTGTTTTGTATATTCCAATCCTTTTATTATTATTGTCACTTTATTGTCGTTATTGGTGTCATTGTCAGTTTCTTCCTTTCTGTTCCATTAAACTGTTCTTATCTCAACCCACGGGTTTTATTTTTTTTCTGATTCTCTCCCTCATCCCACTGGGGGGGCGGGGGGGGAGTGAGTGAGCAGTTGCGTGGGGCTTAGTTGCTGGCTGGGGTTAAACCACAACAACAAAGTTCACAGCATCCTCTTGGCATTGCTCTCAGTCCTGTTAACCTCCCTCTCTCTCTTCGCAGAATACAACCATATCCCAGAACTAAAGATAACTTTTCTTTTTTTTTCCTGGAACAAGAGGATCTTCGGGATTTAAAGACAGCCTCCCATCTCAAGTTCACAGCACATCAGTCACATGCTTATCAAACTACACAACTGCCACTGACAGTCCTTCCTGACGCCATCCAGAGTGTGTAAGGACTATTTTTTCAGTCTTTTTAAGCCTGCAGACAACTACTCCCAGAAGAATCTGAACTATTCTATTTACACAAGGCTATTCGTGTACTCACACTAAAGATTATCTAGTCTTCAGTTGCACCTACAGATTGTTCAGCTCCTAATCCCCACAAAGATGCCAATTTTTTTTTCTTTTTTACAGAAAACACAGGACACATTGCAAGTAAGGATGACAAAGACGTTAAACATTTGTCTGCCTGTACTTGTCTGGAACCAGAAGTCTTCATTCTTCACCCCAGCTCTTCCAGCAGCTCTTACAATACATCTAACCCCAGTGCCAAACTTCCCTGGCCCATTAGACCTAACACTAACATTCTGGCTCAGCAGTATGAAGGTGTCAACATTAGCCAAACCATTCCATTGCCTTTTGCTGTCTAGGAACACCAGTCCTTCTTTGCCACCCGGGCTGCATTGCTTGGCATTAATAAAAACCAGGGAGCAGAACATTCTTAGGGTTTGGGAACTTCTACCTCAATATTGCTTCTAAAAAAAAAAAAAACATAAAAAAAAACAAATAAAAAAAAACCCAAAAACTCACCACACCAAAAACCCTGTTCCTCACTCTGCCCCATCCCACTATTTCCTAACTCCCAGCAGAACCACTTATCTTCCTCTATAATGTTAAAGACGTTGTTATGCTCATGTTAAGCCCAGGATTCTGCAAATGCTTAGACATATATTTTAACCTTAGTGCCAACCATTGAAGCAGGACTGTAGGAACAGCAAAAATCATTATCTACATGTTTCTCAATTCGGAGCCAAAATATTTATCAGAGCAGATGACTTGCTCATTGTTCCTTTGTGGCAGAGGCATCTTGTTCTCAATTCTCTGAACTTACATGCATTCCACGTGAAAAAACCTGCAAGAATTTCCTAATACATTCTCTCCCCCCATATGTGTTATAGTCAAAGGAAGAAAAACTTAGAATCATCAGAAAATGTTCTTAGCTACGACAATTGAAGTCAAATTTTGTCATATATAGCAGCCGTTCCTGCTAAGTTCTTTTCTCAGATCTGGTCTTGTCAAATATAATTCTTGCAAAACTTTTTTTTTTAAAAAGAAAAACCAAGTAGTTTTCATCACAAAATTCAATTCGCTCCTAGGACTACTACTTATGACTTTTATTACAGCCAGAGTGGCCCTTCTGTAAAGAAACATCCACTATTTCCTGTATATCATTAAACTAAAGAGGGAACTGGCAGCATGAAACTTAAGTGTCAACAACGCAAGCTCAGCACGCTGCCTGTCCCATATTCTGTTACTATCAGGGAAGATTTTTTTATTTCTTAATTTCCTAACCAGGTCTGAACACTGGAGTACTCAATTCAGTTTACAAAATGTTGGCCTCGCTTTTCTTCAAACTTCACCTTCAGCTGTCCAGGGGGAAAAAAAAACAACCAACCAATGCCCCAAACAAAGAGCATACACACAAATGCAACTTCTGAGTACTCCAAGAGGGCACTTTCAGTCTGCTCTGCTGTGACTTCACAATTACTGAGACGTGCTTTTTAAAATGTCTCAGGAATATATTTGCTTAATTTCATAAATATTAAACCTATGCATATCACTTATTAACATTTGGCAGCTAATGCAACCAGAGGGAAGCAAGTCAAATGTCCTTCCTCCTCACAAACGTGCAGAATTATTGGCTTGAATTATAATGCAGTAGGATGCAATTAAAAGAAAGAAAAAAGAAAAACCCACCTAATATCAAGTTGTTTAAAAGGTTATTGTGTTTGCTTTCTTTTTGAGAAGCACTTATTTTAACCATAGAGATTTACCACACCTGTGCTGGACCATTACCATGCCAGACTTTTACCATATTCAACCTTACTATGGTAAGCATTTACCCAACAAAAAGGGTAGAGCATATTTGAAGATTCCTCAAGCTGAGTACCCAAACCCATGACCCATTTTCAGGATCCCAGGCTGCATATTTTAGCTAGGCTGAATTTTCAGAACCAAGGAAAAAGAATTTACTTTTCAATTTACTGATTGGAGATCCAGGATACAAACAATAGCTTTCCTTTTGCCAAGGTTACATCTCAGAGCAGAACCACAACTTAAATTTCCAAAAAGTACTTACTAGGAATGAAGAGTAGAGCTTTGCAAGTGTTGCTAAGCAGACAAGAAGTATTACCAAGCAGACATGCCAATTGATAGCTCAACAGAGAAAAGATTTTCTAAATAGGTCAGTTTTAAAACAAAAGAATAATACAACTGAAGCATTAACACCACTTCATCAGAAGCATTAACACCATGATTTAGAGCAGAATTTAATAGCAAATATTCCTTGTCAAAACTGAATGGCAGAAGGAAAAAACCTCTTGGGTATTTCAGCAATGATTTAATCACCTCCCATGACTAACTCTGAGAGACTTTAGAAGAGTAATGGTATGAAACAGAGTCCAAACAGCATCTAATCCCAATTAATAAAAACAGGAATAACTCAAAAAAAACAAGAAAGATGACCTAGATTTTTGTTCCCTAAGAAGTCACGAAAAAGCTTTCTTTCTGAGGAAACACATTCCACTTTAAAAAAAGTAATTTTGCTTCTTCCTTTGAGGATGCAGACAGGCTACGATGATGCAACTATTTCAAACAACCACCAGTTAACCTAACTTCCCTTTGCAGATCTGAGGAACGTGAGTAAAAATCTCCCTGATGTGTCTCCCAACTCACCCAAAAGAAACAAAGAGAATTCTCTTAGAGATGTAAATCATTGGGAATAAAATACGTTACATAGTTTTCATTACTTACCTCCCCAAAGCACAGTAGGCACTTTTAGGACCACACAAAATTCCTGTTCTGGGTGAGATTTTTAGCTATATGTAGTCCCAATCTGCTTTATTCCACCACAACTACTTATCTTTTCATGCAAGTAAGAATCTACCACCCAAGAATCTAATTTGAGATGTGATACGGCAAAAGCAGTAAGAAAACAAGCCTAAGAGACAAAACAGAGCACTTGCTCTCCCAGATAAGCCAGCTTTTTAAGCATGCAGTTTCACAAAATGGTACAAGCTAAATTAACATTGTGCCATAGGAAGGTCCTTCCTTCAGCCCTATTCCTACCTTACTTGTGGACGCACATTCCTAGATTAACTTGCACCACCTCTGATGCCTGTCTACCACTCACAAGCCACTACAACTCACTAGTCCTGTACAAACTTCACCACGTAACTTACCAAAAAAGCTTCTCATTTTCTGCCAGGTTAGCAAACTAGATCAGCTCCTGCAAGGGTCCAGTAAGTACCAGAGCATGGTGGCTCTTTTCCTTGCGCCTGCTGCCTGTTCACGGGTCCTGCATCCACGTGCACATTTCTATGGTTCAACCAGCACTACTCATACCATTTGCACTCATGAGCCCACACCCCACTTTTGTATTAATAGAAATGTGGTGGCCTAAAAATCATGTACATCACAGCCAGCCTTTACAGTACAAACGATGGCCCTGAATGCAGTATCATTGTCTTTGTACATCTTGCATTTAAGGTATCTTCTGTAGGGAAAAAGCTCATCAAATAAAATTCAAATATGTATTTAAGCACCTAATTCCCACATGCTCAAGTTCAAACTTACAGGTCTGACAGATCCTTACTGCCTACCTCTAGTTAAACTTCTTCACTCAAACTCGCTTGGCTGAAATACAGTTTTATGTTATTTTCCAAAATCTCCAGGGCTTCCCCCCCCATCTTAGAAGAAAGGCATTTTCTTGAACCACACTGCAGAGAAGAATGCAGCAGGAAGCCAAGCAATCCTTTCACTTGGAAGGAGCTTAAACAAGAAGATTCCAAACTTTTTTCCTACTACTCCAGCCCCACGCACTGGCATGAGACCCCACTCCCGCAAATTCACCGGGGATGTTCCTACTTCCAACTCCGGCGGAATTTGACAGCCGCAAAACTCCAAACGCTCCTAACGTTAAAATAAATATGCAAATAATGAAACCTCTGTTTCTTCGTTTTAGCAGCCGTTAGCACCGCAATTAGAGTTCTCGGAGGATGCACTTACCCCCTAATGAATCCCTGGAACAGCCATAACAGGGTGCAGGGCAGATTACAGAATCCCCACAACACAACTCACTGAATTGATGTCTCCCCTGAGCAACGCAAAGCTGGGCCTAGAGATAGTAAGCGTTTTTATACTGTCTTCATTTTGAAGCCTTATTAACAAATTAAATGAGAAATAAACACATCTCCCTCTGGGAAAAGGAGGTGTGGGGGGAAGACATTTTAATAAGGAGCCTAGACACCTTTCCGTAAGTCTGTTGCGGACAGGAAAAAGGCACCAGAAAAGCTTATAATAGAGCAAGTGCATTAACTACCATCTAAGATTACAGCAGTACACGAACACACCCCAAAACACTACACTAGCAGCAGCTGAAATCAAGCCTATCAGTTTGCTGTGGAGGCTGCTCTGGTACCCATGCCCCTGTCTCCCAGCGATGTCAAGCATGGGAAAGACACTTTGCAGAGACAGCACAACAGCTGGCATGACACTGGGGAGGAAAGGGAGTTTCTTTGCTTTTCCTGATCTGCAGACATCCACATTTCCTCTCTCTACAAGTCAGGATGGGTCACAGGTAGCTGGAGCAGCAGGACTGACTCCTAAGAAAAAGCTTTACGTACCAGTTTCCCTCCTCCTCCCTATAGCAGGCAGTGGGACAACAAAGCTGAACCAGCAGCCCCAATTAACTGCCTTTTTTACTTAAGACTTTCGTGTCTGATTGTTGAAGACCATATGGTTCAAGTTTACAGTCAACAGTAAATTTCTTTACCCAGTCCTGTTTGCAGTAACGTTAACATTCTTTTAATGCAGTTTTCAGTGGATGCATTTCCTTTCCTCTTTATGTAAGTAAATCAGTGGGATATGCTTAACCTGCCTCCTAAAACTCAACACTGGCCGTGAAATCCAAGCAAGCAGAATAAAAGGTAATTCATGATCTCAAATGAAGCCAGGTGGATTACAACTTCATTGGCAAGCATGCACCCAGCATCTGTATGCTCAGAACAGACATTAGGAATCATCTGAATAATCAAAAGTTGTCACACATGCACAATGGTTTTTGAATATAATTCTTGAGAGTGAACTTTTAAAAGAAGGCAAAGCCATCAGTGCACCTTAGAAACTAATGCATTGTAGAACTTTAATCAAGCATTGCTCCATAATTAGACACACTTTCCCCTGCACAAAAGCATCTTTAAAGCCAAGTATCTGATGCCCTGAACCTCTGTTATACTTAAGAAAATAAACTTTAAAAGACATTCATTACTCTTGAACTGAGCAGTTCCATACTAAGTCCCATCCTAGAACAACTTTTAACTGCTAATTTATCATCCTCCCTCTCGGTGACAGGCAAGATTTATAGTGGAAAAGGCTTATTTAACATTACTCTAATGCCAAAACCACATGGTATTACACTTTTGGTGATATTGGTCAAGAAGCAATAACCAAAGAAAACAAAATACTAAGAAATAACCCCCCCTTCCCCCAAAAAAACCCGCATTCCTGTAATTGTAAGGCTTGGCATAGTTCCACTGGAATAAACTGCAATGGAAGCCCCTGAAGGATATTTACAGTCAAGACCCAATACCCAATTTCATCCTCTCGCGCTCATCTGCCTATCCCTTATCTCCACCGCAGCACTGCTGTGCTTATCAGCACACTGACCCCTGCCCTGCCACAAGCAGACATGAACACATTCCGGAGCCCCACTGACCACAGGGGAACTGAACGTGGCAAACATGCAGCATTAGGAAAACGCCACTGCGGGTTCTTCTAACATAGGATCAAGCACACTGACACAGGAAGATAAGCAAAGGACAAGGAGGAGAAACACTATCTGCATATGTTGGTGCTAAGATCCAGAATGAATTTGTCGGCAGGATCAAGGTCACAGTAAAAGAGAGATGGGAGGCCAACACAGGCACTCTAACACATAGTAGTATCTACCCCAGATAAGCATGATTTAAATTAACGAAGCAGGGAAGAAGAGAAGAATGAATAGCCAAACCTCCAAAGCACAGGACTTCATAGCAAGGAGAACCTTCACTGCAGGCATCTGTCAAAAAAAAAAAAAGGAACAAACAGGACACACATTGCCCAACAAGTTATCAAACACTTTGAGATTAACTTTGTTTACATAGGAGGCGAGAAGAAAAGAGAAAAAAAGGAAAAACAAAAAACCACACACGATAAAAGGAAGGCTCTTCTAGTTTCATTCTAACCAAAGGGGAAGAACTGGCTAAGAACGCGAAAAGTGGAAACAACTTGGCTGAGAGAAGGCGTAAGGAGGCAACTCTGGCAGTTCTTCAGAAGGGCAAAACAGTCACAAAATAAAGAAAATGAACTAACGGTAAAACCACAAGCTATCTGAAACGCGGGAGAAAGATCTGAAGTTTACTGACAAGTCATCTCATCTAAGTATAGGCTCTTTAATGATCTGAAATTCAAGAGATTCTGCACAAGTCCAAATCAAATCACTGAAAGTCACTTTATTAAGTGACCAGCACAGTTAAAATAGGAAAGGTCAAAGCATTAGGAAAGAAACTACTGGGAGGCAACACTGAAGGTAACATGAAAATACTCCTTCAGAATGTCTGTAGTGAAAGAGCGAGCACTTAAAGTAGGAGCGCATTAGCCCACTATTCAATGGAAAGGAAAATCTCTAACAGATGATGCCAAAGCACTCGGGGCTTTTTCTGCATTGATCTTCATTCACTAAGACGGATTAACTGGCTAATGTAACTCATAAGGCAGCAAAAGGAGCAAGAACACAAGCTAGAACCGGGAAATGCATTAGAGCAATTGCTCCAAACCTCCCCAGCCAACAAATTTAAGACCTGAATTTCCCATGCATGTTTATCGGCAAACTTCAAACAGAAAGCATGATAAAGGCAATATGCTTCCACAGGCAACTTATTAAGCTTCCATAAACCTATGGACTGTATTCAGTGGTTACATCATTAAAAGAGTACTTCAAGGTTTTCAAATCTGGTAGACATAATATTTACCCTTTGAAAACTGACAAAGGCAGTTATCAAAAATCATCTCTGCTCTCTGCATTAAGTTCCAGCAGCCTGAAGAAAGGCAAAAGCATCTGCCCCTAAAGAGCAGGAAACTAAATACACAGGGAAACACGGACCAGTCAGGGTTACTGTCAGTCCTGGGAAAGCGTTGAAATAAATAATCAGACAAACGACGCATCTCCTGCATATTTCAGATAACAAAGCAGGTAAGATCCAACCCACAATTTGTTAAGAAGAAAGGAATATAATTTACTCCAATGACACAGTAACAACGTAGGCAGCGAAACAGCAACTAGAGGCTATATAGTTTTGGTTTAACTGGACTTTTGACACTCTTAAATTGACAGTCATATAATCTAAACAAATATGGTACATCCTGAAGTACTGAGAGATTATTAGAAACCCATACCCGGAGATAAGTTATCATTATTTCAGTCAGAAAGAAAATGCGTAGCAAGCCCATTCACGTGGCTTTAATCTTTTAGCATTCTCCACTGTTACAAAAAGTTACTTGGGGGTATGGGGGTAAATGCTATTTAGCAAGGAACTTCCTGCAGGCAACTCCATATTTTGCTCTACCTCAGTTTGATTTCTTATGGTCACAAGCAACAACTTCAAAAATCTCCCAGACATCTTGTCCACAAATTACACATTGGAAAATATCAGGACAAAAAGGTCATTTTCTTAAGTTAACAGATGATAATATGGGACAGTTACAAGCAGTTGGATGGAGGGACTCAGAATCCACAGTCACTTGAAGCAAGTGCAAAAGTCACTTGAGGTAATATGTAGTCTGACAAAGCAAAAAGGTAAGAGTAATCAGCTGCATAACACAACATAGAAAGCAAGGTTAAATACTGTTCTGCCCAGAGATACGTTGAGTGGTAAAATGCTAAAGAATCTGGAGATTATGCTGAGCATAAATCACACATATCACTGAAAAAAAATTAAAAAATACATAAAGACTCATCATCCTACTGAGATGTATGAAATGCAGGTATCACAAGAAAAGCACATAAAATAATTTTGACTTTGCCTGTTTTACTAAGGACTCAGATGGAACACCATGTCCAGTTCCAGAAAAATGCAAACCAAGTGGAAAAAGCCTCAAGAAAAGCAGCAAGAATAGCCCACAGATGTATTAAAAAAAAATTTTAAAAAATCACTGAAGAGACGAGACTGAAGGAATGGGATTTCTTAAGTCTGGAAAACACCAAAGAGAAAGCTCCCAAAACATGTGACACATTCCTGCAGGAGAAGCATAATAAAGAGTTCATAAGGTGTACAAAATGCATGTTAGAATTCTTAAATGCTTAAACTATAGCAAATAAATTTAGATTAGAAACTAGCAGGAGTATTTTCAATGATAAGAACAGCAAACTATCAGAATAGATTGCCTAAGAAGGGTAAGCCTCCATCAGAAACTTACCTTAGCTCATTTGCTTTGAGAACTAGTTAAACATTCCTTCCTTGTGCCTGGAACACAGTGAATTTATGAAAGAACAAATGTCAATTACCTCCCCTTTTTCCCCTCTTACTTCATTCACAGATGCCTCAGCTGAGCTTCCAGCTTCTAGATCAGTTATTATGAGAATTTATTAACCATTACTAAGAAACGACTTCCAGCATGAAGGCTTTGTAAGATCATATGGAAATAATAACAAAAACACAACCTTAAAGGAGTTATTGCAAGAATATTACAGAGGAAAAGTGACCCACTTGACTCACATCAAGATGCAGGGTCTTTAATTACAACAAAAACAGAGAAATCCAGAGATCCTACTTATGCAGTGACTTCAACTTTACCCTCATACAAACGCTTTAAAGCAGTGGTGCCCGGCTGCACAGACACCCTTTGCTGGGAAGGTAAAGGAGGGACTAACAGACCTTGCTGGGTCCAGGTAAGGTCAGTCTGGGTGGGTCTGCATAGCCCTCTCCCGGCAAGCACCCTGCAGAGATACCCAGCTAGCTCAACCCAGGGCCACACGGATCCAGATTACTGATCTGGTCTTGGATAAAACGCTTGCCAAATGCAGAAGTGCAAACAACAAGAGCTGGGGGAAGCAGAGACAGCCTTTGTGCAGCCAGGAAGAAACAAGGGAAGCAAGACAAGGACATCAACCCCAAATATGGTGTCAGCAGCTGGACCCATTAAAGCACAAAACATGACTGATTTTCTCAAGCAAAGCTCAGCTACAAAAAAAAAACCACTGAGAACCAGAGCAGGAGAGCAAACTGAAACATGCTGTCCTCTGGTGGAAGTGCCTCTGGAGGAGCTTGAAAGCAGATCATCAAGACCACTAGTCCTTTGATCTTCACTGGCATACAAGACAGAAGCATTATTTGAAAGCTGCGCAGCCTTGCCTAAATGTGGCTGCTACCTTTTGAACTCCAGCTAAAGCTGTACTTCTACACAGCCAGCATCCCTGTCACCAAAGGGGCACTCCTGATGCCGCCCTCTCCACTACCACCACTAACTCTGCTGCTCTCCCACACACCTTTCCTCGTGGCAACAGAAGCGTTTGTGGGGCCTTAGAGAACAGGATCAGGGAACTGGATGAAAGCTAACACTTTTTTTCTAAGAAAATAACATAAATCCTTTGTTGCAATCCAGTTCCTTCATCCTGTTCACTTATAACACCGTATCAAGTTAAGTAAAGCTTTCAGGCTGTGTCTTTTGAATGTAATTCACATGTAGTTTAAAAATGTAAACAGCTCAATGTATACATCATATGAAAGATGAAAAGACACAAAAACCAAACAAAAAAAATACCAGGAAGGGCTGCTACTGCAGTATGAGGCTTCTGTCATGTATCTAGAAAGAATTTGGAGTAGAGCCTCTCAAACTTCCACACTAGAGAAGATCTCCAGATCGGAAAGTGAATGAGTTCAGACTATGTATGACTTAAATCAGCTACAGCCAGTGGTGGGAATTGTCCAAGTGTTCATCTTTGGGGAAAAAGAGAAGAAGTTGTGACTCTCGTTGCAAGAAAAAAAAAAAATGTACCAAATGAGTAAAGAATACCATCAGCACAGCTTCACAAGAGAATTTTCCAACATTTAAACCAGCATCAAATCTTCAAAGCATTCCTCACTGAGAAGAATTAACACGCCAAAAAAAAAAAAAAGTCACTTTTTTTTTTCTTCCCTTCATTATCCAAGCACAGTATTAAGTACAAATAAAAAGCGTGTAAGTTGACGAGAAAGGTATTTTTCTCTACGTTCCCCGTTTCATACCCCGAAGCCTCACACCCCTTCGGGACAGGAGCCGGTACCGAACACGCCAAGACCCCTCCGTTTCTCCCCCGAGCATTTCACTACAGAGAAGCAGCCGAAAGCAGCGCTTCAGACCCACACCGCCATCCAGCCCCCGGCCTGAACCGGCACGGCTGACCGCAGCGCTGCCGCCGGGAGAGGCGAGCGGGAGGCACGGCGGGGGGGCCGCAACCGCCTGGCAAACGCCCGCACGGGTCCGGCGGAGACCCGCCGGGCTCGGCCGGGAGGCCGGGGTCGCCCCCATCCCGGCACCGGCCCGGGGAGCGACCGTTCCCCTCAGGCCCCGCCGCCCGGTCCCCTCGCGGAGGAGCGGTCCCGGGCCGGGGCGCCTCTCCCCTCACCGCGTCCGTTCCCCCCCTGCTCCCCTCAGGGCGGAGCGGCGGCCCCACTCACAGCGTGTGCCCGCAGACGTTGACCATCAGCTTCAAGGAGGGGTTGCGGTACTTGGTAGTCTTGCACCGCGGGCAGCCGTGGTCATCCATGGCCGCCGCCGCCGCCTCCCCCTCCCTCCCTCCTTCCCTCCCTCCTTCCCTCTCCCTCCCTCCGCGCCTTCCGCCTTCCGCCGCGCGGTGCCGCCGCCAAAGGGGCCCGCC
>JAVKLA010000040.1:15653479-15668320 GCA_034782735.1 Sagittarius serpentarius
CGCCGTGTCGCCCTCCCCGCGGGCGGAGGGGCCGCGGCGGGGGCTCGGCGCCGCGAGGCGGGCAGGTGGAGGTGACCTCCCCGCTCCCGCCCCCCTCCTTCCTCCCGGGGCAGGGACGGGAAGGGAAGGGAGGGGAGAGACGAGGAGGGGAGGGGAGGGGGAGAAAGAGCGGGGGAGGAAGGGAGGAAAGGAGGGAAAAAAAGCGGCGGCCGGCGGAGGGCCTCAAGGCATTTCTCAACCAAGGGCGCGATTGTGCCGCCGCGGCCCCCTCTCCGCGGGACACATCAAAGGGCGAGCGGCCGAGGGGGGGAGGGAGCGACCGAAAAATGCAGCCGAGGGCGGACCAGTCAGCAAAAAAACCCCGGCGCAGCTCCGGGCGGAGGGGCTTGGCGGGGCGGCGGCGGCGGCCCGGGGCAGCCCCGCGGGGCGCGGCACAAAGGCCGCCCCCCCCCCGCCCCTCGCTCCTCGCTGCGGCTCCGCTCCCTCCGCCGGCCGCTGGGCAGAGCCGGAGGTGCCTCCGCCGGCACCTGGGGGCAGCGCGGGCCCGGCCCCCGGCGGGGCCTCCCCCCTTCCCCTGGGCCGGGGGCTGCAGGCGGAGGCCGGGAGGGTCGGGCGGCGCTTGCCGGCCTGCTCTCACCTCCCGCAGCTGCCGCCCAGCGATTTACCACATGGCTGCGGCCGGTCTCACACGTGTGGGCACGCTGGGCCGGCGGAGGGGGGCCCCAGGCAGCCCCCTTCGGTCGCCCGGGTCGGATGGCCAGGGAGGGGGCATTTATTTACGAGTCCATAACCAAGGCTGTAAAGTTTCTCCTCAGCGAGCCTTTGATTTGATGTGTCCTTTTCTAAGAAACGTCCTCCTTGGCTTGAAATTCATTTAAAGTGCCTTGTAAAGACAAAACACCGAAAAAATTGTTCGGAAAAACTCTGACAAACTGTATCAAAGCAAGGAGTCCCCCTTGGTGCAGAGCTCGCTGGCACGCCATGGTAATGCAATGTCATCTCTCCGTCTTTTCCCATAGTGAGTCAGATGGCAACCCTAGCACGGAAGATGAATCCAGTAAGGGGCAGGAGGATTTATCTCCCCATCCGCTCTCCAGCTCATCTGACAGCGTTACCAGCCTCAGCCTTCCCGGCCACACGGAGCCCGTCTACATGCAGCAGCTCGGAAACACTAAAATAGCCTTGAGCTCATCTGGCGTGTTGTTGAATGGAAACCTCGTGCCTGCCAGTACCTCTCCCGTCTTTCTCAATGGTAGCTCTTTTCTTCAGGGACCCAACGGTGTCATTCTCAATGGACTCAGCGTGGGAGCTTCGCAGACAGTTACCTTAAATTCGCCCAAAACCACTTCGAGTGTTGTGAGCAATGGGGTGTCCATTACTGACATACTGTCGTCTTCGTCAGAAGATGTTAAGGACTTCAAACTTCTTCAGGCTTCGGTTCCCAACGCCACAGCAGCCACCTTCAGCCCCAGCAACATCCCGGTCTCATTCCCGGGGTTGATACCGAGCTCAGAGGTGAAAAGGGAAAGCGTACAAACTGCTGCTTCCCAAGATGGAGGCTCCGTAGTTACTTTTACTGCTCCTGTCCAAATAAACCAGTATGGCATTGTCCAGATCCCCAATTCAGGAACAAATGGCCAGCTGCTGAACGGAAGCATCGGTTTTTCTTCTCTGCAGCTGCCTCCTGTTTCTGTGGCAGCTTCACAAGGTAAAAGTTTTGTCTCTTACAGTAAGAGGTATGAGAAAAAGTTGGAATCAGGCACACTTAGCATTTCAGAAGCTGTGGTCCTTTTCCTCCAAGGTACCAGGATTGTATCTCAGCCACAGCCGCATACAGCGCATCAAATAATACCTTTTGCCTTTCTTCCTAGTGGGTTATGCTCGTGGGCAGACTGTTACATGAGGCTGAGCTCCTCTACTAAGAGCAGAGAAGGAGGTCTGGTATTTTACACCCCTTTCATCTCATGCTGTTCTCAGAAGTCTGTGATACCAGTCTTCACAAATATCTGTAAATTTTACACGTTTTAGTAATTCAAAATATTCCCCATTTGCCATTGAATTCTTTTAATGGGAAGGTTAATGAAAACTGCAGCAGCTGGAAATTGTTACTGTTGTTGTTCTTCTGGTGGTTGTTTTGTGTTTTTTGTTTCTTTAACCAAAGCATTTCATAAAAATAAACTTTAAATGACTATAGACACAGCAAGACCAAGCAGTTAAGCTCTTACATTTTCTGTCCTATAATTAAGAAAGATTAAACTGCAGGGAAACAATGGAAATATGCAATAGCTGGTAGATATAAAATGTGAGGGTGTTCGGATAAAACTGCCCTCAGTCCAAGGGAAATATGTCATCGCAGATTCAAGTGCCAAGTGTGCAGGCTCCTCCCAAAGTTTGCTTTAGAGTTTGTCTTAACATACCATAGACTGAAACTTGTGGCCAGCCAGGAAGAATCACAGGGAGCACAAGCCTAGTTCTGGATCCTTGTTTTGAAGCAGGTCCGTTATAAAGCACAACTGAACAACTTTGTTACTCATTAGCCACTGTATCTTTGGTTATGAAAATGATGAAACTTGAATGAATCTATAGTTTCAGGAGCTGTGAGTATTATAATGAAAGTCAAACTGTGCTCATGTTAGCTTACTTGAATTAAACGTGTATAGGGAGTGAATTATTCTTGCCGTAATACGGGGAGGAACACTGAAGTTCTACAAACATTTTAAATGGGTGCACAATTACTCTAAAATGTGGCACTCGCAGTCACTGGAAATTATTGGTACGTAGTTTAACAAAGATGAAAAAGAGAAGACATTTAGTCTGAATACCACCTGTAATTACAAAAGCCAGTTAGTCCACATGCTCCAAGGCATAAACTGACAGCCAGCAAAGCTGAGAAAGAAAATTCTATCCCTTACATAGCGTGGGACAATTGTATTCAAAAGCCCTAAGATTCATAATAAGCTCCTCTCTGAACATTTTCCCCATTGTTAAGAATAACAGTTCCTACTGGAGAGTGATCTACCATATGTCTAGTCTGGTGCAGAGAAAACTCAAGATCTGTATTTGCTGCTTTGATTTCTTTTTCTTTTTTGTTTTTCTTAACGCAAGAAGGATGGATAGCCAGCTGCCTATTCCAAGCGAGGTGTGCTGCAGGCTATTTTAAGTAAGCTGCAGTAACTGTTATTGCCAGGTAACTCCAAGTTGCCTTGCTTTATTCTTCTAGTTTATGCATATGAGTACCAAAAAATCCTCATTGATTAACAGAAATGATTAGGGAGCTAAAATATTCCTCAGGTGAGAAATTCATCTTCAGTGCTGTTCTAAAAAATTCATGTCTCCAACTGTAGCCTCTTTATAATTAAACTGCTTTTGAGACAGAGGTGTTTGAAGTGGATCCAGTCCCGAGAGCCAGTATTTCTTCTTTTAGGAATGATTATAATGACAATTTACATGGCATGTCCAGTAAAACCAACTTCAGGTCATCTCTGGCCACCTCTTCTTGCTTTGGCTAGCTACGACGTCACGCGAGCAGTGCCATGGCTTGCAGTGCCGTGGCTTTCAGCGAGGGCAGGCAGTCGCTGGGTGAGTTTACACAGTGTGGTGGATATGGTAGGGTTAGGCTTTTAGAAATACACAATAAAGCGAGGTGAAAGTCAATGCATCTGAGTGCTTGATGGACTACCTAGTTAACCTGATAGAAGTTACTGTTTTTTGATGTTTTCTATACAGGTTGACTCAGGTAGGTCCTGCCCAGCAGTAGTGGATTTCATGTGATGTGTCTCCAGTTCCCACACACAAGCTGTAGTCTGTCACTGAACTATCCTTAATAGCTTTTCATGTTTCTATTCTTAGATAGAAATTGAGTGGTGGCAACTAGTGAAGGCCAAAGCACGTTCATTTCAGTCACGTGGCTGAGGACTTTTTGCCACTTAATGAGAGTCTGATAGATACCTAATATACCAGAACATTTTTCCGTTTTCTTTTTTTTTTTCTTTCTAGAAGCAGTTTCTATTAATGGCTTTAATTGCTTCATACCAGATTTTCTTTCACCTTTTATAAACAATGCTGTTCTGTGTTGCATGAAATATTGGCATATGTGTGTACTACAAACATAAAAAAGACCGGAACGTATTAACAAAATGCTGTACAGCTCTCTGCCAGCTATAATCTGTGTTTTCCTTTCTTTTGCTTCCTTTTCTCTAGGTAATGTTGCAGTAAATCCCAGCACATCTGATGGAGGAACTTTTACGACTGACTCTTCAACAGTGCAGCAAGGGAAGGTTTTCTTCAGCCCCCTCGCTCCAAGTGCAGTCGTTTATACGGTTCCCAATTCAGGCCAGGCAGTAGGCTCTGTCAAGCAAGAAGGACTGGAAAGAAGCCTTGTGTTTTCTCAGTTAATGCCAGTCAGTCAGAACACACAACTAAATGTAAACATGTCTTCTGAAAATATATCCAGCGGAGGACTTCAGTCCCTGGCCTCCTCATTAGTGAATGTAACGCCTTCACATAATTTTTCCCTCACACCACCAACTCTTTTAAATGCTGCAGAACTGAACTCTGGTATCTCAGAGAGCCAGTCCATGTCATCGCCCGTGACCAGTACCTCTACCGTGATATCTATCAGCAACACTAACTATGCAACCCTGCAGAACTGTTCCCTCATTACCAGTCAAGATCTGTTGTCCATTTCTACAGCACAGCCCGCGCTTGGGGAAATAGTTTCTACAAGCGGAGACCGTGTCAGCCACCCCTCTGCACAAGTACATCAAGATTTTGTCAGAGAGCACAGGTTAGTTCTGCAAGCCGTATCTGATGTCAAAGAGAATTTCTTACCTAATACAGAGAGTAAGTCAACTGGCAATTTAATGATGCTGGATTCGAAATCCAAGTATGTTATGAGTAACATGGTTGACACGGTTTGTGAAGAACTGGAAACGGACAAAAAAGAACTTGCCAAGCTGCAGACAGTTCAGATGGATGAAGATATGCAAGACTTGTAACTTTTTTTTTTCTTGCTTTCTGTTTTAATAGATAAGTCTCCTGTTGAGGCCCTAACAAGCACCAAGTGGGGTTTGTTTTTTTTTTGTTTGGTGGGGGTTTTTTTTCATATAAAGAATACAGAAGAACATTTAAATGGTCTGAATCGATGTACAGAGGAATCTCCAGCAATGGAATTAGGTTGCCACACTTGGTTTGCATGCAGTATTCTCTTTTAAGCAGATTAAAGGAGAAAGGAAACGCCAGGGCAAGTACCAAGCAAATGGGTGCAGGTTTGGCTAAGAGATACTACTCTGATAATTTAACTAGACTCTCCGTAGTACAGCATACTCTCAACAGTAAGTATACACTCCTAACTTTAGATAGAAAACAAAAATCTCACTCCAAAAAGGTAGAAACAATGCGGTCATTTTTGCTGTTTACTTCTAGTCCATGGGCATTGAGAAATTTTTAAGGAACTCTAGACGATACCTCACCGGCTACTTCTGTGTTGTTTGAGGTTAAGAAACAAAACAAAATCATAAATAATATTGTTACTGGTGTGTTTGCTTTTTTCCAGCAGACTTGAGTTCAAACCAAAAATCTCACATCAAACATTTACAGGTTTCTAAATGCTATGGCTAGCATTTTGTCACTGTACCAGAAAAAACATCATTTGAAACTCTTAATTATGCAACTCAGCAGCTTTCTCTCCAGTATGAATGTAAATATTGTTTCAGTTCTTATCAAGGAGACTTTTTTTAAAATTAGTACAATAGATTTTATTTATGGTTTATGTTCCCTTTCACTTTAGACACAATGCATTGAAAAGGAAGACGTTTTCTGGCTGTTTAATTTATTTTTATTGTTTGAGCAGGAAGTAAACGTAGTTATTTCTGACAAGGTTTTACTTTTTTGTAGTTTTTCAAGCAATAGACTGTAAAAGTAAAATGTTAATCACACTGAAACTAGAAAATGAACTCCCAGTCTCACAAACCCAGGAGGTCCCTGTCTCTACCCCCTCTGTCTTTGTGTTCAGGGTTTTTTTTGGTTTTTGTTAGTAATTTGCAAATTAGTTGAACCTTTTTGTGTATTTTTTACAGAATTCCATGTGCCTTTCTTCCTAGTGGCCTTATCTTTGTTACTAAAGCACAGTGGCAGGAGGAATAAAAACACTGATTTGCAAGTATCCGTCCTCAGGGCCAAATCCTGATGCCTTACTTCTGCAAGTAGACCCGCTGACTTCGGTGCCCCTACTTGCATGAGTAAGAAGAGTTTTAAGTCTGTCGGTCATCGTGGGTGATATCTACTAGCAGTGCAGAGAGCCAAAGATAGGTCCTTCCGCACCACGTCAGCAGGGCAGGAGGAGTCCAGAGAGGGACCATGGGCAGAGCTGTCGTGCTGAGAGAAAGGTCTTGGCTCCGGCCTCAGGCAGATGAACAGGAGAGGTTGGATGGGCAGGCCAGGGAAGGGAGCCCCATGTTTACATGGACCCATTGGCCAAATAGCCCGTGTGGGAGGGCTTCAGCTGCTGTTCAAGCAAGCAGGCCCCCATCCAGGAGTGCACTTAAGCGTGTATTTATATATCCTTCCAGAATAAGCAGCATGGGGGCCGATGGTGGGAACTGCAGCTGCCCGAAGTGCTCGCAGGAGCAGACGTGGTCTCTGCCTGGCTGGGGGTGGGTCTCCTCTCCCTTCGCCCCTGTGCGCTGCGCCGGGGACAGCAGAAGCAAGCGGGCTCTGGGCAGGTGGAACAGCTCCTACCTTTCCTCCAGCGGAGTTTTTGTAGCATGGAAAAGCACATCCTTAAGCTTTAAAATAATAAGAAGAATGCAGATGTATAAAAATGACATGCTGTTAATCTTTGTGGTTTTGTTTTGTTATTTTTTATTCTAATGTGAATATATACAGTAACTAAAGCATGTACTCATCTTCATCAGGGGCCTGGTCCAAAGGCTTTGGAAGGCAATGGGAAGTGTTTTCGTAAGCTTCTGTGAGCTCCAAATCAGGCTCAGGACAAAACAAGATCACTTGTAAAGGACAAAAAAATGGAAAGGAAAGAGCATAGAGGTAGCACATCCTGGTCTTGGTTGTTAATTGGTTCTGCAGAAAACCTTTGAGGAATGAAGGTTTTTTCCTGTGCGCCGTGAGCATGGCATAGGCATCCTCACTATTGTTTTGCACGATATTGAATACAGTGTGTTTTGCAAGGTACTCTGTGGAACCTTGAAGCTGAGCTCTGTCAGTAAGCGCTGGAGTCCACACTGTGAGCATCAGAGTGTGTAGGGGTGCAGGGAAAGGGAAGAGCAAGTGTGCAAGGCGTGCACTGTGCAGCTGTACTGAGTCACTGATGCTCTGCAAACAGAAGCAGCCCATAAGCAGTTGGCTGTCCCCACCTGCTCCCAAGCAAAAAGGGTGTTTAAGGCAAGCGCTTTAAAGTGGAGATTATCACAAGCAGAACATGGAGCTGTATGTTTCCCTGGCACAGCTTCCCTTGACATTCAGGGGATCTCTGCGTGAGCAGGGAATCGGATAGTCCAGAGTTGTTCTCTGTGCTCTGCTTGTTTGTTTGCTGGGCTCCAGCACAAGCAATCTGCTTCCCACCTCTTCTTTGCCCATAAAACCAAGATGATGATGATGACAGTAACAATAGCTGTATCTGCTTTGCATGAATTTGTTCAGCCGTTTGGAAAATTGGAAGGACCCTGTATCATTGTCATATTAATGGAGAACGTGTGCGTGGCTCTGAAGGAGTTGTTTGGGGCTTAACATTTCGTCTGAAGCTCAGACTATATTTGGAGGCAAGCTAGAGGGTATTTCAGAGCACTCAGTTGTTGATGCGATCAGGTCTCATAACTGAAAAGACTGTGGTGTTACGCCAGTACTTGTTACTTTTTTTTTTTTTTCCAATTTTTCCTCCTTTGCATTTGTTGTGTTACTGAGGCTCTGAATTCCATGGTTTTGCAGCACAGTTGATGAGAAAACTGTGTATGTTGTTACAGTGGCGTGTATCTTGGAGTGTCTGGTACTTCTAATAGGAGACTTCCCACTGATCAGTGGGAGTGGAGGATGTACATAAAAGCAGTGGTTTGGGACGAAGTAAGATTAATCTATTCTAGTCTTCCAGATATCAAGTAACTTATTTTATTATTGTGTTTTACTCTTTCTTTCTCCCATTGAACTAAATGTCATTCCCTCCAGATAACGTAGTTATAACCTCATGTTTTCTGCAGGTACATATGCACAATATAAAGACTCATTGCACGGTACGGTGTTTTTAAAATAGATATTTAAATAGTAGTTTTACTCCTACTGTAAAATAAGAGTCAATTTTTATTATGTGGCCCTCAAGCAAGCAAGCTAACTGCTCTAAAGAGACAGTATGGAAAGTCCCGAAAAGCATCTGGGGCCAGATCTTCGGCTGCTGTAAATAAGGCATTGCTCCACTGATTCCCAAACTAGGGATTTTACACAGTGTTTAGGGGATATGGATGCTCATGTTCCATACACGTGAATGGCAGTAAGCATCTAAGCCCCACAGACAGTCCTTATTCTCACATTCTGTTGTTTAAATGGAAGATGTGTCTATCTGGCATACATGTTCCTTCTCCCTCCCTCCCTCTCTGTTATGGATGAGAATAAAGGACCGTTTCAACTTCACATATCTTTGTAACTTGTAAGTCCACTGGAAATCTTACAGGAAACATTGCCAAATTCTACGACTTTTCTGGTCCCAGGCTCAGCTTTGAAAAACACACTTAAAGTTTGATCAGATTCCTACAAAGCATGATGTTAAAAAAGCCTTTGTTCTTTACTACTTTTAATTAAAGCTGCCTCTGTTTCACCCAGAGTTTTGCAGAGAACCAGAAATATGTTAAATTGAATGCTCTGTCTGGGCTGTTTGCAGCATTATTCCTGTGGTCTTACCTAAAAGGACATTTCAGCCACATAAATCACGGATATCGATCGCCCAGGTCCTCGGCTGGGCTAAACTAGCACAGTTCCATTGACTTTAATCTCCTTTCACACCAGCCGAGAATATGGTCCATTCATTTCACTGGAGTTGGGTCAGGGACGGATTTGGCCCAGTATATGGTGGCAGTATGAACCAGTGCACAAGGCTGACACTCAGTTATAACCGAATGGTCACAGTCTATCGAAGCATATACCTCTTTCCATTTACTGCTTTACCCTACCTGTGGATTCAGGAAGACGCATTCAGAAAGCTGCTTTACCCAGATGTAAGGCTGGAACCATCTTTATTGTTACTACTATCAATCTGAGATTAATGACAATAATGCACAGATTCTGACTTCAAATTCTGCAAAATCACCTCAATAACTATTTTCAGTTAAATTAAACAGGGCAGAATTTGGCCCCGAGTGCACAGGAGCTTTTCCCATATCTAGATTTCCAGTGCCTGTGCCCTTTTCTTAGCAAGGGCAGATGAACAACCAAGAGGGTGCATCCCTCCGGTTTCATTTGAAATAAGTGTGCAGGACTCCCGGGGGCATGAATCACCTAGGGCTTGTGGTCAAGAAGCATCTCAAATCGTAAAAAGAATAGTAATTTTATAACTCTGGAAACAAAAGTGATGACATTTTACAAGGAAGGAGACCTGAAGTCTTCCTGTATCTCCTAGCAGTTATCTTGAAGGATGTTTTATACCTTACTTGTATGTTTCATATAATTTAAAACTAGCTTCTTAAATTTCTGAACTCGAGGAGGGAGTGAATCTTCTGACTTTCAGGATTCACATTCAGAGGATGTTTGTTCTTTTGCTGCATGTACTGTTTGTCCAGAACTAACCAGTTATTTCTGCAATATGGGTTTATTGTGCCTTACAACAAATATGAAACTTAAGCGGAATGTACGCATTAGAGGAGGGAATAATCAGAAGACTTCACTGCACTGTTAGGTGATGCCACCCCAGAGTGTATCATCAAACATATTTGTGCTTAATTACCCAACCAAAGAGATCTAAAGTATGTATGTTTGTTGTACTGTAATAGGGGTTTGTGCCTGGACAATTAAGTGTTTTATTTGTATTCTGAGATGATGTGAACTTATTTTTCTAAACACTATACTGAATAAACTTTATATTTATACACATCTTGTGTAAATATTTCTGTTTGGATATAATGTGAGGGCTTGAAGTTCTGTGTTAGAAAAGCAATTTAAAGTAGAAACTTGGCTTTTAATGACTCATGAAGGTGATGGCAACTAGGAACGCCTGTGCTCACCGGGGAATTGATCTAAAGCCTACTTAAACTAGAATGAGGCTTTCTGTTGACTGGAGTGGTTTTTGTCAGACCCTAACTTTGCTTCTAAAATACTAAATTAAAAACCATAAATCTATTTCATATCGAAACTAGCTATTAAATCTGTGTCTCAACCCAAATTTATACCATAATTAGATAGATACTATTGAAACCACGACATAGATTTCCACCTACTAGTTAGGACTAGGCAGTATTTACTCGTGGCTCCCATGGCATTGGGATGCTTTCTATGTCAAGGTTTCTTTTTGGTTAGGTAAATTTCTGTTTGCTAAATTTGTGTTTGTTGAAACTTTTCTTTAAAATGTTGCACTTGACTATCAGCCCTGGGTTTGGCAGACTTCTGAGAACAGCCTGAAATTTATGTTCCCTTGATGTTAAAGGATTTAAACACGTTACCATACTACTTCAGATCTTTGCTCCAAGTACTAGGATTGCCTAGTTAGAGTTTTGATACCAAAGTCAATGACAGTAAGTTCAAGCAGACTAACCTGCGCACGTGAAATAGTTTCCCTCACTGAAGCTGTATGTACATTAGAGATACTTAACAGCCTGCACATGCCAGCAGGAAAACACCCTTTCACCCCTTAAATTGTATTTAGGCCATAGGAAGCAAGATTAGGTCTGTGAGATTATTTTTTTTAAATAATCAGATCCAGTAGTATATACCTATTATATTTTTAATCAGAGACATTACCTTTCCTTACCATTATTCACCATTCCTCCATCTTTCCCATTTATCGCAGCTGCATCCCACTTGCTCCACGCAGTGCCGCTGACGGCAGTCCTGATGGGAAAACCCAGTGAGCCGCCTCCTGGCCTTGGGAGCATCTCTCCCCTCTCTGCCTGGGGGTGATCCGCTGTGCACTCTGCAGCTGCTGAAGTAAACCCAGTTACCCAGGAGCAGCCGTAAGGTAGAGAGAGACAATTGCCTTGTTGCCCAACTCCTTTTCCTTCCCAGAAGCAGTGAGCGTGACTCGGTCCTCCTGTTCGTAGCGCTTCCCTTTGCCATGCTTTGGGTTTTGCCTAAGTAGTAGGACGGTGATAATATTTTCCTGCCCTGCAGATACCAAATTCCTGATTGATCCCTGGACGGCAGCTCTGTCCCAGCTTTGCTTGGAGCAGGGGCTGAAGGTCTAAAGCCAGGTTCAACTTGGCTGCGAGCAGCTTCTCCTCTCGTTTCTGCCCCGTGACGCAGCCCGGGGGGACAACCACCGCTGCTGGGTCAGCTCCAGCTCGGGGAGACCCCCTCTGGGAGGGTGTTTCTGGCTGCGCAGCCCCCGCACGCTTAACCAGACAAAGTGCAGGGGTTCGAGGGCAACCGAGAAGTGGAAAGTCTCAGCGTATGCAAATGTCAAAATTCTCGCTGAGCAGCCACCCATGCGGTATGCAGGATGAATCATGTCCTAACGGAGCACATTCCTGCTACTTTGGAGGGCTTTGCAGATGTGTTCCAGGTCACCCTGGGCGAGAAAACCACACACAGCCACGGTTACTTCTTCCCTGGCAGCTTGTGCGCAGATGGAGAAAAGGGGGACAGCACCTTTGGAAGGGTGGGCAGCTGGCTTCCTGAGCCCCCGCCTTTCACACGGGGCCTGGGGATGCTGGAGGGGGGACCGGAGGCTACCCAGGCAGTAGCTGGGATAAAGCTGGTAGTAGGGAGGCTCGGCGAGACGGGCGGTTGTTCTTGATCTAGCAGGGAGACAAGCTGGGAAGGGAGGCAGTGTTGGAAGACGGCACTTCTTATCCTCTGTTTCTAGCTGGATTTTCCCCAGTGCCAGATCAGAAGGGAATTTTCCTGCTCCAAGAGGCAGGGGTTGGGTCAGTAAAACAAGATCTTAATATAAATGCTCATGGCTTGGGAAGCGGAGGTCTCCTTACAGGGCTGCATCCCCTGTTGTGGTGATCTCTGGCTGCAGAAATCTTTGGGCTGGAGTCTTAGGACAGTATATCTTGGTTATGGATACAGATCACATTTTTAATATAAAAATACATTTTAGAAGTAAAATGATTCCCAGAAACAGGAATTCATCTGCCAAACAATGTGCGCATAACTGACTTTACACTTAGAGGTGCCAGAAAGTTCAGGAATGAGACCAACAATAAAAAACCAACACACGTGTGAAAAATCTACTACATTAAAGCCAGATTCAATAAAAATAGCGCCTAGTTTATATGCTGCAGAAGCTGGCACACGCCTGCGAAAGCCGAAGGAAAAAGATAAAATGTTTAGAAGTTGCACGCAGTCCAGAGGAACTGAGCAGCGCTGGAGGAGAGCTGATTGTTACTTAATAACTTGTGTACAATATTCTCATGTGTAAGTACTTTAATTCTTCATCCTGCTACTTCTCGGGCAGAAAGACCCAATTTGGAATACTTCGGGCTAATCAATAAGCTTTGTTGTTGCAGCCAAAGTGCTTTGCAATAGATCTTATATTACCCCAAAGGACTCCAGAATGTTACACCACACCATTTTCTTTTCTACTCTGCAAACTGACAGCCAATTACTTCGGTGTTAGTGGTATCCCTTATACCTCTTGCAGCTGTAAAATGCAGCCCATCCCTTGAGGAGCTTACAGCATACAGAAATAAAAGCAATCCAAGCTGAGAGGGGAGAGGAGGGCAGCGCCGGGGAAGAGGTGATGTGCCCGGGGCGATGCGGGCAGTGGGTGGCAGAGGCAGGTTGCAAAGCCAGGTCTCTGACTCCCCCTGTTGCTTTGCCCACTGGCTCACACCGCCTCCCCAGGAGCCCAATCCTGCTCTGATGCAATGCCCCCTGACAGCAGCAGGAGAACTTGCTGCTCACACCAAAGCGGAATTTGCTTCATTCATTTATTTACTACTTCTACAGCCACCTTCTGATGCTAACCGGTAGCAACGTAAGCCTCCGGCGAAGCCCTGTCGATAACTAGACTTGCCCTGCACCGGGATCAGTGAGCCTGCAAACACTCAGGCTCCAGAAAAACCACTCCAGCACGAATCACCCCATCAGGGTGATGCACATGTGGGCCCTGAAGGACTCCAAAGCCACCCACTTCCAGATCAAGGCAATTTGAGAAAGGTACGTTTGACTCATCTCCCCACCAAGTCTGAGGGGCTGAGGGAAAGAGATGCTCACGGGAGGTGAGGAGGGGTTAGTCCAGAGCCTGAGCTGTGTGTGCTTTTGCATGTCCTAAGCCAGTGATTTCTTAAAATGATAAATCAAGAACAAATTACAACTAATGTCCTAGGATGCATGTCCTAGGAAGATACTTGGGATTTTGCTATTTACTGCTGCCTGACCAAACACGGGCAGGCAGGGGGATCAGAAGGTGGTTCTGGAAGGGAGCACTTTCTATACCAACACAAGCACATTTGCAACGGACGTACAAATCTATAGGCTATCTGTGTTAAAAACCAGTATCTGTTGTGTTGTACGCATGCAGGTGGAAGTGAGCACTGACCAGATTAAGACTCTCCAAAAAAAAAGCCAACCATTATGTTGAGGTTCACTATGAAGTTGCAGAAGAGGCAGCCTCTGCTCCCTCTTGCAGGCAACATATAATAGAGCCCCATCCCAAAACTCAACGAGTGAACCAGGCTGAGGCTCAAGTCCCCCAGACAAGTGCAGATTCTTGGCCTGCTGCTAAACAGCACAAGAGCATGTTGTCCCCTTGCTCAGAGCTTGTGGCAGAGGCAGCAGGGGTTAACGGCTCTATTAGTGCCGTGCTTGGAGGAGCAGCATGCTCGAGCAATACCAGTAAGAGAGCTGCAAACTCTAGGGGCGTGATATCATCTGCCTGTGGAGGCATTTACGCACGTAACGCCCCTATGCAGGGAATGACATTAGCTTCCTGAAAGCTGCTGTAGCCCTTCTCCTCCTCTTGCCTGTAAGTGTAATAGTGTTCTCCCCAGAGCTTCAAAACCTCGATCGCGGTGTTTCGGCTGCTTACGTCGCCTGCAGGGCTTGGTCTCCCCCAGATTTGCCAAGAAAGCAGCCAACACCAGGCCAGAGAAGCAAGGCACGCTTTTACACATCTGCCCAGGCGGACAAGGGCTGGGTGAGAAACAACAGCAGGTCCAGCCTCCAGGTCAGCGAGCACTGAGGTGCTTCAGCTGAGCCCCCACAGTGTCTTCTCCATGGCTCCTTTTGCTTGGGACCCTGAGGACTCCCCACATAAATTCCCAGGGGGGTGTTTAGGAGCTGCTCTCATTTGTCATCTTCCCCATAGCCCCTCAGCCCCACAGACTGCTGCGATATGAGGGAGGCGGGACCCGGGACTCACAAAAACAATGGTACCTGGAAGCGGGCTGCCAACAGCAGCTTATTTCCAGGTATGGCTTTATCAGGAAGAGCCTGCCTGGAAGCACTCCCGGGAGCGCCGCGCATGCTGCGCATACCGGGTACAGTCGCCTTGCACCGGCCGGCAGCGCTGCAGGATGGCTGGTCCAAGGACGGGGATCGGGCCATGCCAGCCAGCCCTCCCCGGGCTCGGCCAGGGCAACAGCAACAATTTACTGGCTTGGTCGCGGGGTGCCAGGCGGACATTTGGCACCTCCTGCTATGCACGGCATGGGGGCTGGCGGTCTCAGTAAACCTCTTCTGGAA
>JAVKLA010000040.1:15668330-15681511 GCA_034782735.1 Sagittarius serpentarius
CATCTTACAGCTACTGGGGGGGGGGGGGGTGTGTGCAAACAAAAGGCAGAGCTAAGCCCAGTATCAAGCCAGGAGAGCTTCATCCCGTTCCATTGGAAATGTCCCAGCAAATGAGACTACTTGACCAGTTGCTCTTGGTTTATGTTTGTTAGCCAGTAATGGTAGCAAGTATTGCTAACATATTCATGGCTCAGAAGTGCTCCTGTTCCTTCCAAATTTCCCTGCAAAGATCTGAATCTTTACAGTTTGGGTTACAAAAGCAGGACTTGTTCAGGTGAATGATGCTCACAACAAACGAGGAGTAGTCATTTGCCGATGGCCTGGAGGACTAGCCCCTCAGATTGAAGTACAGTGTAGAGCCTCTTTTGGTTCATTTCTTAACTATTCTCAATTCTTAGGATCTTTTTACAAGCCATAATAAATTAAATATCCCTGTGAAATAAGCAGCTGCTATTAACATAGACTCACAAGCCTGGAAGGCATTAGGAGAGCCATACCTAAGCCCAAAACCAGACAACACTCCTGCTTAGGTTTTACCAGAGCCAAGTCCAGTGGAAGAAATGCCTTCTGCCTTGCAAGCTCTACTTCCATGAGAGACACCACAGCCCGTGTTTCAGGACCCAGGTCTCCACCCTGGGAAGCTTGTGGAATCGTCAGCTTGTCTTCCAGTTTTTCTCACCTTGGTGTAATTCTGTATGTAATAAGCACACCCTCTTCCAACATCCAGGATGTTCCTGAAAATACTGACTAGCACCGTGCTGAGTAGAAACCCTTGCTCAAGAGGTTGTGGTATTTTGACCTGGAACCACAAGACAATCACTGTTTCAGAGCAATTTCCCACCCATCCTACAGGGGCTCTGCCCAGAACGCATTTCCTCAGTTCATCAGGGCATGGAACAGCATGAAAAGGCTGATGGATGCCAAGCTGTGTCACATCTAATGGCTCTTCCCTTTCCAAATGGTGTATCATGTCATCAAAGGCAACTAGGCTGGCATGACATAATTTGAGTATCCCACTCTATAGCTGGTAGAAACCGAATCCCAGCGAGTCTGTCAGCAATGATACATTCCAGGTAATACAGGATTGAAATCTCCTGGCCTCAGGTCTCAGTCTTAAACTTAAGCAATGTTCTGATTTGCCAACTTTCACAATTTATGAGCTTTGCAATATTTAGTAGCTGGCAAGAGGGAGAAGTAGGCGGGGGGGTTATGGCCACAGCTTCCTGCTCAACTTCATTCTTAAGTTCCTGATTTAAAAAAATATAAATAATTTCGGAGGTGCTGAAGGTTTTCATACCAGAATACATGTAAATATGGGTATATGACATTTATCTATCTAACAGTATGTAAGCATTTTATCCCAAAGCTGGCGTCGCTTCATGCTTTCCGAACCTTTGGGTCTGATAACACTGTGTGCAACAAGACACTTCAAGAGAATAAACCAGGGTATTAAAAATGTATCATTTTAGAAGTAAAATTAATAAATGGTCTACAAATTCAGGAGAATATTTGTCAAAGCTGCCTTTGGATCCAAATTTCCATAAACTTAAAATTAGACTTTTGGTTTAATTTACTAGACTATTGCAGTCTAATCAGTAAAGGTAATAGCTGTTGTTTGGAAAAAAACTCTGAGTAACTCAAGTTAAGGAAGCATTTCAGTGACCTAAAAACACCCCCAAAAAATATCATACAAACGCATTTCTTAAAATCAGCACTTGTAAGACCAGTTTTGTTTTTAAGGAATTCAAACAAATTCATTCTACATCCCTGTATAACTCAGGCAGGATTCCCAGAGCGTCCTGTGCCTGGCAGCTCCCACCGAGGCTGGCAGCATAAGGAGTCCCACGCCAGGTTACTCAAGGCCCCGATTCAACGCCACACCTCAACACGCGTCCGCATACAAACCTGCATTTCAGTGTAGCCATAATTATCACAAGCAAATGGCTCCCAGTTGTACCAAATGGTTGACAGCTGAGTTATCACCAATAGCAAAGAGGAGACGCACCTCAAGGGCTGTGGGAAAGGAGACAGGCTAATAGGGAGAGAAACCTTCATCTCGTGCTTTGTGTTAGCTACCCTGGTCCAGGAAAACGCTGAAGCATTTGTTTGCCCAGACAAATGAAATCGACTTTGGGATTTGCTGCAACGTAACAAGATGCTGCAACAAGAAAAATTACTGGGCTGCTCAGCTCACTCTGAGTCTTAAAGCTTTGGCCTAAAACAGTAATCTGAAAGGGAAATGATGTTTCCCCTCTGTGCCTGACTATAACGGGGGTTGAAATGTTCCAAATGCTTGCACTTTTGCAAAATAAGAAGGAGCACAAACAGAAAGATGGGCTATCCTTTATTTTTCAAGCCCGACTTGGAGGCAACCTGAACTGTAACTGTCTCCCAAGATTAGCTGATGTTAACCACTGGGAACCAAAAGTCCAGTTCCTAAACATCTGGATTTCCATCTTCCCATCAGTACAACAGCAGTAACACCACTTCCCTCCCTCGTGGGGAGAGCTACAGCCTGGCTGAGATTCACCCAGGTGGGATGGCACAGTCGAAATACTGAGGCTAGACCCTACTGATGGAACAGATAATATCTATATAATATATATTTAAATATATAAGATACCTAAGATCTATATTTTTTTATTATTTTTTTTTATATATATATAAAGTGCATTTTCAGGATACTATTAAACTTACCCCTTACACAGATGAGTTCTCAGAATTGGCCTGGGTGCTTGGTCCCTCCCTAAGCTGTGCCAATGCCTCCCACCGCCCTGTTCCTGCCTGTCTCCCACCTCCTGTCCGCTGGCACCAGCGGGAGCGTGAGCAGGGCACAGCGACAGCACTCTGCCCTTCCCCTTTGAAGAGGCCTTTTCCTTCCCACTTCAATAACATTTGCCCAACACGGCTCCTCTCCAGGCCACGCACAGAGAAGGGAAAGTTATTTATGAGCCTTTCTTCTTCTCATCTCTCTTCCCCGTTCATTCTAGCTGAGTCAGGAGGACCGCTCTGCCCCACCGATGATGGAGCCAAGCCTGGACGCTGCTTTACCGCCTGGTAGTGCATTTTAAGAGCCATTGCTTGAACAGACTGTGGTGCTGCTCCTTTCGTTGTCTGCCTCCTGAACCCGCCAGCCCAGCTCTGCACCCTACAACACGCTCTCCCCTCCTGGGTTCACAGCGGGTGTCACTGACCCACCCGATGGAGCTGCCACAACTTTTCTGAGCAGCCGCTTCTACCAGCAAATAGATCGCATTCACAAATCACTGCCTGGAAAGTCTGCGTGGTATGTGGCTTAATTTTCTTTTCCATAATATGAAATCCAATCTGAAATGCACAGATTAGTTTACTAATCTGTGTAAATCCTATTAATAGCACTTACGCTGCTGCACTCCCATTCACGTTCTAACAAATCTGTTTAGACTGGCTTGGTTTTCCCTCATCTCCTGCAAGGCCTTCGCACCTGGTTGCGGTCACGTCTTCACAAAATAGCTGGCCACGAATGGAAACTTGTGCTTTACAGTCCTCTCTCGTATTCTAATTCATGTCCCATGGTCCAACATGTTCTGGATCAAAGCATTAGTGCTGTAAATCACCACGGTGCCATCAAAGCTAAAGGGATTATAGAAAGGGTCGCACGGCTTCAGCGGGGAAGGGCAGAGCCCTTACCCCTCCTCTCCCCCAGCATCTCTGGCTTCTGCGCCTGCTCCTGCTGCAACGTGCCCCGTGCAGCTTCCACCGCACCGCAGCAACTCCATCCTGCCCTGGGCACCTTGCTTAAAACTGAGCCCAAACACTAGCAAAGGACCTGCTTGGAGGAAGGAGGTGATGGACAGTCTCTGGAGCCACTGGACGTGTTCACACCAGCCCCACACACATCCCCCTTGTCACCTGTGGGTTTAAGGTGGCACGCCTGGCACCAGGGCTTGCAGCTGTCAGAAGGAGCAGCCACGCTGGCAGCTGTCTGGGCTACAGTCCCCCCTTCCAAGCTCAGTGTGGCCTCTCAAAGAGAAGGCACCCTCTGTTCTGCTATAGAATAAACCATTCTCTATTTGAAATGACAATATTTACTTTTCCTATAGTGGACTCCAGCAGCTTCCTACATTGCAGTCATGGCGAGAGGGGTCAGCACCAGGAATGGGAGAGGAGGAGAGGAGGGCTTGCACGCCTGGCTCTGACTTCCTAATCAAGCTGTGCATTAATTAGCTAATCCCCCTCCATGCTGCTGTACCCCTGCACTTCATTTCACCGCTGCCCTGGAGTCCTTGTAACCGAGCACCTTTCGGCACGGCCACGGTGCAGCCTCAGCCCCTCCACCCCGAGCTGTCTTCATGCAGCCAGGACCACGCTGCTCCCCTGGGACAAGGAGCCCTCCGTGCCCTTGGGCCAGGCTGGCATTTGCCAAAACCAGCCCTTGGGGAGGGCTCTGTGCCGTGGTCCCTCCTGACCTCCCCGGGAGGCTTCCAGCACCTGGTAACACATCCCACCCCATGTGCCAGGCAGGAGAGGATGGATGCAGGAGGAAAAGACTCCCTGCCACGCCAGCAGCTCCCCAGACTTATCAGCTGGAAAGCTTTAATGGAGAATGGGAGAACATGGGAACTGTACCCCGCAAAAAAATCCTCTCGGGTGAGGGATGGAAAAAAATCTACTCTAAATCACTGAAAGGAAGGGGTTTGAGTTAAAACTTCATTTACAGAAGTCCACGGTAGGACAAACCCTCTCCCAGCCTCTCTGCTACGGGATCCCCGCTCCTTGCACGAGTCTGTTGGCTGCACAAACACGACCATCCAGCTCGCCTCTCTTCCCAGGGCCAAGCAAGGCTCTGAAGGGCTTTCACAAAGCTCAACAAAAAGGCTGGGACTGTGGTGCCGAGCTGGTTCCAGCACAACCCCAACTACATTTCCAATGGTTTTCCTACCAGAGGGTTAAATGAATGAATAGCATAAAGCATCTGGGGCTCCTCTCCTTCCTCCCCCATAGCTGAACTGTATCCCCATCCAAAAGTGCGTGGATTTTCTCTCATCACTGTAGAAACTTTTCGAGGTCAATACAGCTTCACTCTCTCCTAGTTTCTCCTAAAATAATTTTAAGTCTTCAGTTACCTGAATAATTCCTGCTGGTTTGCACGAACGTTAGCTCAGGAATTGTTTGTAATTCCTCAGTGTTGTAGAAGAAATGTTTTAAGAGTGTTACCTGCACTGAAGAAATTCTCCCCAAATTCTCTTTTACAAGGGGTTCTTACTTGTTACCTGTGTTAAAGCCTGCCTATGAAACAGCTGTTTGCTTTTCAACCTTTAATCTTTTCGTAAAGGTGCCTGTTGTGAGATATTAAAATGCCACAGAGGAAAAAAGAAAGAAAAAAAAAGAGGAATTTTTAGAGAGAGCCAACCAGCCAAACACAATATGTGGCCAGACAGAGTCAGAAGCGCTGGCTGCAGTACAAACCCAAGAGGCATCAGACAAACCGCCTGAGCCACAACGGTAACGGTTCACCAGAAAAAGGAATGTAAAAAACAAAATGGGGGGAAAACTCCCCCTTCCTCCTCCAGCTTCCCCCCAAAAGACTATCTGACATGGCTGGTGCCTCCGGTGCACGCAAATGTGCCATTTCTGGAAGGGCAAATAAGGACTCGCTGGCCGGGAAGTTCTGCCTTCGGTGTCGTGCCTGCCTGACCCTACTTTAAGTGATGCTTAAATACTAAGGGTTAGAGCAGGGGAACGCCCCATCTCAGCCCTTTCGTACATGCACTTGAGCTCCTTTGTAAAATTAGTGTGAATTCTACCACCCTTGCTGCAGAGCATCATGTACCGATGGCCGGAGACCTTGTTCCAACATCCAGCTCATGCGTGCTCACAGCCAGCCTGCGCTCGTCTGTCCTGCCCCTGTTCTGTCCTTCCCCTTAAATAGTTCTTTCCTCTCGGGCATACTTATAGGGACAGTCACATGCCCCTCTCTCGCCTCTGCCTTTACTGGGCTGCCTAACCAAGCTCTGCCAGAGGTTGGCTTGCAAAGAATTCCTTGTCCTGATGTCAAAACCTATGTCACATCCCACCATGAGCTGAGATGCAGCATATCCTGGAAGAGCCCCCTTGGTTTTGTATATGCTGCTACCCAAGGAGCTGATAAGCCACTTCCTTCTCCCTGTCACTCGTAGTCCTTGACCGAACATGCAGGAGAGCTCAGCTCACTGTCTGCCAGGAGGGTACGGCCGAATGGTGAACTTATCTCACAGCTGCTCTTCAAACCCTGCCCGAGGACAGACTCACGAGCTCCGGCTGCTTATGCTCGGGCAGTGTCAGGGCTTAGTGTCCCTGCCTGTCCCCAGGCTGGAGGCTGCTGCCTTGCTGTGGTCTTGGCAGAAGTAGCGGTGTGTCCCCTCCATGGTCATCACAGAGTACAACCTACTGTACTAATATACTCTGCAGTAGCTGGTGATTTCAGCGAGTACAGCAGGTTACAAACGTGGTTGCTAGACTTCATTCTCATGCCTGTGCTATGGAGGACAAAGACCTTCTGGAAGGATAAAATGGACAGGCAAGTGAAACCACCTCTTAAACCTCATGCAGGCTAGTAGCGGGGGCTAAAAGCCTAGATCACAAAGAGTTTTGCAGCCTGGCTCATCCCAGCATTTGGCTTCAGAAATTCAGGGTTCTATTTCTGCTACAAAGTTTGGTCTTGATTCCTGCAACTCACTGCAGCATCTTGTGCTTCCATCTGGCACTCGCCACGGAGGTGCAGTGGTGCTTCACGGTCCGGGGGCACAGCTCCTGGGGCGTGGTGGTGTCGCAGAGAATATCAGCATCGCCTGGTGTAGGTGTGCTCTGGGGCTAGTGACAAAGGAATTACTATACAGTGTCCTCCACACCAGCCCTGCAAAACCTTTTTTCACCTACGTGGAGTATAAGCTTTGTACCATGGAACAGCCTCTCGTCTATCTCCAATGCTTACTTGCACAGGACCCCATCTTCAGAGAAGCCTCCATGTGTCACAGTGATAAAACTCACTTTCAAATGAATTTGAATAGAAGTATTTGGTAGCGGCTCCTGTGTAAAGGACTGCAAGTCCAGGCCCTCGGTAACTCCCTGTCCTCCATGCAAAAACACAAGTCAGCTGCCTACGCACCCCTCAAAGGCAGCCGGCAGCTCCAGCGGTCCTGCTGAGGTTTGCATGCTGGGAAAGAAGTTATAGGGGTGCCAGCAGCAGCCGTGACCACGTTGTCATGTTGTCTCTAAAGCACGTTATCTCTAAACCACAGGGACGCTTTGGAAAGTGATCGTGTACAAAAATAATGATTAAAAACCCCAAATCTTTCCTGCCGTCCTCTTGCTGGGCCAGACTGTTTCTCCAGGCACCCATCTATCACATCTAGTAATAAGTTTCTACTATCATGACCTTACCTCAAGAAGTGTAACGCCAAGTGGGCTCACAGATGCACTTTAGAACCACCAAAACACTCCCAGAATTGAAGGGACTTCACTTTGGAAGAGCTGAAGAAAAGAGGAGGGGACAAAAATACAGCCCGTAGATTAGACACTGTGATCTGACCTGCTCGAGGCACAAAGGACATTGAATCAAAGGGAACTGAAACTCAAATTTAATGAAACCAAGAGACAGCAAACCTATGTGTAATTAGCCTACAGGATTCACCACCACAAAACAACACGGAGGCCAAGAGCTTGTCACCAAAAGTGTGGAAATATATACATATACACACACATACATACATATATATACACCTACACACATGCACATGCATATACGTGTATACTTATGGTCTTTCAGGGCTGGAAAGGACTTGACAACACCGTTCAGTCTTTTCCCCAGCTTCAAGACAAGATCAAATAGACGTTGGTATTTTCTGACAGATGTTTGTCTAGACCTGTTTTTAACAGAGAATCTCCCACTTCCCCAGGCAATTTATTCCAACGCTTCCTTTTCTTCTTCAGCTTTATACACACAGGCACATGTATATTTATCTCAGAAGGTGAGCGGAGCAGTCTCTGACGACTTGCACATCAAAAGCCTTGGTAACTCATTTCTCATGGCAAGATCTTTATTGCGAATGATGTACGAGGCCAAAAGATCCCAGCCTGACCTGATATGACAGGCTGAGCTTGGGGGACAAGCAGATGGGGTAAGGGGGGCAAAGTGGTAAAGGAGGGGAAAAATAATTCCTTTCCTTATTAACCCATCAGATTTGGTTTGCTGATAAAACTTTTGTATACTCCATTTTTAGACTAAAGCATTAAGTTCATCTGGTTTCAGTAAAATAAATATACTTTTGGCTTCCTCAGCAGCCACCTCGGAAGAGATACTGTCCTGTCAAACTTAAGTAAGGCAAAGGAGGGGATGAAGAATGAGGCTGTGCAGCTGGAATATGCAAATGGCAGGATGGAGAGTAGCACTTTTCCAGCCACCCTGGATATCTATTACCTCCACTTTTGGACTGACAATGTACCAAATGTTTCATTGCCTGAGGCCTTACAAAGCCGACCAGCTTTTTTAGCTGAAAGCACTAATGTAGAAAGGCAATTGGGAATTAATTATTTAATGTGGTTCTCATTGGTAGAAAGCTTCCACCCCTCCTGCATCTCAGCTACCATTATACATATGTTGCTTTCTTCAGACTACAGTGATTAGCCAGCAGCAGAAAATTATGGCTAAATCCCGTTCCCACTTGCAATGAGCTCCATTTAAATTGACAGATTTGCACTCAATAACTAAGAGCGCAGTTCAGCCCCGTGCTAGGAAAACATCGTTTATGACAAAAAGCATAGAGAGATCTCAGCATCTCCATTTCTGAAAATAAGCCATCTCATACCTCTGCTCCCAACCCCTCTCTTTGACAGGCAGCAGAAGACTATTCCTATTTAAAAATTAAAATCCATGCAAGTAGCCCTATTAGCAGGAAATCGGAATGAGCTCCCTTTAATGTGACTGTTCGGATGCCTCGCTGGAGCAGGCAGAAAGGTGTATCCTGAATCTGCAGCGCATGTTCGTTCAGCTCCAGCTTCTCCAGGATTCTCAAGATAAGCATCTATTTCATTTAGAGCCTTTTTAGCGATGACCTGCGTAGAAGCAAACGTCCTTTTGAAGATCCCTCTGCAACAGCTGCATGCCAGAAACTTCCACCCGAGTTACTTTAAGAGCTTAAGAATCAGGTCCCCTGTATTTAAAAAATAAAGTTTGCAAAATAATATTCTGCAGCGGGGCTGAGAAGGGGCCTGAACTTTACCCTGTCAGCCGTCATACGTGGGAAAACGGCAACTTCTTCCCCGCAGTCACCACCTCCGGAATCATTCCGGATGAAGACCTGACAGGACCTTACTGAAATTCAGCGTAGTGAATTACACCAGGAATTAATTTAATGTAATGTGTCATATATTTCCAAACACAAAATATATTGGGTTTGCTTTTTTTCCGCTCTTCGGATAAAAGAAATACTACTGTACAGATGTGCTTTTATAAGATCCAGTGGCATGAAACCTGAAATACCCCAGCAAGATTCAGGAGCGAGAACTTTTAATCACCATGGAAGCACGACACTTTTGAAGGTCTATGAAATTATATACTCAGGTCTGAGAAGGGTAAGCTTATCCGTCTGGGCAGATCTGCTGATAAAGAGAGACAACTCATTTTCTCCTGGAAACCTGCATTATATGTTGTTTGAAAAAATAATCAGTCATTAGAGACAGGTTTATGCTGGGAAGAGAAAGAAGAAAAAAAAAAAAACCAACTGTTCTGGGAGAGATGTTCTGTAAGGGCAGCATGAAAGTAGTCCCTTCATTTAAGCGATTCCCTGCAAATTCAGGAGGCAGAGGAGAAGACGGGCTGAGCATCTCTCAGGGCCAGACAGAGGGAGGCTGGCGACGAAGGAGGCATATGGAGACCCACCCAGGGCGCAGACAGAGCGGAGGACCCCCAGACCTCGGCTTACGCAAGGTGACCTTTCCCCTCTCTAAAATTTCAAAGCTGGCGTTGCCGGCGCTGAACAGACTGTGTGCCATATGTAACATGACCTCAGCTCTGCTCTGCCAAGCCACTGATGGCATCACTAATGAGAGGTGAAAGGTCCCTTTCTTGCAGCTCACTCAGAAACCCACCGAGGCGGCGGGCGCGGGACGGGCCCCCCGACCCCTTATTCCCGCAGGCAGGCACCCGCCGCCCCGCCGCAGGGCCCGAAATCACACGCGTCCCCATCCAAAGGGTTGACGGTGCCTCTTCCCATGGCCCAACCGCAACGGGCACAGTCCCCCGGCAATGAAAATATTTGTTCAGTGCCTGAATGCAAAGCGCGTAGGCAAAGAGCCCTGTATGTAAATCCTGTCCCCGGTCCGGCTGCCGCCCTACCCACCCGTGGGCAGCGCCTTGTTCAGCGAGCGGGAGACGGATTTGGGCTGGAAGATGGCGCAGAGGGAGGGGGGACAAGGAATACTGAAAAGGGCCAGGTTTGCACCCCACCACCACCACACCACAGCCACGGGGATGAGGTGGCCTGGCCTCGGCCAGGGACCTGTGGGAGGGTGGGGGGGGGGCAGGTGGGATCACCTGGGTGTCGTGTACCCCCCCCGCCCCAAGGCACAGCCACCCCCCGGCTGCCCGCCTCAGCTTTTTTTTTTTTTTTTTTCCAAAATTTTAAATTTTTTTTTGTTTTGCAGATTTTTGCACGAAAACCATTGCAACGCCTTGCAAAAAAAAAAATCAACACTGCACTCCCCCTTTCTTTTTTTTTTGAGAAAATAAGGGGTTGGGGGGGGGGGTTTTTTTGCCAGGTTCCTGATGTCCATTGCCCCCCCCGCCCCAGCCATCACCTCGGGAAGGGATGGAGATGACCCACTCTCACACCGCTCCTGAGCCCCGGACACGCGTGGGGAAGGCCCGTGTCACTGACGTGTGTGGGTGGCGCATGCGTGGGTGGGTGTGCGTTCACATGGGTGGGACGGGTGTATGTCTACACGTGAGTGGGCGTGTGCACAGGGGTATGCGGACCAGGGTGTGTCTGCCTACGTGAGGGGCCGTGCACACGAGTGTCTGTGTGCACATAAGCGCCCGTGTGCACACAGGAGCGGGGGCGTACATTCGTGGGTGTGTGTGCTCACACGTGGGGGGGTTGCCCATGGGTGGATGTTGGAGTGTCAGCCCGGGGGAGGTGGGGGGGGAGAGGGGCACAGGTGTGTGCGCACAAGGCGGTGGTGAGTGCACACAGGTGGGTGTGCAAGGGGGTGGCTGGGTGCGCACAGAGCGTGTGCACACGCGTGGCTGGTGGATGCAGGCGGGGGCTGCGGTGCCCGCGCCCTCCCGGTTCCCGGGGGGCCCCCGCCGCCCCCTTCAGCGCCGAAGGGCCCCGCCCTCCCCCGCCGCTCCCGGCTGCCAGCACCGCGCAGGCTTCCGCGGGTGGCCCCTCCGCGCCTGCGCTTTGTCCCGCGCGGGGCTGCGCGGTGTCGTCCCGTCCCGTCCCATGTCCCCCCCCCCGCCGCCTCTGTGCCGGCAGCGTCGTCCCCGGGGGCGTCGCGGAGGGGGGAGGGGGGGGAGAGGCGAGGGGAGCTTCGCCGGCCGGGCTGGAGCCGCCACCGCGGGCGCGGAGGGGCCGCGCACCGGCCCCGCGGGGAGAGGGCGTCCTGGGTCTCTTTCGGTTTGGGGAATGACTCATTTATGGCCTATGCGGCACCGCTGAGGGGGTATGGCGAGGACCCGCGCAGTACGTATATCCCACGCAGTACGTATACCCCACCCGCGGCCGCGCTCCCGCCTCCCCACGCAGGGCCAGCCCCCGCGGGAGAAGGGGCTGTCTTCAACCCTCGCTGCTTTTCTGCTGGGGATTAGTTTTTACACCGCATCCCGGCGCAGAGAAATTAAATTATTCTTTTCAAATACTTATTCCGCCCCCCCTCCCCCCCCCGCTCCGCGGCACACCCGCTTTTCATAGGAGCGCAGACGAAGCTGCCCACGCGTGTTGGGTTGCGCTGGCAGCGGAGTGGCTGCAGCGGGGCAGCCGGGGCGTGTTTTTCTCTCACGGAGGAGCCGCACGTCGGGGGAAGCAGCGATCGATCCCGCGTTTGGCTGCAGCTTAATTCGAGCTGCATTATCATATTTAAAAAAAAAAAGGGGGGGGGCGCCCAGAAATTGCAATTATCATTGTCTCGGCTTCCGGCAAATGCCGTTATGCTGAGAAACGGGAGGAAAACAATGCCGCGAAAATGCGAATCGCCTTGTTAATAACGCGCTGCTGCTGCGCGGTCCCTGCGCGCCCGCGGAGGGCTCACCTCCTCCCCCCACCCCCCCGCGGCGTGGGGCAGAGCCCGCGGCGCGGAGGGGGTTTGGGGAGGTGTGAGCGGCTGGGCATGAGGGGGGCAAGGGGGAGTCCGCCCTTTTCGTGGGGGGATCGCAACTGCTGGGGGGAGCACACACTCCGGAGATGTGTGGGTACCCGAGGGTCGTGACACGCACACGGACACGAACACGCAGGGGAGATGCGGCGTAGCCGGTGCCGGCTGGAAGGCAAGCCGGCAGGCTTCCGTGCAGAAAAGGAGTTAAACCCCGCCGTTGTCCTTTGATTTAGGAAACGGCTCATCCAATTCAGTTCCAGATTATTCAGGGGCAGACTGCCTCGCTCGCTCCCTCGCTCCCCACACCAGCCCAAACATCTTGAAGTAATCAGCAGCTGAGAACGGAGACGTCCCCCTGGCATCTCAGGTTAAAGAAGGAGGTCCAGGAAAATGTGGTAGAGCCATTACAAGAAACCTGAGATGCATTCATCAGAGACTCCAATTGCCATCGCATTAGGATTGATTAGAGACCAGCAGTACCGTAATGACCCGGAAAGAGGGGCATACGGGGATTATTAATATCAGACTGCTTAAAAAAAAAAAAAAAAGAAAGAAAAAAAGAGAAAAAGAAGGAAGGAGGAGGGGAAATTTAAAAAACAAAAGAGCATCGCGGGGCTGCTGCTCGTATGCAAACTTACCTGAGGAGCACAGGCACCGGCGAGCCGCACAGACGATAATTTATCTAACTTCTGGGGAAGAAAAAGCAAACAAACATGGAAAAAAACCACCGCCTCTGGACCCCCTGCAATCGCCCGCTCCCATGCGCGGCTCGCACCGAAACTTCCCAGCGCCGCGGCCCCGGGGCTGCGCAGGCGGCGGATCCGGGGGGGGGGGGGGGGGGCCGCCGGGGG
>JAVKLA010000040.1:15699403-15718620 GCA_034782735.1 Sagittarius serpentarius
GGGTGAGTGTGAGGGTGAGGGCGCGGGCGAGCGGGTGCGGGACAGCAGCTCCGGGGGCGGCCGCGGCGCGTTCCTGGGGGTGCAGTGCCACCTGCTGTCACCGCCGACCTGCGCTGGGGACCCCGCCGGCCCCGGGGGCACCGCGGCCTCGGGGCGCAGCCCGGGGGGGGACACGGCAGGCCAGGGAAGGAACCCCCGTGTCTCTGCCTTCCTCCAGCCCCCCCGCCCTAAGGGTCGGCTTGGGGGAAAAGAAAATAAAAATCAAGTTAAGCAGGAAAAAGGCAGGGGGAGAAAGGCAGCGTTGGGGCAAAGGGATGGAGTGAGATGCACCCACGGGGCTGGGCTGGGCTCCTTGGGCACGGGGAGGTCGCCACGCTGTCACAGGTGTCACCCCAGGTGGACCCAAGCAGCCTGCAGGCATCGCCACTTATCTCCTTCTGGACAGTGAGATGTGGCCTCTTGCGTCCTTCTGTGCTTAAATGTGTCCTTTAGGAGCACTAGCCAGTGTTAGCCCATATTATCGCTGCTCCTCGCTGGCTCTGTGGAAAACCTGGATTTCCCCGCCGTGGCTGCGTGCTGCTGTGGCCCAGAGCAGGCTGTCCAGTCCCACCTCTCCGATTCAAGCTCTTCTCAGCCTAAAAAGCCAAGCGTCCTTTCCTGGTCACCAATCATTATCATTAACTTCTCAGCAAGGAGGAGAGTTTGTGCCCTGCAGAAAAGCCCAAAGGAGATGCCATTGCCTCCATTTATGTTGAAAAAAGGACGGAAACCTAAAGAAGAAGTAAAAAAAATAAAAAAAAAACCCACAAGAGCAAGGAGATCCTAGCTGCCGAAAATTAAGCGTTAGGGGAAAAAAACACTCGCAAAAGCCAGATCCAGACCGGCCGGGCAGCTTTCAGAAACAACAACAAAAAAGTTTGGAGGAAACCAGATACTTGCCATGAAAATTTGCAATTCTTTGTTGAACAAATGTTTCCATGGAAAAGCTCTGTTTACCCGTCATTCATCCTGTCAGCTCGCCTGGATGCTGTGCAGCTGGGCAGGCAATGCCCAGAGGAGAGAAGGGGAGGGATGGAGCCCCAGCAAATCTGGATGCAGCCGGGAGGCCTCAGGAGAGAGCAGTGAGCCCCTGTTTGCCTTTTAATCTTCTACCCGTGCCGGTTAGTGTATGAAACGCATTAATTTCTCATGGGCAACTCACTTTTGGGAAGGAGGGCTGCAAGGGGCCTGATCCTGAGCAGGTTGCAGGGTGAAGGGAGTGGCTACAGCAGCGTATGACCAGGGGATCGGGGTGCACAGGGGCCAGCGGAAGAGCCTGCTGGGCTTTTTAGGAGAAACCTGTTGGAAAAGCTCAGCAGGTCCAGCCTTGGTGTGGCCACACATCCAGAAGTGTGTGGACAGGAACGGGGGAACTGTTGGGAGGAAAAAACCCAGTCTTTGAGAGCTCAGACTTGTATGTTGAACAACCCGATTTCCTTTTTCCCCGGCAGAGACACAAAGTAGTGGTGCATTTCCATCAGTCCTCTGCGAGCCCATCCCAGGATCCGGCCGGAATCCCGCTGGGCACAGCTTTTGGAGCCAGGGAGGTGCCGGCTGCCTCTGACTTAACGTTTTCTTACAGCGCTGCTGGGACTGGCGGGGGAGAACCACAAAAGGGAAAGGCTGGATTTGAAACCCACCACTTGGACCCAGACAAAATGAAACAGGGAAAGTAAAAACAAGGGGAAACTTGGCCGCGGCTGCTCCTTTCACAGGCTCCTTGCGTTGGGTCATAAGAAACCAGCCCACGGAGAGGCGAGCATGTTACTGTCTGCTGTGCCGTGTCCTGGGGAGCCGGGGAAAGGGGCCAAGGAGAGAGCAGATCCTGGAAAGCAGCCCGTGTTGCCTGCCAACACGCACTGCCAGAGGTGGGAAGCGGGGAAAGTCATGCACGGCCTCCCCACCTCCTCCGCTGCTGCTGTGGGGCAGCCCCGGAGGAGCCTGCAGGCTGCTGCTCTGTCTGGCTGTGGTGTGCACGGGGAGCACTTGGGTGTCTACCTGCCCTGCACCCCCATTTCAGCACCCAACGCTGATTTGGGTGTCTCGTTCCCACACACGGCAAAGGGGTTTGGGGCCTTCACCGTCCTGCAAACCTCTGACTCTTAGGGTTGGTGCTCTTGGCCAGAGCCCTCTCTTCCTTGCCCCATTGCCCTGTGCTCCCCGGATTGCTGGGAGCCCTTTCCCACTGCTCCGCAGCCCAGCACCCTTAATGCACATGGTGGGGACTGTCCCCTGCTCTGTGTATCTCCAGCTCTGGTTTTGGTGGGAGCCTGTCTGCAGCAGCCTCAGTATTGTCATTTATGAGGCTGTGCTGACAAACGCCAGCCAAGTCCCTGGTGGGGATGTGTCTTGATCCTCCCCCACCGCCCATCTTTATGCTCTGGTGTGCCTTTGGGATTTGACTGTCATTTGGGCTCTGCCTGGTCCTCATCCCTGGCCCCTTCCCTACCTCTCCTTTCCCCACGCAAATGGCAAGTGCCTCTTCAGCGCGCCCCGCTCCAGTGTCTCATCTCAACAGGCCAAGCATTCACTCTGTGCCAAACTGGCAGGCGGCTCGCTTTCCTGGCACGTGGCCTCCTTGGCTTTCCATCCAGACTGATTTCTTTTATTTTTATTGTTTTATTTTTCCCCGTCTTTAAAATTCACCATTGCTTTTAACTAGGTGGCCATGGACTTGCAGCCCTGGTGAGACTGGAGGTCTTCCAAGAGCAGGAATGGGGAGGTCTGGTGCGGTGGGTCCGGTGGCAGCAGTGCTGCAACCCAGCTTGGGGTGACCCAGTTCATCTTGGTTTCGAGAGAGGGGAACTTCTCTGAGTCAAGGACCAAGAGGTGGACAAAGTGTTTTCTCTTATTCCAGCGTGCTCCCGGACTCCCTGCAGCTCCGTGGAAGTGCCATCTCGAGGAGCCAGTGCTGGTGCCAGGGTAAGGGGACCATTGGTGGCAGAGAAAGGCGATGGGAGCAGGTTCCCAGCCCTGAGCAACAGGTAAAAAATGGGGGAAACCCCAAAGAAAAAAAACAAATGCCGGAATGTGCCATGTAGGGCCTCTGTCCTGGAGGGGTTTGGACCCTCCTTGGCAAGAGGGTGGTTATGCAGAGGAGTCCTGTGCTCAGCTTGGGGAAAGTGGAGGCAGGTCCCAGCCCTGCTGTGCCTTCCCAGGGGGGAGGTTTAAACACATCGCTGAAAGGCCCCATGCCCATCTCTGAAATGGCCTCCCTGCAGAGGGTTTGTGCACCCCATACGGGCCAGCCAGCTGCAGAGTCCATCCTGTACAGTCTTCCCACTGTCAGCTGAGTTAACTCCTTGGGGAAAAAAGAAAGAAGAAATTATTTCTTTTCTCCTATTGGTTGCATATGATCTAGGCCTGAGGGGATGAAGCGCTCCAGGGTATCTGAACCAACAAAGGCTGTTTCAGGGGTTTGATTTTCAGTGGTTCCATCTCTGGATATGAATGTCAGAGCAAGTGAATGGCTCCAGATTGACAGGATTTGCAGAGCTGGCCCAGGGCAGTTTCCAGGCTAACCAGGGTTTGGCTCCAGCCAGGACATCACTGATTTGGGGCATAGGGACACATCTTCTCCCTACTGACCTGGGTTGAGCAGATGCGGTCCCTCCCTCACCGAGCCCTGTGGGCCAGAGCCCAGGCGGTTGGGAGGGATAAGCCACCTCCAGCGGGAGCTGAGAAGGGGTTTGGATGGGGCATCTGCCTCTGGGACAGCGTCTGCGTCCTGCTCCTGGGTAGCAAAGATGTTTGCCCCCAGGGAAGATGTGGCAGGGGTGAGCAGCAGGCTGCTGTCATTGCTGCTAGCCAAATTGCTCCTGGGAGTCCCAGCCTACTCTTTCCATCCTCGCCAACATCTGGGAGAGAAGGCAGTGAGGGGAGAGGTTGGCCCTGCACCAGGGCTGAGCCCCACGACTGCGAGACTCAGCCCTGAAAGTCCTACATGCTTTTCCAGTCCTCCGAAATATCTCAGTCCCTCCACCCTGCTGTTGTTCTTTCATTTTATTTTTAGATCTGCTACTCCCGTTAGCTCTTTTCTATTTCTTTTTGGTTCTTATTATTCCTGGCTTCTCTCGGTGTTTTGGTTTCCCTCCTCAGCCCTCATCCGGATGTTTATTCTCGCTGCTTGTTTTTATACTTTCCCAAGGTGCCTCCTGGTTGTAGCTGGGCAGAGGCCTGTGTTTGGACTGGGCAGGCGCGCTCTCCTAGCTGGGCTGGGACCAGCTGCTAGACCATCACCCGCAGAAACCGAGCTGATCCGGGAGAGGAGAAGACCTGGGCGCTGCAGCCTCCTCTGCTTTGCTGCCTGGTCTCCTTCTCACCTGGGCACCTCAGCAGCTTGCCAAGGACGAGCGGGCTGCCCGCCCCATTTAGGAGCGCGGCTCGTATATGGAAGTGGCAGCTCCTTTAACAGAAGAGCGAGCGGCAAGGTAAAGGCGGCAGGGGAAAAAGGAGTTAGCCCATCTCTGAGGAGCTCAAAGGCACAAAGGCAGTGGTGTACCCCAGGTCACACAGAGGAGCTCTAGCAGCCGTGGGAGCTGCTTTTCCTGTGTCTCCATTTCACCTGTTTGCCAACGTGGTTGTGCCTTGGGGTAACTCGAAAATCAGGCATGGCCATTCAGTGCCTCCACCTACTAAAACATAAAGAGTCTTCTTTTTGCCTCATTTTAGGATAAATACACCCAAGTCTGGCTTTGTTCCTTCCGTGCTCGTCACTCTCCCACACATGTTGTGCCTGGATGTCTCTGTACATCTTTTTCTTCCTCCTCACCCAGAAATGTTTCTCAGGGTTTTGGGGGCTCCAGCTAAGACACATCCCCACGGAGCAGACGGAAAGAGCTGTTACGTTGCTTCACACACCTACAGGCCAAGAACACATACATGACTGGGGACAGTCATTGCCCCCAGTTTTGGAGGCAGGGACTGGAGGGTGCATTTGGGCAGAGTGATGGGATGCTAATCTCGCACTCATTTGTGGGAATGAGGCTTTGCTCTCACCTACTGCCGTAGGGTTACAATAATTCCCCCCCGCCTCCGCTTTTTCTCCATTTTCTGTCTAATTGGGAGGAAAAATCATGCAGCGTGAAAAGGTGTGGCAGTATCTCATGTTAGAGAGCCATGGTGTCTCCGGGTATTTTATTGTACCTGTGCACACCTCACATCCCCCACCGCGGCTGCTAAATTTCAGATACAAGCAAGCACATGCCTGCAGTTGCTGCAAGAACTGTCCCAGCTTCCCTTGTTAAATTATTTATTCCAGTGCAAGGGTACAGATTTTTATTTATTTTATTAATGTGGTATTCATCTGTGTTCCTTTTCCCATCCTACAGCCTTTTCACCAGCAAGGTGCCCAGAGCCATGTGGCCATGGGCGTACCGCAGCCCCGTCAAGGAGATGCTCATACCCCACGGATGGGACGAGGCCGTTCTCTGGTCTGTAGGTATTTATTTGAAGAACCACTCACTCGTGAGAGCGATGCAGTAGTCTGGAGCAGCCTTCCACATTTTTGGTATGGGTACAGTGAAATTTGCATTTGAGACTTTAAAGGGCTGGCACGGACCTCTGCGCCTGGATATAGGGGCTTTTTATTGCTCGACTTCAAAGAGGTTTGTTAACAGGAACGAGCGTTCAGGTAGGGAAAAGCTCTTTCTTCTTTCCGTGAGCAAAAGCGTGCCAGAGGACACAAAGGCATCCCCGCACACACAGGGTTATGGGGCTCTGGGGAGAGTTAAACCAGAGCAGGCTGAGGATTTCCCATCAAAAATATTATTATTTTTGGACGGAAAAGTCAGCTGACACAACAGCCCAAGCTGTCAGGATCCTTTAGGATTGCGGGGGACCGGGATCAAAATTAAAAGCACTTCAGTTTGCTGAAAGGAACCAAAACATAGCAATTTTTGGTCAGTTTGAGGCTGACCTGAGCTGCCTGCAGGGCTTCACGAGAGCTGGGCTCTGGGTGCTGTGGACGTCAACTCCTTGCGTGAGTTGGACCCAACACCAGGTCACGTCTCTGGGCACACGGCAGCTGCTCTTGGACCATGCACAGAGACGGGGAGCCCCATCCGAGGGCTGATGAGGGCAGGGTGCTCCCCGGTGGGTCTGTCCCCAAGGGCTGGGGCTCCCAAGTATCACACTCCAGTCTGAATTTGATTCAGCAGAAGAAATGTAAACTTTTCACTTTGCAGGCACCAAGTCATGTCCCTCCTGCTTGAAAACTTGGCAATAAATCTGAGTTTTCTGCATGCGTGTTTTTTCTGGATCTTTTGTTCCACAGGGAGGACTGATATCTTGTAGCTTGCTCACTGCTTGGGATGAAAGTGAGTGTTGGCAAATCATGGGAAAATTTTCATTCACATTTTAATGTGGAGAAATTTGGGTCATTTGCATTCAGAAATAGAGCTCAGCCTCCTTCAGTAAATCACATACAGGGCAGGGCATCTCCTGCAACGTGCTCATAGGCATCCTTCCCTGTCCTTCCTCACGGCAAAAAAGGCCCATTTGTCTGAGTCCCCTTTTCTCTGCTGCCCCTTTTGACTCCCTTGCATACGGGCACACATGCATATGCATACGGGCACACATGCATATGCATACATGCATATCAGGGGGATGACTTTGCCCTTATCCCTGGGTAGGAAAGCAGCTACTGCCATTGTTTGTAATAGCTGAGGGCTGTAAATATATGGACATATGTGCACAGGGGCATGTCTCAGACGTCTTCCTATGTTTTTGGGCCTAACCTCTTCCTCCTCTGATTTCCAGCCCGTCGCTGTGGGGTCCAGCCCCTAAAAGGGCATCCCTGCACGCCAGCTCCATGGACACAGCTCACCCTGCTCCGAAGGGGCTAAACCTCTCCACAGCTCAAACAAATTCAGTTTTTCTGTGGAAAGCCGGTGGTGTCCCGAGTGGTCCGCGAGCTGACATGCAAGGGGAGGTCCGTCCCCAGGTACCACCATGTTCCTGGAGCTGGTGCCCACCTGTGCCCTGGTGCCTCTGTGCACCCACAGACCCAGCAGCATCTCTGCTCCTGGCCACAGAGAGGATGCCAGGTCCCCTCTGACGCTTTTTACTGCTCATGTTAAATTATTTTAAAGAAAAATAACCAGGAGAGGCTGGCACTGGCGGGGGTAGAGACAGCAGCCCTCCCTCTCTCCGCACCACTCTGTCCTCCACTGCAGCCCCCTCCAGAGCTGTTTCCCACCCTTAAGCGAGATCCGCACGTGTCCGCAGATGGTTCGTGGCTGTTCTGTGTCCTGCCTGCTCCTTCCTGCGCCAGGGAGAGCGAGCCAGGGCAGGGCTGAGGGTGAGATTTCCACTACTCTGCAGTCAGCCGTTCTCCTCTCAAGTTGTTTCACTAAATGGAAATACAACGAATACAGCAGTTCCTGGACCCCTGTGCCAGCCAGCGTCTGCGGAGGTGGGGAGAGCGGCGGGGCAGGGTCCATCTCTTCGCGCAGGCGCGGCAGGGGAGCATCGAGGCAATGCCAGCCTCCAAACGCAAATGACATCTCTAAGAGGAGTGACAGAGCTGAAAGGGGGCCTGGCAGCCCATCGCACCCAGAGTAAGGGGCAGATGGATGGAGTTACAACCACGCTTGACTCCATACTTTCCTTTTGATCCCTCTTAATCGTAAAGAGAAAGGTGGGGGATTTATTATTCCTTATCAGCCCCTTCCATCTCACCCTGAGCCTTATGACATTCCCCCATGTCTTCTCCCATCAGCAGCTGCTTGCTGAGATCCTGGGCTCCTTCACACCCCATTGCCCTGGTTTTACCTGGCTAACCCTCCCTGGAAAGCCGGCACTGGAACCGATTGATTCACTGCTGCCAATTTTCTGCTACTCTGCAGGAAATCGGGGCCAAACCGCGGGCTCAGGCTCTACTCTGCGTCCAGATCAGCGTTAACCCTCCTGTCACCCTGCCCGAGCTCAGCGCTGGCTCCAGCCCAGGGATGCAAAGCTGGACGACGCTTATCTTGGGAGGGCTCTTGTGAGGATGACACCGGCTTTCCCAGAAGTGGATGGACATCAGCCCTTCCACGGCCGGCTCTTTTCAGAGGGGAAGCAGCTTCCAGCCAACGTGGTCACTTCTGCGGGTGTCTGGGCTGTTTCACTGCTGCGTTTCATAAGCAGCCCCTCCGCCCGGGGGCTGAGCCCAATGCACTCACCTACCCCTGAGTCAGCTCCTGGCCACCGGCACTGGGAACCGCAGCGTCCTTTGCTGACTGCAGGGAAATTATTTTAATTACTGGGGGTTTTGGCAGGCCTGGGAGACAACAGTGGCCCTGCTGTGCTACCGCCGAGCTGGAGCATGTGCTGGGAGGTGTCTGAAGGGTTTCTGGAACCTGTTGCCAGCACAGGGCGTGGGTACAAACGTGCAGGGCAGGACCGGTGGCTGGAAGCTGCCTAGGGTGGGCAAAGCAGTTGGGCTGAGAGATCCCATGACACAGCCTGAACGCTCCCCGCTGCAGCTCTCTGGGCAGGAGACCCCACGCCGGTGCCAAGGGCTGTGCCTCGGAGAGAGGGGGGCTCTGCTGACCGCACGAGGAAGGGCTCGTGCTGGCGGGGCTGGATGTGGCCGGGCTGATGCCGCAGTGCTCACCAGGTGCCAGGGACCACACCGATGAGCTGCAGAGGTAACACGCAGACCTGGGGGTTTTGCCCTCCAGAGCAGGCTGTCAGAGAGACTTTCCAGTAGACATTGTTTCAAGAAACTGTTCCCTTATTTTTTGTAGTTACAAACTTTTTTGGAAAGCCTTTTTTCCAGGCTGGAATGATGCTCAGGTTAGAGAGGAGTCCCAGTATCGGTCAGTGCAGAGCTGGCCATGGTCATACCTGATGGCACCTAAACCATGGGGCGATAGCTTTGCCCGCAGCGCATTTGCAAACACCCTGCAGCAGCCACGGCACTGGCTGATATACAGAATTTCTCCTATGTTCTTTCCTTCCCATTGGCCTGCCAAGCCTTAGGGCAGCAGGTCTGTGTGCTGGGTCGGACTGGTGTGGACTGGTGTGGCATCACAGTCCAATCTGAGGAGCGTCACCTAAAAGGGAGCCATACAGGACACACTGGCAAGGGACCGGTCACACTTTAATTCCACTGCAGGGGAATATTTAAACCCTCGGGGGACAGCCACCACCTCCCAGCAGCTACGGAGGGAACGGCTGCTCTTATTTTGCTGCCGCACAAATGAGACAGGAAGGAGAAAATACAATTTTCTGTATCTCTGACAAATCCTTCTTTGACAGACGAGCTCTGACCTACTTTGCAGTGGAGCCAGATGTTTAAATTTATGAATGCAGACGCATTTCCGTCAGACCTGGGAAGGAATGCTATAGTACTGCCCGTCTACTTGGTCTCTTGGGCAGAGGAGCTGGATTTCATGTGAAAACACCATTTGTGGTTCAATCTTAAAGGTTTTTAAAGGAAAGGAAAACATGAGAGCGTACCGCGCCTTTTTGAATGCAATCCCAATGGTACAAAACAAGGGATGTTCAAGTGCTATCATTTATACCAAGCTGCAACTGACTGCTGCTAAAAAAGAAATCCTAGCCTGACTTTTCAGATGGTCACATTTTCACAGCTTTTGGCTCGATGTTGCTTATGTCTTCTTCTGTGGGATAGCACACTTGTTAGTATCCAGTGTGTTGCAGGTTCATGGTACAGGACAGAATTTAGCAGATATTTCCTCATTGTCTCAATAAATCCCTTTTTCAACCATACAAATGGCAGAGCGGCATCGCTGGGATCCCCTCCCAAAGCAGCGAGCGTGCTGCTGGGTTTCCAGTTCTGTATCTGGAAAATAAGAGCTATTTTGCTCCTGACCTTCTATGTGGGTTGTACTCCTCCAAAGTACCCCAGGTGGTAATACTAGTTTGCAAGGGTACCTTGAAAACACCGATGTCCTGAAATACAACTTGGATGTAAATCAGCCAGGTCTCACTGACTGCATTTTATGTGGGCACCTGATTTATGACAATTTAATTTGCAGCTTTTGCTGTTCTTGATGTTATTGTCATTTCTAAACTGTAAGCCAGACCATGTCAACATAAGGGGAAGACGAAGTTAAATACAGGAAAACACACAAAAAAACATTGTCTTCCTATTTGTTTTCAAAATTTAAAGAGACTTATTCATTGCCCGTACTTTCCAAATTAAAAATGTCATGAAGATGCTTGTATTGGGTGTCAGAAGGTAATGATATGAGCTGAAATACTGAGTTTCATGTCATCAGGGTATATAGGTTTAAAGCAAGATATTCAGAGAGAATTAAGGCACAAATTGTGCAAATTTTGTAATCTGGGGTATGCCTGATGCTGTGTGATGGCTGGGAAAAGCTCTGCCTGTCTCTCAGAGAAGTGCCACTCAGACACTAACTTACCTGGCGGGTTAGCCAGAATCTTTGCATACCGGAGACAGTAAAGCATGAGCCTGGCAAACCAACAGTAGAGGAAAATTCTTGATTTTGCTGTTGTCCAGGTTCAACAGGAGGGAAGATGTTCCCCTCCTATCCTCCAATAAATCCAGCATACTGCAGCTTGTAGCCTGCTGGCAAGGATGCTCTCCTGGGAGGAATGCATTTGAAGCTCTTAGGGTTGCAGTGGATTGGGGCACGAGCAGCTCCTCCTCTTTTTTGCGCTGTTTTTTATGAACAGAAAGCACTTGTGACTGCGTTTAATGAGGACCTTGATCCTGTCCATATTAAAATGCCAAGGGGACTCCTGGTGACATGGATCCAAAGCTGAATTACTTGGTAACTCTTCTCCTTGGGAGAGGACTTGGCCAGCAGGTTGTTACTCACGCCAGGCCACCGCAGGCATGCACAGCGGTGTAAACGTAGAGGATGTTCTGTTCCAAGCAGCATGGGCAGGAATTTGGACCTTGCTGGCTGGCTTTGAACCACGGGTTTGGATTTACACACCTAAAACCTGGTCAAGGCTCGCTCCAGGTCTCTCCATCTTTTTGAGAACAGCTGCTTTTCTTGGTGCACCACTTGCCACAAGAGGATGGAAGAGTACAAGGAGCACAGGCCAGAGCACTTACATGCCTGACAGCAGATCATTTGATCTGACATAAGGCTCACCATCCTCATGTCACCTCTCGCCACGACTACAATGACAGCACAACTGATGCCAACCACCAGTGGACCCTCCTGCGCTCCCCTCGCCCAGCTACTAGGCTGGGATGATCCCCATCCCTCCAGAGCAGCTTTTCTGTGCATGCCTGGGCCCAAATGGGGTCAGCTGCACCCATCCTCATCCCAAAATATTCCTCAGCCATCAGCACTCCACCCTGCTGCCCACATCCCTGTCCCCAAAGTGACACTGACGACAGCAGGATAGCAAGGTTTCCACAAGGTGGCATCCAAAGACCTGGGCTTCCCCTCCCAGAGCTCAGACCCCTCAGGATTTAGGACTTTCCTGGGATGGTTTCAGCATCAGCTGCAGCCAGAGACATCTCTGGGGAGAAGGAAGAGTAGAGCCTGTGCGCCAGGATTTTTGTCAGGGATTTGGCCCTCAACCCTGACACCCACCACTGCCTTCTGGGGTGCTGCAGGGGTGTTTGACCCCCAGACCTCATCGAGGAAGGGCAGCCGCAGGCAGCAAACACCTGCAGAGATCAGTAAGGAAATAAATGTGCTCCCCTCCCAGCAGCAAGGGGACTGGGGGTGAGGGGATGGGGCAAGGCAGGGATGAGAGCAGTTACCAAAAACACTAGGAAAGAATAACCTCATCGCTTGACCCAGGACAGATGTGTCCAGGTGAGGCAGGTCTACCTTTTGCAGGGCAGCCAAGCTGGAGAAAAACCCTGGGGAGTGGGGAACAACAAACACTACCTATTTGGCCCCAGAGGTCCTTCTTCTCATATAGCTCTAGCACGGCCCCATGTTTTTTATTTGCCAGGCTGGGAGGTGAGGTTTGCCAGCCCTTACACCACAAACATCATCCCTGGGGTGTGCCCGGAGCTGGTCCCACCCCAGCACGAGCAGCAGCCTCAAACGCTGCCCCGCCGCAGCCGTCAGCGGGAGCGATACCCCGGCATCGCACAGGCACGGCTGCGGGTGCTGCGGCTGGAGCGTTTGCCCAAGCTGCTGCCAAGCTTTAGGGATGTGAAACCCAGTCCTGCAACGCTCTGAGGCTGCCCCGGGTGAGCGCTGACCTGGCCGCGTTTGGCACCGAGCTGAGAAGTCTATCAAAAGGATGGGATCAGACACTGAGTAAGCATATTTGAGTGAGCACAAAATACAGTTTTGTGGTTTGTTGTGTTTGGACTGTTTTGGCAAGAGGCAAACTCCAGCGGGACTGTTGAATGATTGCAGCCCTTGGAAAAATTGCAAGTCAAACCAAAAAGATGACAAATCTGTGACCTTGTCCTTTCGGAAGAAGCAGAAAAGGGTACTCAGTGGGAGTCTGTGTCCCTCGGCAAGCGTTCGAACTTGGGGTAAAAGCAAATAACCAAGCCCACGAGGAATTACTGCAGGCTCTAACAAGCTGCAATAAAGAGGGCTGTTAATTCTGGCAATATCGAGCATTGGGTTGCCCAGTCCTGCAATAACGAACATCTCCTTCCTTGAGAATCAGGTAAGAGGATGCCCCTTGAAACACTGGGGGCTTGGTTTGCTTTGTAAATTTTTTTTTTTCAACTGTAAGTAAAAAAAAGGTACTTAAATAGTAAATAAAGGCATAAATGCGTCTAAGGGGAGCTGACCCTGCCCCTCTCCCCGGGCTCTCCCGGCGCGGAGGGCCGGTGCGCTCCGCTCCCTGCACACGGTGGAGCTGTTGCTCCGCGCCGGGGCCGGGGCCGGGGCCGGGGCCGGGGCCGGGGCCGGGGCTCCGCCGGCCCCACCGCCCGCGCCGCTCCGCTCCCCTCCGCTCCCCTCCGCCCGGACCCCGGCCCCGACCCAGGAGTCGGGGGCTGAGCCGAGGGGAGCAGCTGTGACCAGGTAGAGGCAGGTTGGAGCGGGAAGTGGAGGCCAGACCCCCCCCGCCCCCCGAACTTCGCTTCAGGGTTGCTTGTCTGGGAGAAAATACGATTTAAAAAGCTCCGACAGTTCTGGCTCGTCCTTCTGCCCTCGCCCCGGCCATGGGCTCCCCTGCAGAGATCCCCGCTGCCTGTGCCTGCCGCCCCCTCGTCTGGCCCAGCCCTGGCACGGCTCAGGACGGGCGAGGAGGGTACCGGCGTGCCGGACCCATGCGGTCACCCCTGTCTCGCCCGCGGTGACACTTGGTGCCAGCTAGGTGAGCCCTGCCTCGACGCCAGGGCAGCTCTGGAGTGTGACATTGCACGTGGGGACACAGACACAGCTCTGCTCATCTGTGTCTCCTTCTTGTGGCCAACACCACTACATCCATCTTTGGTCCTCTCTCGCACGTCCTTGCTTCCCTGGAGTCACCGGCCTGGACGCCATTTCCCCCCGCCACCCTCAGCAGGTCTGAGGTCTCATTCCTTTCCAGCCGAGGAGACTCGTAGGTGCAGAGAGTAGGCTGGGGATCAACGGTGGCTTTAAATAGCCCAACCCAAAGCCTCTCTAAGCAGCTGGCTTTGTCAAGCAGCGATAAAACTGTCTGGCTGTAAGCTTTTCTATCCAACCTTTTAATGTTAACGTTACCAGATAAACTCTTCTCTTCCTTTCCAAGCAAAGGAGGAGGCAATATCCATCCTGTGAGGAAGGCATCGCTGCCATCCACCTGCACAGCAGCTTTCACGCGAGAGGGTCGTTGCAGCCCTGGCACGGCGGTCCCGGCTCCTGCGCACCTTGGGCCAGCGCTGAGCCTTGGTACATGCTGAATTCTCCCGGGCGTTGATGGAGAAGCTGCCCTGAGAAGCCAATGGGGCATAAGATTGAGCTTAAGTTCTTTCCTGGCTTGGGGCTTGTAATTATTAATAATCGTAGTTAATCTCTGCCTCATACAAGTCAGCCTGCAAACCACATCTTGTTTAAGCTATTTAAAATACGCTTTTGTTTGCTGCAACCATCTCTGGGTCATCACATTATCATAAATGGCCTATGAATTATCAGTTACATGTTATTAATGTTGTATGGCAATGTTCAATGACAAAGAAGCAACAGAAATCTACTGGACTTCAAAGGAAAACCTCAAATAACCCCATGCCAAATCCAAGTGTTTTCAGCCTGCCGCCGAAGCTATGAATATTGCAGATATTACATATCTTTGTATGGTATTTGTTAAATATTTAAGATCAGAGAATAGATTTTAGCCTAAATGGCTGCTTGAAGATGCAGCATTAGACACTTGCAAAATTATTGCTGGAACCCACAGGCAAACACAGGTTTGCTTTCGGATCCGGGCTTCTAATATTTTGTATCAGGTTAGGCAACCATTTCCCAAAGATCAAATACAGGCTACAGCTCACCCTACCTGGAACTGTAACGAGGCAGAGGAAGGAAGGTCTGGAGTGGACAGCAAGGAGTCCTGCTGGGCCGACAATACCCAAGGACTTCACCAAGTATTCTTGGTATCATCTTAAATGAATTTTTACAGTGTGCAGAAGGTGGTTATTGGCTGCTTTTTTTTTGAGATGTCCTCAGGATTCCCTGAGCTGGCATAGAGGAAACTCCATTTTCACTTATCCCATGGACCAAACTCATTGCCCTCCTCTCCCATGCCTCTTGCTGGCTTTCTTGCCAGTGCGGTCCCTTGGTCTTTCCTGCGAAAGCCAAGCAGGTGCTGCCCAACTCCAGCAGAGCCCTGGAGAAAAGCTGCAGGATCATGCTAAGCCAAGACCAAGCCCGTGTATAACAGGTTATCATAGAATCACAGAATCACAGAATGATAGAATGGTTTGGGTTGGAAGGCACCATCAAGGGTCATCTAGTCCAACCCCCCTGCGGTGGGCAGGGACCCCTCCCACTAGATCAGGTTGCTCAGAGCCCCGTCCAGCCCGGCCTTGAATGTTGCCAAGGATGGGGCTTCTACCACCTCTCTGGGCAACCTCTGCCAGTGTCTCACCACGCTTACTATAAAAAATTTCTTCTTTATATCTAGTCTAAATCTACCCTCCTCTAGTTTAAAACCATTACTCCTTGTCCTGTCACAACAAGTCCTACTAAAAAGTCTGTTCCCATCAGTAGTCAATGTGTTGTATTCGACAGCGGTTGAAGCCTCATCCTTTGACGGGTTATACAGAGACATGTCGCCGGTGGGGCACGTTCGCAGCCTGGCGTTGGGGTTTCAGGTGTGAGGGTTTCTGCCAACACCCAGGGGATTTTCACACGTGCTCGGGAGCAGGCAGGAAAAATAAATTCTCCTGGCAACTCCGTATGCTTTTGTCTATCCCATCATCCATCTCCTGGGGAATGGGCTCCATCCCCCAGCTCCTGCAGGCTGCTGGAAGGGCAAAGGTGACTTCGAGTCACCCCAAATCCTGGTGCAGGGCCAAAACCCAGCTCAGACCAATCCCCACTGGTGCTGTGGTGCCTCTGAGCAGCAGGGAAGGGGAGAAGCCCCCCGGGCACAGTGACACCCCCAGCGTGCCACACTGCTGCCAGCCCGGCATGGACTGTTTTCTTCCTGCAGTCACCTTTGGGCCCTGGCAGTAATCTCGAAGCATCTGCTTCAAATCATCCAGGATTACAGGAATTAAAAAAAAAACCCAATTAGAGGCCCAGGGTCCTGCAAGCAGAAATCCGTTTAACCCTAATCCAGGCTGCTGCCCCTTCCCAAAAGGCAAAGGGACAGTCCCCGCCAGCTGGGTTTTTTGTGCTCCAGCACCACCTCCTCTCCTTAGCCTGAATTTACCTATTTTTGCCCCAGAGGTAGTGCCAGGGGACCCGCTCATACTACTGGAGAAATGGTACGCTTGGCCTTGGAGTCTGAAATCAGCTGCACAGACACGGAGGTCAGTACGGACCTCTGCCCTCACACACTCTCAGAGGGGCTTCCAGAGGACTATGGATGCAAATGGGGGTGCAAATAAATCTGAATGTGTCATAGTGCCCATCAGGGTCTGTATGCCAAGCACCGACTCCTCTACTTCTTGCTTGCCATCATGTCTAGCCCTCTGTACCACCAAGACCCCCTTAAGGGCTTTGGTAGGCTCTGCACCCAACACGGACCAGGCATCTGCAGTCCCACACTTGCTTGCCTGCCACTTGCTGGCAATTCAATGTGGAAATGCTCCTTTCAGATACAGCACAGAAATGGGAGTATTTTTCGAGTGAGGGTAGAGACTGAAAATCCGTTAGTAGAATCTCTCCTTTCCTTTGTAATCGCCCCTGCTTCTTTCAGTGCTGCACCCCTGTTTCTTTCAGTGCTATTAGGCTCTTCTCCAGGTAGCTAAATCTTTCAACTGCAGCCCTAAACCCCATAAAATTAAAATGCATTATCCATAGAGTGCGGCCAGCGTGAGTTACAAACTCTGTGGATAATTCATTTTAATCAACAGTGGATCCCTCCCATGTGTGGTGGCCTTTGTATTTGTTGGCATATTTTGCATCAAGAAGACAACCATACTGAAAATAATCAGCCCTTTAACGGTTAACTGAGGAGAGAAAATCTTGAATTAACATTCAAGCATTCACGGGCTTATATGATTTTAAGAGATAGATGATTGTTACAGCAGGAGATAAACAATGCTTTGTTTGTTTGTTTTTCTTCTTACGTGTGATGCAAAAAAAGGTGATCATGGCGGAGCTTCTAGACAGGTGATACTGCAACAATTAACACAGTTCGACCCGTTAGGATATAATCATTTGCGTGGCTGAAGTGTCTATGAGCCAGACAAGAGCTCATTGTGCTGAACATGATGAGCACTATGTTCAGATACGCTGAGACATGAAATGCTGTGGTTGGTAAAAGGTTCCACCATTCAAAGGGAGGTCTGTGGGACAGAAATCCTTTTCTGGGCTTGTCCAGAGCATTTGACACTGTCCCGCACAACATCCTTGTCTCTAAATTGGAGAGATATGGATATGACAGATGGGCCACTTGGTGGATTAGGAATTGCTTGGATGGTCGCACTCAAAGAGTTGCAGTCAATGGCTTGATGTCCAAGCGGAGAGCAGTGAGGACTGGCATTCCTCAGGGGTTGGTATCGGGACAGGCGCTGTTTTACATCTTTGTCAGCAACACAGAGAGAGGAATTGAGTGCACTCTCAGCAAGTTCGCTGACGACATTAAGCTGTGTGGTGCTGTCAACACGCTGGCGGGAAGGGATACCATCCAGAGGGACCTCGAGAGGTTTGAGAGGTGGGCGCGTGTGAACCTCATGAGGTTCAACAAGGCCAAGTGCAGGGTCCTTCACATGCGTCAGGGTAATCCCAAGCACAAATACAGGCTGGGCAATGAGTGGATTGAGAGCAGCCCTGCGGAGAAGGACTTGGGGGTGTTGGTTGACAACAAGCTCAACATGACCCAGCAATGTGCACTTCCAGCCCAGAAGGCCAACCATATGCTGGCCTGCGTCAAAAGCAGCGTGGCCAGCAGGTCGAGGGAAGTGATTCTCCCCCTCCACTCCGCTCTAGTGAGACCCCACCTGCAGTACTGTGTCCAGCTCTGGAGTCCTCAGCACAGGAAAGACATGGACCTGCTGGAGCGGGTCCAGAGGAGGGCTACAAAGATGATCAGAGGGCTGGAACACTTCTCCTATGGGGAAAGGCTGAGAGAGTTGGGGGTGTTCAGCCTGGAGAAGAGAAGGCTCCGGGGAGACCTTACGGCAGCCTTTCAGCACTGAAAGGGGGCTTATAAGAAAGCTGCAGAGGGACTTTTTACAAGGGCAGGTAGTGATAGGACAAGAGGTAACGGCTTTAAACTGGTAGAGGGTAGATTTAGATTAGATATTAGGAAGAAATTCTTCACTGTGAGGGCGGTGAGGCACTGGCACAGGTTGCCCAGAGAGGCTGTGGATGCCCCATCCCTGGAAGTGTTCACGGCCAGGCTGGACGGGGCTTTGAGCAACCTGGTCTAGTAGAAGGTGTCCCTGCCCATGGCAGACGGGGGTGGAACTAGATGATATCTAAGATCCCTTCCAACCCAAACCATTCTGTGATTCTATGATTCTGGCTTGGAAAGTCCCTAGCTGAGGGGGAGTCTTGCAGGACCATCCTGTTCTTCTGCTCTTTCCTGGAATCTTCTACTGCTGCTGTCAGGTCATGCTGACCTCTGGGCTCGGTACAGGGAGGGCAGGCAGCGGGTGTGAAGAAGGTGTGTAGCATTAGCAGAGGGCTCCATGTGGCAGCAGCATGTTGGTGCCAGGTCTTTTTGTGAGCCTAGGTGGGGATTAGATAAGCTTCAGAGAGACACAGGGATAGGTGGTCTCAGTGGGTGATGGGAGAGGGCTGAAGAAGAGGAAGAGCAGAAAGGAGGAGACCACAGGAGTTGAAATGATGCTAAAGCAAAGAGCACATGGACAAGGGAGCTTTTGTCATGAACAATCAGGCAGTCACTGCAGGGCAAAGGATCCACCATGAAAACACCCAAGCGCTTCCTTCAAGTGCCTCAGACTTGCCCCAATTACTGTTGGCTTTGGGGTCTGGCACCTCTAATATCTCAGAGCCGCAGGGATCCCAGTGCCCTGGGGTGGGTGGCAGAGGCCACTGGGACGCAGCTTGAGCTTGGGAGGCTGTAAGCTGGGGCTGTGGGAGGGACACAGCCGTTCTGTGAGTGTGTGTAATGCTAGGCCATCTGTGTACTTCATCCCTGTTGAATATAAAAGCCATGTTTAACCCATCATGTCAGTATAGCCCGCAGTTTACAGACTTCTGCATTTGCTGACTTTTACTAAGAGCTTTGTTAATCTGGTGTATCCCTGACTTAAAGGTCCATCAACTTCCTTGGAACCTGGAGCTTTCATTCTGGGGTATTAGGTGATGCCAGCTGGATATGATCAGTCCTGACTTGTATGAACAGCACCCACTGGAGGACTCTCCTGGTGAACAAACTTGTGCAGGATGAAAAATACAGGTAGCTCATTTTCCTAGGACCAGATGTGTACATCTTCTGTCGTTCAAGAAGACATCTGATTATCAGAAGATTTCTACTTGAGGGGAGAAAGGCTCTACAGAGGAATCTGGAGAGGCTGGATCAATGGGCTGACGCCAACTGGAGGAGATTCAACAAGACCAACTGCCAGGTCCTGCACTCGGGTCACAACAACCCCATGCAGTGCGATAGGCTTGGGGAAGAGTGGCTGGAAAGCTGCCTGGTGGAAAAGGACCTGG
>JAVKLA010000040.1:15718958-15729763 GCA_034782735.1 Sagittarius serpentarius
GGAGAAGAGGAGGCTGGCAGGGCGAGACCTTACCGCTCTCTGCCACTACCTGAAAGGAGGTTGTGGCGAGGTGGGGGTGGTTGATCTCTTCTCCCAAGTAACAAGCAATAGGATGAGAAGACATGGCCTCAAGTTGTGCCAGGGGAGGTTTAGGTTGAATATTAGGAAAAATTTCTTCACCAAAAGGGATGCCAATCCTTGGAACAGGCTGCCCAGGGAAGTGGTTGAGTCACCATCCCTGGAGGTATTTAAAAGACGTGTAGATGTGGTGCTTGGGGACATACTTCAGTGGTGGAGTTAGCAGTGCTAGGTTAATGGTTGGACTTGAACTTAGGGGTCCTTTCCAACATAAACAATTCTATGATTCTGTGTTGGCAGCTGAAGATATTCTCAAACTTCTGCTTGACAGCTAACTTTCATTTGGCTTATATACCACTTGGACTGAGAAATCTGGGTCAACATCTTTTCTTTTTGACACAGCTGAAGACATATCCATTTTGATACCCATCATGAGGCAGTTTTCTTCTGCCTCTGGTAGGAAAGCTGTAGCCCATTTCACAAAGCTCCAAGACAGTGAAGTACTGTCCGGATTTTCTCAATGCCTGGCAGCACAGCCTCTTCTGGAGTTACAATGCAGAACTGCAAGGGTGGGAAGAGGTTTCTCCTAGGCTCTGTTGTGCAGCTTGTTACAAAGTTTTTAATGTCCGGTTAATTAGACCCCTGAAAATGGCAATTCCATGTTGTTGTAGCAAGACCTGATCTAATAGCCACTGAAGTCAACAGGAACCTTTCTGCTAATGGTAAGAGTATTTGGGTCCGGTATGAATTGATAGCAGGATGCAATGTAGAGTTCAGGAGCTAACGCTGAAGGAAAGAGCATTTATTTATGCAACAAATAATTAATACCATTCTATTAAAGAAATTAATAAAGCATTTCATGAATTACACCTACTTTGCCATGTAGCAAAGGAGTCAGTTTGTTCCACTGCTCTTTGTGTCTTCTGATATTTTGCTGATGCTCCCAGGCATTTCATGTCTTCTCGGAGCCTTTCCCCCATTGCTTAAATAAACGTATGCCATAAATGCAGACAGGATCAGCAATACCTGCGTGAGTGGCTGGGCCAAGGCACTGGGCCAAGGCACGGTGCTCTCATGTGTGCATACATGGAACATGAAACTTAGAAACCTTGTAATGGCTGAGTAAGTCTAGTAATAGAAAAAAACCTGAACAGCCAGAACGTATGCCTACATCCATATGTATGTACAGTGACATATAGAGGTGACATGTGAACAGCAAGTTCTAATGCCTGGAAGGCCATGAAAGCCTCAGCAAGGTGACTTATTGTTAACAAAGCACAGGAAATTGTTAAAAGCAATAAAGATAACAAATGAAAATCATGCTGCAGCACTGTTAAGGACAGCCTTTCTTCAGTCACCCTGTCTCGCACAATGCGGATGTGACCCCACAGCCCCTCAGTGCTTCTTGGCACAAATACGCCTTTGACTTCAGCGGGATCAGAGGGGATGCTGAGAACTGCTACTCGTGGAGGGAACGGTTTGCAGGATCAGAGTAGCACATGGCAACAGCTCAGTCCTGCTTCCACTGTGTGGGAGAGCAGAAAAAAAAGGCATTTTTGATGAAATAGTTGAAGCAGTGGGGATATACTGAACCAGTGTTACACCATCCATGCAGCTTGCTCAGTTTGCTGTTGCTAGCAATTCAGATATTGTCCAAGCTGTCCTGCTCATCAGTGCATGAACTCTGAAAACACTTAGCCACTACCAGGTCTGTGCATTATTTCAGCTGGAAGAACCATGGTAGGTAAAGTAACGATGATGGATCTAAACGATAATATAGTCTCCCTGTTGAAAATTTAAAGTGCTATACAACTATTTTTAGTGACCTCTCCAGCTGAGATAATGCAGAAAGCTAACTAGATATGAACATCCATCTTAGGTGAATTGATTCTTACAGTTTGCAAACCAAGGTGAATTGTAGGAGGTTAATGTTCATGCTCCAATACAAGAGGTATCAGCTATATAAAAAGATGTATACTGCACATGTAAAGAAATAACCTATTAAATGTCTAATGTGGATGCAATGTTTTTTTTTTCCTTTGAGCACATTTATTTCCGTAATGGACATTTAGCTTAGACAGAACACTAAGAGCTCCCTCCCTCGTACCCTGCTCCCTTTCCTCCCTCTGTGTGTGTATATGCGTGTGATGTGTGTGGGCATGAGAGAAGGAGACGGTTTTTTGTCTTTGATTCAGGAAAGCAAACATTTCCTGGCTGGGGTGCTCTGATCCCACACTGAGACAAAGTATTTAAATTTGATTTTCCAAAATCAAAAGCATTAAAAAAATGTTTTACAATTGATTTTTTTCTCCTTTCAAGCATGCCCCAAACCTGAGTTCTTGGGTCAGCATGTTCAGATTCAGGACTTTAAAATGAAGCAATTGTTTTTTGCTGCTTCCTAAATAGAAGAGCTGAGCACCGGCAGCTCTCTCTCTCTCTGCAAGGAGATGCAGAGCACTGGGTGCCTTTGCAAAATGCGGCACGTACTCCAGGACTGCTACAGGAAATTTTTTACTTCTCAGAGCTCATTTATCTCCGAATGGTTCCACATCCAGCAATGCAGCCTGCTCCCCCTCCTGTCCAAGCCCTCAGATGGCAATTAGCAACATCAATAAGTAATAGAACAAATACTTGTCTCTAAAAAACAAGCCACAGACAGAGCAGCTCATTCACTTTACTCTGAGGCTGCATTACAAACCTTAATTTTTTATATTTCATCTGTTTAAAGCCCCAGTGCTATAAACACTTAGTTTTGAGATGAGACACTTGAAAGTCAACGGGTGATGAAGGATGGGTGAAAGGCAAGACCTAACACTGCAGGGGCCCCGGGTGAAGAACCATACCCATCAAGTCCCATGCACACCAATAATGCCACCCTAAGGAAGATTTTTAGCCAAGTTCCTGCGGCTCAGCTTTTTAGCAAAGAGCTTTTGCAACAGAAAAATTAGTCCATTGACCTCTCAGCTCCTGGAGACAGTGAGTTTCCAGCAGAAGCAAAGCCAAAAGAAAATGGCAAAGATCAGCTAAAATACTGTAATAGGAATGTTTATGAGCATTGCATAGTAATAAAATGAAAATATTACTGGGAAAAACTGCTTTAAAAAGTTGGAAACGTGTGAACAGATCCACCAAGGGGCCATGAACTATGTGCTCCTGAGTACCAATGTGACTCTAGTATTGCTTCAAGAGCCATTCCCTACAGGAGACGTCCCACCACTGAAGCGCTGAAGTACTTCTGCCCCACGCGTGACCCGCTGAACAAGTCTGCAGTTTAAGCCTAACAACCAAATTGGTTAGCATTGTTCCTTCAGCACCTGGGGATGTCAAGGGATAGAAAGGATCACCGACTGAGAGGGAACAGTAGTCACGGAAACTCAGCTTCAGCCTTGGGAGTGTCATCTATCTCTGCGGTCAATAGGCAGAGACAAGCTTTTGCAGGCAGTGAACTTGATTAGAGAGTTGATCTTGGTTAAAACTGCCTAGATCTTCTTGCTGCTAAGGATGGAGGGGGAGGAGGGTGGGACTGTCTCTCCAGGCAACACAGCCAGATTGACGGTGCCGGATTACTGCGCTAGCGTAACTACAGTGAGATTAGGTGCTCCGAGTCACCTACCTGAGAACTTCTCCCTCCCACTGACTGTGCTGACAACATGCGGGGATCAACCCCCTTCATGTCAGTTTTGGGGACATCCATCCCACGGTGGGTCCAGGGACCGGCTGCAGACCAGCGTGGGAGCAGGCACATGAGAAAGTGATTGCAAGCCAAGGTAATTTTGAAGAACAACCCACAAAGCCTTCAAATTGATTTAAGAAACAACGTGGCCTGAAGAGCGGTTTCCAATATAAATGTCCAGATAGAGATGTTTACAAGAAGGCTTTTTTCCCAGCTTATAGACACAGCAATTTGCTCCCTAAAGAATGGCTGCATGTCCTTGTGTTTCTCTGAAGTGCCTTAAAGACACTAGACCTGTGTGTCCTTATGTGTGGCTGGCTACACTGTACGTTTGATGGGGAATTATCCTACAACAAGAAGTTCCAGAAGAAGAGCTGTTACTCTGTCCTCAGCTACCTTGGTATTACAACTATGCGGTATGAAAGCATTTCAAGAATTGGTTCTGAAGAAGCACATGTATTTCAGTAGGTGAAATTAGGAGGAATGGGGTGTCTTTAATCTGAGTGGAGCCACTAATGTTCATTGAAAGAAAGTTCGACCAACAGAAGTCTTCTAGCTGAAAAAAGTAATGTCGTGCTCTCCCGTTGTAGGGCTCACCGTTGAAATCAACTGGTCTTGAAAAAGAGAAGGTGGTGGTAGAATAAAACTCCCCACTTGTCCTAGTGAAGCCCCAAATAGTGTGTCATTGCAGGTTACTATGGAGTTATCGAATAAAAGCTGAGAAGCTTGTTCTGCTGATCAATACCTCTGTGTGTGTATGCAGATCTCAGTGGTGGCTGTGTATCTCCTGGAGACTCACCTCTGAAACACGCATTCAGCTCGTGTGAAGTTTTTGAAGGGATTGAACTTCTGAGACCAGTGCGAATAAGGCGTGGGTGCTCAGGACAGACGGACACTCCCCTTCTGCTCCTGCTGCTAGGTTGATAACCTCTCTTTTCACATCTTTCCTTTATATCAGACTGCTAACAAATAACAACAACAACGAAAAGGTATCAGGAGGAACAGCTTTAAATGGAAATAAAGAGATGTGTCTAAATCCTTTAGGCTGTTTGGGATGTCTCAAGTGATTTAGTCCGGCTGTATCTGTACTTTAAAAGATATGAGGGCAGTGAGGTTCACCACTTATCCTATTAAAATGTAAGAAGAGTCCCTGGCATGGCATTGCCTCAGATGAGGCAGGACAGTCCCACACGGTCTCCGGAGAATGGCTCAATAGCTAGCATGGGGTGTGGAGCCTTTCCCATTTGGCAGTATGGACACAGCCATCCTATTTGGGGGGTGAGAGGGCTGAAAAGCATGGAGCAGGGCCCCCCACCAGTGAGCAGCAGTGCGAGGGCATGTCATTTAATAGTGCAGACACGGTAAAGTGGCTGCCTGCTCTGTGACAGATCTCTACTGTGACGTTAAAGAGCTAAAAACCTGCCAGATATTTTCCAGGCAGGAGCCTGTGCTGGCTGAAGGAATGTTGGGGGAGAGAGACCACCCCGTGAGCCTGGTCACGGACTGTCCTGGTTGTCTGAGGGTGAGCTGCAAACCTAGATTCTGGGGATAGCGAGCTCCCAGTCTTGTCTGACTTCACCTCTATCTTTATTCAGCTTGGGGTAGGCACGGTGGGGAGGGAGTCCTGGAGGTCCCACAAAGCCCCTCCTTGGGCATCGCTGGAGAGTAGATGCTTTCCCCCAGCCATAAGTGGGGAGGGCACAGATCCCATCCCACCCATGCCATGTGTGTGGGTCACTGCGGGGAAGGTCACAGAGGGGGCTCAGGGCTATGGGGCAATCCTAACATGCAAGAACCCCCCCTTGAATTTTACTTTATACAGGGTGAGAAGAGCCTGTGAGGGGAGAGCACTGGGTGATTGGCACCTATTTTTGTGCTTTCTGGGACAGAAATAGTGGAAGCAGTGCTGAGGGATGATGACCCAGGGCTGACTCCAGCAGGATGGAGTGGTACCAGCTCTGCTAAGTTAAGGGGATGACTAACAAAGTGTGGAGGGTTGTGAGGCCATGGTCCCTCTCCCCCACCTCTGGGAAGAGGCAGAGGGGACAAATATGTGAAGCCACTTTGCTTTTATAATGTCTGAAGCCGGAAACTTCCCTCCAAACCATATTTCTTGCAGGGGAAGGTGTGTGCCAGAGAGATCCGTGTGACAGGTCAGAAAGGCAGCAAGGTTAAAATGGGCTCTCTAGGGTATTTCTGCATTTGGGGGGAGCTTAGATTGAATGTAGCAAGTGGTGAAGGGAGGGGAGCCATTTCCTGGCCTTTTGCTGGGGGTCTTGCAATCTGTCCTGAAACAGAAGGGAACAGAAATCCAAGGGCTTTATCCGTCACCCCAGTGCTGAGAATAAATGCCGATAGAGTGCAAAGTGCTGTATCCCTTGAGGGATCTAAGATGTCATGTTCCTTCCCTTGATTCCCACCTCCGTCTTGCCCTCTGGGCCCCCCTCGGGGGGAGGGGGGCACACCAAGGTCAGCCCAGGATTCAGGTTTCTTTGTGGGTGCTGGGGCTGCAGGGTGACCTTGGGGAGGGGACAGAGGAGAGGACAGGTCAAAGTTTGGCAGCTTCTGCACCCCTCAGTGCCCTTTCCCTTTGGCATCCCACACCTCTGTCCTCCTCTCCAGCAAACACATTTGGATCCTCTGGAAAAGAAAGAAAAACCACGAATATAAAAAACCAAGTGCCCAGTGTTGCTGAGAGGCAGATACAGACATCGCTGGGGAGTATTGCTGTCTCACGGTATTACTCCTGCATCAGCCAGGGGTAACTGGATCTGTGATAGAGTCTGATCCTCCCAAGCCTTTAATTGGATGCGTGAAAGGTCCAAAATGCAGCTCACTCTCATGTTTCCCCCAGCTATGAGATACATGGTCTTATTGTCACACAAGGGGCTTCCCAATGAACCCAGCCTCCTTTCTAACCTCTGATACCACCCAGCTCCCAGGCCAGCAAGCCAAAGCAGGCCCACTGTAAAGGAACCCTCCCAGCCAAGCGGGGTGCTGGTGGTGGTGAAATATTCAATAGCTTTCCGGACACCCAACCTTTTTCTGTTCTGCAAAGAAAATGCTGTAGTTAGACGAGGAGCAAAAGGTGGTGGCGGAACAATCAAGGAACAGTCGCTCGCTTCTGTGGGATCGGGCTGCGGGTCGGGGCCGGAATGAGCGCTCCCCAAGGCTAGGGCAAACTGGAGCACGAAGATGGGCGTGTGGGGAGCACCCGCATGTGCCAGCCAGCAGCTGGGGCAGGGCTCCCGGCCTGGAAAGACCAGTGTGGCTTTTCCAAGGTTCCTGCATCCCCCAGCCCTCCCTCCACTCTGGTTTCCACTGCAAACAGCAGCAGCCCTCCTCTGCAGCGCCGGGGCTGGGACAATGCGCCCCGGATAAGTGGGCCTTCTGTCCCCTGCTGCACCCGGGCCAGGCTCTGAGCAACCTGCAAGCCTTTTGCTTTCCTTTTTTTTTTTTTTTTTCTCTTGCAAAATCAATTTACGGACAGCTCACTCATTTTTCCCCCTCGCAAACTTATTAGCTATTCAGCCCCAGCGAGCACTCGTAAGCATCCTTTGTCCCAGGCAGGGCTGGAGACCCCTTCATTAGCAGTGATTACTCTGAGCGGTTTGACAGCCTCCCAGCCCGCTTACAAGACTTTCCCATTCAGCCCTGCCCGGGGCTGCCCCGCTTCTCAAAAGAAACGGAAATATTCAAACATTTCTCCCCCCACCCCCCCAGCTGAATAGAGGAAAAGCCGTTTCTCTTCTCCGCCCTCCTCATTCACTTCACTTCTGATACAATATTTTCCTTCATTGTTAAACCGGAGAGAGAGGGGTCAAGGCAGACTTCTTGCGACCCTTTTCTGAGCGTTTTGTTTAATGTAAATACAAGCTCCCCCCCTCTTCCCCCATGATGATGATGATGATGATTATTATTATTTTTACTTTATTTTATTTATATTTTTTTAAACAGTCGAAGGCTCGGGAGGGCGATGGCTTGGGCTGATCTTTAGGAAAAAAAAAAGTGCTGAAAATGCCAGGGGAAGGGCATTCCCTTTCAGTGCGGGAAGAGAAAGGGCAGAAGGGGGGGAAAAAAAAAGGGGGGGGGGGAGGGAGGGAAAGGAAGCTTTTTTTTCTTCCGTGGGTCTTATCGGTATAGCCAAAGGCGGCCGGCGAAGCCCCGCGGCCCCGGTCCCTGCGGAGCCCCGGCGGTGAAGGCGCGGAGCCGGGGGATGCTCGGCTCTCCTCATCCTCCCACACCGAGCAAGCCCGGGCACCGGGGCTGCTCTTCCCCGGGCGGCTCCGTGCTCGGCTCCCCGCCCCGGCCGCTCTTTGGGAAGGGGCTGGTTTGTGCCCTCGCCGCGGCTGGGGGCAGGGAGCATCCGCGGGAGGGTCCCTTCGGAGCCCACTCGGGACATCCAGCATTCTTTGTACCGCTTAAACCCTTTATCGAAATAGATAATATTCACGCCGCTGCTTATTGTCCAAATTCCCGCTTTTTTAGTTAGAAAGTAATTCCGCGTTATCAGAGGCTGAGCGTGTATGTGCAGACAACTCCCCACCTCTCTCTGTGTCTTTCCCAAAGCTTTAATTCCCCACAACAAGCGCTAGCTACTTTGCCCGCAGAAGCCAATGCAGAAATCGCAATCCGCTCCACCGATTCCCGGGGAAGGAAAGAAAGAACACCGTGTGTTTCAGCCGATTCCGTTTTGAGGGCGAAAACGGATTTTGCTCCCCCAAACACTCGTGGGTGGGAAGCGCGGCCCTCCAGCAAACCCCCCAACCCCTAAACCGAGGCAAAGACCCCACCTCATTTGAGGTTTGAGCAGCAAAGCCCGGCTCGGTCGGAGATAAACCCGGTGGGGTTTAAGAGGCAACAAACCTGGCGCAGGTTGGGGTGCAAGGTGGGCTCCGGCCCCTCCCGCAGGTGGGTACCCCCTAAAGGGAGCTGGAGACCCCCCGCGCTTTCCCCGCTGCCCGCCGCTGCCATCCGCTGCTCCCGCACTCGCAAAACACAGCTTATTTGCCTCTCCCCACACCCTGAATTACACCCCGCCAGGGCAATAGTTGCTTCTAAATGGGCTTAAAAACCAGCTAATAAATACCTGCTGCCTGCCCCGTCCCCGTGATGGTCTGTAAGGAAAACCAAGGCACATGCGTTGGGGATGAAACGTGGATTTAGACATCGGCGGTGCCAACGCCGCTCAGGCTTTAAATGCAAACTTAGGCAGAGGAGGGGGGAAAGCCAGTGCCGAGGCAGGAATATGCCTCCCGATAAAAGGCAGCGCGATTGAATTAATCTATCACGGAGCTGAAATGGCCCCTGTGCACACACCCCCCCTCCCCGCCGCCTCCGTGCCTTTGCGGGGAGCTGGAGCCCAGCAGGGGCTGGGGCATTGCTGGCAGCCGCTGCGGGTTAGCCCTGCCCGGCTTCCCCCCATGCAAGGCTTTCGCCTGCTAAATAAAACGAGCCGAGCAATCAGCTTACCGAGGAGGCATCTCTCTGAGGACAGGGGAGTAAACGCGTTGAGACCCAGCAGACAAAAAAAGCACAGCTCAGGCGATTTAAAGATCAATGTCAAATTGTATAATATAAAATCCTTCTGCTGGGGGAAAAAGCTTAGTACGCTCCTTAGACCTGGCGTTTGGTCTCCTCCAGCAAAACCGCGGCAAAACAAAACGAGGGAGGCGGATGGTGGGGACAGCCCCTGGCACATCGCAGGGCCGGGATTTGGGGTTATTTGGCCCCCTATCCCGCCCTTCCCGGGCATGGAGGGCTGTTAATTCCCCATCTTCTCCCTGCATTTGCCAGGTGAGGGAGGAAGCTTGGCTTCCCCGGCTGGGCTGTCCCCAACCGTTTCTCTCCCCCTTTTTTTTTTTTTGTTTTGTTTTTGTTGTTTTCCCTTCCTTTTCTCTCGTCCCTGTCCGAAAATTCGCCGCCGATAATCCCCAAAGCCTCAGCCCGTGGGAGAGAAGAAGCTGCGGCGATGCCTTCTCCTTCCCTTCCCCAGGCACCCTCATCCTCCGCCAGCCCCGGCCGCCTGCCTCTCGCCTCATCCCGGCTCCCCCCGGCTCCCTGCCTCGCAAAGACATCACCCCCGGTCCCGGGGACACGGCTATTTCGGTTCCTGCCGAGCCGATGCTGAGATACCCGTGGCCTCGGAGATGTGCTCTGCGTAAACTGGCGGGCTTGAGACCGACACCGTCATTTCAAAGCAGATGCGAGGGTCGTTCACCAAATATTTTATTATGGTTTTAGGCTGCTTCATACAGTTTCGTCCTGCACATGCTCTACAAGTCACCTGTGCACATAGAGAACAAGCAAAAAATAATAATAATTAATAATAATAATAATAGAAAAAATCTACCATAGCAATCCCTTAAATAAGTAAATAAACATTATATATATATATATAAAAAAACCCTTTAAAGTAAAGCAAAACCCAACCAAAAGAACAGCGTCTTTTCAACATGAAACATCCCCGCGGGATAAGGGCAGGCGCTCAGACATTTTGCAACTTGGCATTCGGTTGTTTGGGTTTTTTTTACGTTTTCTGGTCTTTCTTTAATTTTTTTTTTCTTTTTAGGCATCAATTCTGCAAATCCTTCGAAATAAAGGCGACAACGATTTTGATCACGTTTTTTAATGTAGTCTGCTGCGGGACTGGGAAGGAGGAGCGGGCGGGCGGCGTGTGGCTGGGGAGCGCCCCGTACCCCGGGGTTGGCGACCGCGGCCGGGCGATGGCAAGCCCCGCTGCTCAGGCCGTGTCGGCAGGCAGGCAGGCAGGCACCGGTTAGCCGGACCTCCCGCTCCCCCCGGTTTGTCATGGCGGTGGTGTCAGATGTCACATTCGCTGTCGCTGGATGTGATGGAGATGGCGGAGGTGGCCGCTTTGCTGGAGAGGCTGGCTGCGGGGCTGGAGGCGGCCCCCACCGCCTCCCCGCCGCTCTCCTCCTCCGCTTGCAGCGACCGCACCGAGCCCTGCGTTAGGACCTGCTGCTGTAGCCTGCAAGGAACCGGCACACACAGCATCACCGCCGGGCCCTCCGCGCCCCGCCGATAGCCCCCC
>JAVKLA010000040.1:15731834-15759164 GCA_034782735.1 Sagittarius serpentarius
AACCGTGAGGGGACATTGGGGGAGGGGAAAGGGGGGGGGAACCGTGCGGGGATATTTGGGGGGCACGAGGTGGGGGTGTGTTTGTTACCGTGCCCCCCGCCCCCAATAACACGCGCCTCATCCCCTCACCATAGTGGCTGCTGCTCCTTTCCCCGCCGCTCCCTACACGCCGGCACCTCCCAAGGCCGCCGCCGCCCATTGGCCGGGCGGCGGGGGACCAATGGGAGCGCTCGGTGTTGCCGGAAAGGGGCGGGGCGAGCCGCCAAGATGGCGGCGGGCGGGTTTGGGAGGGGGAGGGTAAAGCTACGCCCTCACTCAAGATGGCGGCCGGGAGGGGGCGGGGAAGGCAAAGCCGCGCCCTCACCCAAAATGGCGCCCGAAGCGGCTTCACCCCCGCCGCGCCGCCGGCCCTCAGCCAAGCCCCGCCTCCCGCCCCGCCGCGCGACCTGATTGGCGGAGAAGCGGCGGCGGGCGGCGGGGGTTTGGGGAATGGATGGCACCCGCTCCGGTTTGCCGCCGGGAAGTTGGAGGGAGCGGCCCCCGCGATGAGATGGCCGGGACCACCCTGCAGCCTCCCCGGTAAAGCTGTGGGGTCCGGCCCGGTGCTGAACGCACAGAGCTCGGCGCACACGGGGTCGGAGAGGGGGATAAGGCAGAGCTGAGAAATCAGATAAAAAAGCCGGCTGCGTAACGGTGACAGCGATGCTGGGAGTCAGTGACAATGGATGCGGCGGGAGGACCGCAAGAAGAGCCGAGATTTAGGTGAAAACTCCCCCCTTCCCCCTATAGGTGACTTCCCACCTCTGTTAAAACGAAGAATTACCTGCAAAGAGCCCAGCGCCCTTCTCCGTACAACTAAAGCGTTATAACTTATTTTTTTTTAACGTTTAAAACCGTATTGTTTTCGGTTGAATACACGCCGAGAATAGTCGCGGAGAGTGAGAAGTCATTTGTAGGTCAGGATGGCGACTTAAAGCAGATTTCAGGAATCTTTTGAAATATTGATCACCTAGTAATAATCACTCCCCGCGGGTTTTCCATCACACACCCCCCCCCTCTCCCCGGTCCCCGAGCGAGCGACCGTGGGGCTGGGGGCGAGGTGAGCGCCCGGCCGCCCCTTCGGAGGAGCGAGGCAACCTCCAGCCGTCTCGGGGCAGGGATGAAATCACTTTCTGAGCTGTGAGGATACGATTTGTTTTCTGGAGAGAAGGGGGGTGGTGGTGGTGGTGGCGGGAATCAAGAAGCCACTCTTTATTCTACATATAGCTGCTCAACGGCAATTTCTTCCCGGGAACGTTAGGGACCATGCTCGGAAAGGCAGCATGTATTTTGAATTAAGCTCAATATGTTCTCTCCTCTGCTCTTTGCAGTGCTTTTTTTTTTTCTAGAATGCTTGTCAAAGAAATCCCTTCTTAATATAATATCTTGTTATTGTCTCTTCCCCCTTCTCTTCTCTTCTGTTTTTTTTTTCTTTATTTTTTTTGTTTTCCTTTCTGCCCTTCTTTAGGAAAGCTCCTTTGCTAGTTGCCCGTAGACCGAAATTAAACAGATTTACATTTTCTCCAATCATTTCTCCGCAGAAAGAGATCTGGACTGGGGCTCGCCGTCTTTTCTTTAGTATCAAGTACAATTTGTCTTTTGCTTGTGAAGATTTGGTAAATCAGAAGGCAGATAGATAGCGCAGATGGTCGGAGGTGTCGGGTCAGATTATGGTACGCCTCAGTACAGTGCTAAGCTCATTCTGACGGAAAACCCTGATATTATTTTCACAGATCTACACAGTTCACTTGAAAAAAACCCTTCGAGCCATTTACATCATTTATGTGAGGCTCACAGCTAGCGGGATGGAAAAGCTTTCAATACTGCTCATTTTCATAAAACTCGACAGAGCTGGGAAGACATAAAAGCACAGACAAAACTCACGAGTTCAGAGACACTCCACAGAAACTTAAAAAATAAAAGGGGAGACTCTTCGGGTTCACTTTACAGACCCAGGTTTGATTTACAGACCCGTTTTGGGGGAAAAAGGGCGAAGGAAAAAATCAGAGAAGAGGAAAATATCATCTATACATGTCACTGAGGAAGAGTCCCCTTCCACCCCATCCCTGTCCTCTTCGCCAGGCAAAACCAGTAATTTGAGCAGCTCAGTGAAAGATCCCAAATAATAACCACTTCGGACAGGGATTAAAAAAAAACATCCCCAAACCTCCTCGCTACGAGCATCGGGCTTCCCCAGCGAGTGGGTGAGAAGGCGGCGACCTGCGGGGCGGCGGGCGCGTCCCGGCGGGCAGGGGAGCTGCCGCCCCGCCGGAGCCCCCGAAACATCCCGGGGCAGGGGCTGGCGGAGACAAACCTCTGCTTTGAGAGAGGTGGAAGGGTGGAAAGCCTGTGTTGATGGGTAGCTAATTTAGACCGGCCAGATGAGGAGGATGATGATGATGATGATAATGACTAATATTACCGAAGGTCTTTCTTTTTCTTCTTCTTTTTTTTTTTTTTTTTTTAAAGCATGCACATGATCTGGCGAGGGAGTTACTGGGCTGCAGCCTAATGACCATGAACAGAGCGAGACAGGCTCCATAATGAAAGCAAGGACTGTACGCGAAAGAAATGAATCCTCATTAAGAGCAGCGAGCGCAGCTCGCAGGGGCGAGGGGCTGTCCCCCAGGTCCCCAGCCTTTGTTCCCCAGAAACCGGCCCGGCTGGGGAGATGCTGGCAGCTCCGCTAGGAGGAGAGAGGAAGAGAAAGAAAAGGCAACACCGAAATGGACCCAGGAACCCTGCGTTAACCGTTCAAAGGGTGACCCGAGGGGGGTAAATCATCCCAGCCCCAGCAGCTCTGCGCTCTCTCCAGCTGTGAACGCTGGGCTCTGTTATGTGGCAAGTGGCACAGTCCGGGGGGAACCGCCTTGTCCCCGGCTGGGGAAGGACCTGGGGGCCCCTCGCTCTGCGCCACCAGCCCCGAGACAGAGAGATCGGCTCCAAGGGGGCCCCTCCGTCCCTTTCCCACCCCCTCGGGATTTTTATCCGTGGCTGGGACCCCGGCAGGTTCCCCCCCGCCCCGTCGCTCCGGAGGAGCTTTACTGTCGGGCTGGGCCGGGCTTTGCCACCGCAGCGCGACCGGGGCCCCCAGGATCGACCCCCACCCCCGTGGGGCCCGGTGCCACGTCCAGGAGAGGCTCCCCGGGAAAGCACGGGGTCCTGGGGTGCCAGAGGTCCTGGCTCAGCCCCCGTGTCTCATTAGAGCTGCCTGCCAGCCTGGGTGTGCACTCGGGCGTGTCCGCTTCGTTTCTGTTTGTTTCCCCCCGCTTTTTTTTCTCCGCCCCCCCCCCCCGTATAATAGGGACACTACTCGTGGCATTAATAGCCGGCAATGATAACTACCTTAATTTAGGTCACCGCTCTGACCCGCACTACAGGTAGAGTGCGGAGTTATCCCTGCAGAGATGAACCCACTATAGAACGAGGAATAAAACTGTGCATGAACAAAAATACATACCAAAAATACTCCCAGCAATCCATATCATCCCGACTGCCTGCATCGACACGGTGTGCTCTCTGGCCTACGGACAGCGCATCCCCTCGCCCCACGAGCCTTAAAGCAAAAATATGCTGAGCAACGTGTCTATACACCTTCTTATCAGCAGTTATCAGCTGTCCTGGGTCTCCGAATCGCAGTCCCTGGGGATTATTTATCTAGGCGAAGTTTCCAAACGCAGCAGAGGTGCAAATATGTTTTTTAGACCTTTGATTGGCCTTAAGCACTGCATTAAAAAAATACCCCCGGGAAGGAGAAGCCCCACTTTAAAGGTCCCGGTAGGATTGGCGGAGATGTTCATTAAGTGATGCTAACCGAGCCTGCAGCCTTGGCTGAGAGAGCCGGAGTGCAGGCAGTCCCTCGGGAGGCAACCTGGGAAACCAGCCGGGATTTTTTGGCCTTGGCTGGGTACCGGCAGGACCCGGCCTGGTGCCGGGGAGCGCTCCGGGTCGGGCAGGGCTGGAGCGGGCACCGGGGAGCGGCGCGGCTCCCTGCCCTCAGCCCGGCTGCCCCAGCTCCTCCCATGCCGCCGGAGGAGCAGGGATGCTCAGGCGGAGGAGAGTGCCCGGTGTTGCTTATGGAAAAGGTTACTGAAAATGTCAGCCCCTCCGGGGACCGGGTTCGGGGTTTTCGGGAGCGTTTCCCATCGAGCCCGCCGGCAGCTTTGGTGGAGGGAGGACCTCAAGCTCAGGATGATGTAGTGGGGGATGCTTGGTAGGGACACGACCCGGGTTTCGATGTCTTCCACGTGTTTGCCTTTTTTATTTTTAAGAGTGCCGTAACTGTTGAAATAGCAGCTGTCAATCGCTCCATTTCTTCCTAAAAAGAGTTATGTTTCAAACTGTAATCTGCTTAATATTAGGGAGAGTGTGCAGGTTGGATCCTCACTTAAATTACTGATAAGCATCGAAAGCACCGAAGAGTCCCAAAAATGCTGTCGGACCGACAGAAATGTTCACTCACTTTCCACTCACAGACAGATTCATTAACTCTTTGTCCTTCGGTGTATTATTTAGGTTACCTGTAATACGAAGTATTATACTGTGGCTGGTATATTTGATGTTAGAATAAAGAAGCACAGAAAACTCAAAAAACCTGAATTACTTTTAGACTGGTGAGGAAAGACCTTCCTTGTACAGGGCCCTGGTCACGGCCAGGGTTGCAGGCAGAAAGCATCTACCGCCCAAGATTTATCTTTAATTTTCTTTCGGGTGTAGCTGTGGGCCTGGTTTTAAAGTCCCTGGTCCTTCGCGATTTGTTTGGCTGCTGCCTTTACCTGCAGATAAACACACACACACACCACCAAATCTCCTTTTTGACTCAGGGGCGTTCACATAAAATCTTCACTCTGTTTAAAATCCCCGGTTTCATCAGGGTTTTCACTGAAAATTCCAACAAAAGCCGTCAAAAAAACCCCCAAAGTATTCAAATAAATCTAGAAGGTTTTGACCATTCAGACATCTTTTTCCTCCAATAAGTCCTTCTTTTTTTTTTTTAACCTTTTTTTTCCCCATGGTAAGTGGTCCTTTGGGAAAAGAAGGCATTTGCGGCTCCCTTCCCGTGGGAGTCAGGGAACTGAGAGCAGGAATAGTATGGAAAACTATTTCTTGTCTATGGAAATGAAAAAAAAAGTCCTTCAAATATTACACCTTCTCCCAGGATGGGGACGAGGTCTATCACGAAAACACGTATTTAGCAGAAAGCAGAAATGGGGACAATTCGCCTGTTTGGGGGAGGTTGAAGAACCAGGATTAGATACCCTGAGATAGTGCCCTGTCTAAACGCTTCTGGGGCTGAATGGATGGGGCTGAGTCCGGGACAAATACCGTGTCACGGCTGGTCTGGGCACTGGAGCTGAGCTGGACTCTAGCCCTTACCGGAGGTTGCTCGCTCCGGATGAGGGCTGCTCGGGAATTGGGGTCCCTCTTTTCTTGTGAGGGAGCTCCTGCGCAGCTTTAGGTGCCCTGTGGGAGTCAGCAGCATCGCGCCCAGGCCAGTCCAGCTCCTGGTCCAGTTCCCTGGCATCACCCCAGGACTGGGGCCACCGCTGAAGGTGGGCATCTGCCTGGGCTCCGGCACTCACGGTGCTGCTTTAAGGAGCAAATTTATCCCAGAGCAGCCGCATGAGGACGGGAATCGCCCCCTTGAAATTGCTATGCCTCTTTTTTTCTTCTTTTTTTTTTCTTTCCCCCTGAAAGATGGCAGGTAGGAGGTCCCCGGACCGTGCCGAGTTTTAAGGGCCGGTACTTCAGCCTCTCAGCGTTACCTGCTCATTGCCTTTCTGAGGTAGTTATTCAGGTGGAGAAGAAAGGCGCTTGTTTGGGACACGTTTACCCTGTCCCCGACGCTCTCCAGCCGTCATCGCTCCCCCCTGCCCCGTCTCCAAAACACCGCAGGGACCCCGTTTCCCGCCGGTCGTTACACCCCTCTACGAGTTTAGGCACCTGCCGCTGTCCCTCTGCGGGAGGACAGCCAGGGGAGGCTCAAGGAGCAGAAGGCAACGACGCTTCCTTGCTTTCTCGGGGGGCGGATTTGGCGGGAGTGTCCCTAGAGATCTTCCCAAACTCGATCATAGGTGCTGCTGGGGGCACTGGGAGCACAGGGTGCCCTGTCCTCTCTGGGGAGGGGAAGGTCCTGGGTTTCTTTGCCCTCTCCATCAGCTGGAGGAGGCGGCGAGCAGGGGGCTGAGGCGAGCCCTCCAAAACCAGAGGAGAGGGGCATGGAGAAAGGGGAGCCCACCGAGAGGCAGGGTCGGGGCTTTCCGCTAACGGAGTGACGGGCCTGGGGGGCTGCCAGCGGGAAGGGGGGAGCGGGTTTGGGAGCCCTTTCTGAGCCCTGAATAGACCGTCTCTCTTTTCAGAGGAATGTAACGCATTCATCATGGATTAGAGATGATACCATGAGGGAGTCCTTCCTGCTTGCCGGCAGGTAATGAAAGTAGTTGTTTATGACTTCGGGGTTGTTTTTTCTTTTTAGAGGAATGCTGTTGGGAAGCAAGGCAAAGCAAACAAGGCAGAACCAGTGGGACACAAAGCCCTCCTTTCTGCAGCTTCAGAAACCGTGTTGTTTTTTTTTTTATGAGTGCCACAGCGATAACCGCGGGTCGGGAGCCCTTGTAATAAATAGATGGGTTAAAGGAGCTCCCGGGCCCTGAAAAGCCCCAGTGGGGACCAGCTCTTGACAGTCCTTAGAGGGAATTAACCGGGAAGTCCCCGCTGGCTTTATCCAAAGCCTGTTGAAATGACTGACAACCTTCCGGGTGAGCTCGGGTCCCTCGATCTGTGGGAACCTCAGCCTCCCTTGACACCGCTGCTTAAATTACCGGGACACCGTGAGGTGCTACTGAGCATCATGGAAGTTATCTGCTACTTTGCTATTAAATTCCTACTTTTAGAAGTTTGTAGGGTCTTTAAAAGAGTTACTTAAGGTAGGATAAATCTTTGAAGCCATTTCTCCTTGGGTTTTATTTAATGATCCGGGAAGAGGGGTTGCGAACCAGAAACTGTGGAGGCTCTAGGAGCATCTAGGAATTAAAAGTGTCCCCTGGGATCTGGGCAGGGAGGTGGCTCTCGCCCTCCGGGACAGGCAGGGAGATAAGGTGGGTGGTGGGAGCAGCACGGAGATGCCGTAGGCGAGGACGGAGCCTTGCCGCCAGCGGGGTGCACAGAGCAGAGGCCGCAGACATGTGGTTTCCAAAAGAACATGCCGTTTTCCACTTGTATCTCTCTCTTTTCTTTCCCCTCCTTCATCTCTGACCTGAAGCCAGGTAGGTCAGCTATTTCTCTTTGGAGCTGCATTTCTTGTTGGTTGAACTGACTCTTCTGAAAGCAGCATCGTACCTGACTGTCACCCATGCTGCGGGTGGCAGAAAGAGTTTTCTGTTAGTCTCTTCCGTCCTGTTTCTGTTTTCCCTGTCCTTTCTTCTTTCATCAGCCGTGATGGTGTCTTTTTTTCCCCCTCCATCCTGTGCCCCCCATCTCATTTATTTACCTTTGCTTATTGATAGTCTTAAATCCATCCTCTGCCTCAGTAATCTCAATAGGGAGGAAAAAACAGCCCCGTTGCTACCGCAGTTTGGAGGGAAGTATCGTGTTCTAGTTTCTTCCGTGCCCAGGCTACGCATTTTTGCCTTGTAATGCTGCACATGAATAAATAAATAAACGCACACGATTTTGTTAGTGCAGCTTGTGCTGAGGCGAGCAGAGAGGCTGCCGTGCGCACCAGAGCTGCCGGGACTGGTGACATTTCCCAGCATCTTCAATGTAAAGCACTGTTCCAGGATGTGAAGTGTGATACTTTAATGCGTTTTTAAACTGTCAGAGGGCTGGGCCGCACCTTTAGACGTGAGGTATGGAGGGAAGAAGGCTTTATACAGTCGCTTACACCTGCGGCCTCCCCCCCCGCCCCGCCCCTTCCCCAGCTGGGTTAGCAACACGCGTGGGACCCAGAGGGTGGATAAAGCAAGTTACACGCTGCAGCCTCTTCTTTTTGTGTTACCCTCCGGGGCGTGGGTGTGTGTTCAAGTCCCCAGCACGTTTCCAGGAGATGCCCCTTTTCAGCGGCGCTGCCCCCGCTCCCCGGCGGCCGCCCGGCTCCCGCCCGCCTGCGCCCTCTCCCCGGTAGATGGAGCATCCTCATCGCTTTTCACCCACGGCCGGCGCCACTGGCTCGGCCCTCCGCCCCGAAGCCCTCGGAAATGTTGATCTTTGCCTTATAACTCTCACTGTTAAGGCAATCAGGTGGGTTTTGGGGGGACACGCACCCCGCTGATGTGCCCCCGCGGAGACGGAGGGCTGCGGCTTCTGGCGATGGGCGGCGGGCCCCGCCAGGCGCTGCTTTGTTGACCTGCTCGCAAAATGGCCTCGGCCCCTTCGCCCGGCAGGTGAAGCTGCTCCAGGTTTCCCAGCGGAAAGCCTGACCGCCGGCAGCTGCCACCCTCGACTCTCACCACCCCCGGCAAAGAGGGCGGCGAGGCGGCGGCGGACCAGTGACACCTGCCACCCTCTCCGCACCATCTGACGGGGCTAAGCTGCCTGTTCCGCCACGCAGGAGACCCTTGTTCCAGCCCGGCCCCGCACCCTCCCGCCGGCTCCCCGCCGCCTCTCCCCTCCGCCCGCCCAGGGGCGCGGGGGGCTGCCCGGCCATTTTCCCGCCTCACTGCGGCCGGGGGGCGCGGGTTGCGGTCGGCGGTGAGGGAGAGCGACGAGGCGGTGCCCGGCCTCCGCGGGGGCTGGAGCGGGCCCTTCGCAGGGGTGCCGGGCTCCACCTGGGGTAGGTTGGCAGCGGCTCTCGGCCGCCCCTATTCTTCTCCAGGACGGCGAGGAGGAAGCTGAGGGAGCGGGGCGGTGGCCATGTTCTGGCCTCCTCCGCCTGACGGCCCTGGGTGAGGCCCTGGACGGCTGCCATGGCTTTCCTCGCCCTTCTGCTTCTGGCAGCGCCTCAGACCGTGCAGGGCTACCATGCCCTGGTCACTTTCCCAGTGCTGATGGTCCCCCAAAATGCAGAGGGGCTACATGGCTGCCCCGGACCCGTTGCCCCTCTCTGCTGGGAGGGACTGGCTCCCCTTTTCTTGTGCCGCCATTTTGCGGCGCTCAGCCACAGCCCCTGTGGTATCACACAGGATGGGTTATTTTCCCCTAGCATTTTGACAAAAATCGGTTTAATTTTCAAATTCCAGGAATTTAGAGAATAGTCTGCAGCAATATCCTTTTGTTTGCTATGTGCTCGACTAAGTAAAATGTGGCAATCCAGCAGATGTTTGACTTTCTCAGAACTTGACTGACACGTCGGTGGCTAGTAATAAAGGCATAGTACATAATGCACACTGGCAATGCACTTTAAAACGTGTTAAGTGTTAGAAACAGGGACTTTGTAAGTGAAAAGCCCTACGATTATGTTAACTCAGATGTAATAACTAGAATTATCACCAGTCAGGAAAGGGCTTTGGTGATGTTAGAAACACTGAAAACAGCAGTGGCTTTCGAAAAAGATGGCACGTCCTCACCTTGAATGCAGGGTTCAAGTCTCCTCACAGGGTTCCTAAAATGGTGTTGCAGAAGAGGGGAGAGGAACATAGCACCATGAGAGGCACATTTTTTTTTTTAACAGAGATAAAAATTTAGTCTAGAAATGTGAACTCTACTAAATTTCAAGAAGAATCAAATAACCAGTCACTTAAGAGAGTCTTAAACAGTATTGAATAGCACAGGAGAAATACGGCTTGCTCTCTAAAGAGCCTTGCTGGAATGAAAATTATTTATATAAAGCCAACAAAAATTAGTACTGTTGCACAGCTGACTATGGGTAGAATTGAGCGTTTGATTTTAAGGAAGAAATTTACCTTATAGATTATGGGTATTTTTCACCTTTTAATGAAGAACCTAGAAATGGCCGTTGACAGATGGGATATGAAGCTACTGCTGTAACTCTGCTGAGAAGTGGCATTAATGTTAGTGTTATGGTAATGGCTAGACACTCCATCAGGCAGTTTGTTTGTGGTTTCTGCACTCAACGTGATTTTGTAATATATGAAACTTTATCGCCACAATTAAATTCCATATACTTATATTAATGCAGTACAAAAATGCAAGGTGCATAACAGTATTTTTCTTTTGGCAGCGTTCTGAATAGCAGCACCATTAGAAATAATATATGCAGTTTGAATGTGTTTTATTCATTGCTGTGTATTAAATATTTCTCTTTAACAAAAATAACAGCCTCATATGAGAACATCCTCTGAATTTGTCATCCAGAGTTGGCTAATGGTTTGATGCTACTTTTCTCCAGTAGGACCAAGAATGAGGATTTACTACAGTTATGTCCAAAATGCAGATGTCTTTTGTTTCAGGCTGGTGTTAACGACTGTTTTTAAAATCTACAAACATCCTATATATTACCAGTGCAATTGAATCTCTCAGCCCTTTCTTCTAGTGACACACGTATCCTCTTAATTCACAACACAGAATAGCATTTGTCATTTGCAGTTACGTTACTTCATTTCAACAATATCCAGAATAGCAGGTATTTTACATATGCATGCTTTCAGAAGCACTGTCATTTTCTTCAGCTTGACCCTTTACATAAATTGTATTGTTAAATTACAGAAAAAAAATTAAATGCTCGCTTTAGTTCTGTTTCTCTCTTCTACAAAAGCATTCAAAAAATAAAATAATTCGTAACTGTCTTAGTGACTAGATGATAGAATAGTACGTATCTTAACAATACGCAGCTGTACAGTCTGCTCTATTGGTGAACTTTGTGTTGTGATTTATAAAGCAATGAATAGAAATTCTTCGCTGTTTAAAGTAATGTTTGTGCTTTTTATTTTGCATCCATCTGTGTGCCTTCTGTGTATGCCCCAGTGCCTTGTAGTTTTTATGGGAACTGTCAGGGAAACAACTAACAAACATCTTCGAACTGTTTCTAGAGAACAGACTTTTAATATATGATCCAAACTAATTTTTGCTTCCAAAGAAATTACTTAGGATTTTCTTTCACATCATGTAAAAGCAAAAATATTCTGCACTGACCTGTGGCTTGAGGTAACATTTCTTAGTATTTTTCTTAGTATTTTCAGAAAATGGTTTTTTTGCTGTCTTAAGTGTTTCCAGGCACTAGGAACTAGGGTTCCAAGCTTTTAAATACATTTGGTATAACTATTATGTCTTTCTCAGAGTTTTTATCACAGCCTATACTAATCCAGTCACTTGGTTTAGGTGTTCTGATCCTCACATAACTATTAGGCAAATTCATTTCTGTCAAACATCCAGCGTTTTAAATGCTCCCCCCACCCCCTCCCATTTCCACCATCTCAGTACTACAGTATGTAGCCTTAATGCCACTTTAGTTAAATTCTGCAGTTGTTTTCTGTTCCACTTTATCCTGGATTAGGATTTCATCCTCATCACCTATTTGTTGTGGCTTTACTTCTTACACGGTACTAAGGGTATGGGGAAGCCAAGGAGAGTTAAGTATCAGATAACTTTGCTTAATGTTAAGTATATCTAAGCTAACTAGCTGTAGTCAATACATTCTGATAAAATGGTGATTGCATCCTTTTTAGAAGACTACATAACCCCCAAACTGTTTAAAAACCCATAACAATTTCTGCACATAGCAACACTGTACAGATGAACTAATTTGTAATAATCTGCTTTCCATTGTGTGTGAGTTCTGCCTTTGATCACACTTACGCATGTAGCTTCTGATTTAAAAGTACCTTGCAACTACTACGGGTGGAGTGTAGAGAATGGATAAGTAGCTTTTCCATTACCAGCATTGCAGTCGATCAGCTTATTAAACCAGTCAGAGTAGAGGCTGCACATTTTGTACACAAGCATCTTTTCCTGCATTCTTCATGCCTTCTAATAACATTAAGCCTCTCAAAGATAGAACTGCTCCAGCAACAAAGCTTTACCTAAATGATATACCTCCTTTTTCCCTAACTGTAGTTTAGACTTTCAGTGAGTCCATTACCACTATCAGTGAGAAATTTGGTTCCACTAAAGGGGTTACATACTAATTCAAATGCAGTTAAAACTTTTTTCTCCCCTTTATCTTAAAGTGTATGGCATTGTCTCGCAATTTTGACTTGTTTATTGTATCAGTAAAGCTTTTGACTGTGTAAATCCTTGAATTGCATTTTTCTTTTGTAGTTTACACAATGAGTGACAGGCTTTTAAGCAACTTAGACAAACTTCTGCTCGAGTTTGGTAGGTCATTATATCCTATATTTTTAAATTAATGATTACTAATGCAGTACATATAGTGATGTCTTCTGCTTTAAACAGTATATTAACTTCAAATAAATTTATAATATTAAGGTTTTGATGTCTGCCTACGTAAAGTTTTGTAAGCTGTGACGTTATGGAGAGGGGTATTAACAGTAAAATTACTATTTAGATACTTTGTTAAAATCTTTGTTAATCAGTGTTTGTGCAATTAATGCTGCACAACATACATTTGTTTCACAGCTCAACTCATATAAATATATGTGTGTGTGTGTGTGTGTGTATGAAAAAGTGTTTATTTTCTTCTTAGTTTTCCAGCTAGAACAAACGTCTTATGCTAAGGAACATGTGAATCAACAGATAAATTGTGAGTAGTGATAAATTATCATTTTTTTAGACATTAAACACACTGCTTTTGTTTCATTAGTCCTGGTACATGTTCTGTGTTTCAGGGGCGGAAGTAGGCCTAATAATGAAAGCTGTCCTGTGTCCTGCTCTTACCCTTCCTCATCTTTTGCCATAAATACTTGCTCATTCTCCCTAGCAGACTTTGCTTTTGCTTGCGACTTTTAGCTGATGCTGTTCAGCTGTCTCATGGACAGCCAGTTTCATGCTGCGCCATTTCCTGCTCTTACTCTGTAGCTCCTCACAGTCACTGGCAGTTCTTTGATTCAGCTGTGCTTGCTCAATACATCTGCCACTTGCCTCCCTTTCTTTCTTCATGGTTTTTGTTCTTTTCAGATTTGGACCTCTGCCTCACTGCTTCTTCTCTCTTTCTGTTTTCTTAAAATAATGAAAGTTCTCTCAGTTGCTACTACCTACTCAAGCCTGGTTCTTCTCTTTTGCAATCAAGCAGCTGGTAATTTTATTTGAAATTCAAAACAGTAAACCCAATGAGAAAGTCTTGCTCCGCGTCAGATTCTTCCCCCCCAGGACTTACAGACAACATAATATTATGAACTTCGGTCTGGACTGATTTTTTTTTACCATGCTACTGTGTGGAATCACTCACTCATGAGAATGGTTGTGGTAAACTGTTCTTCAGGCAAACTGGAGACATCTGTGCTCATCGCTGGTACTTCATAGGTAGATATTGAAGCTCATAACCTTCAGGAAAAAGAACAAGAGAGAATTCTGGTCTAATTGGTGTTCCTCTTGATGGCAACATTTCTAATAATCTTGATTGATATGTCCAAGCAAGTACTTATTTATTAAGAAGATTATCAATATTAAAATGAAGCATCTTAAACATTAAAACATCTGTAACACTAAATCTGGTACACCTAGAATTCTGTTTTAACTCTTCAGTCACATAACTGAACCTTAGAGTTGAGGTTTTTCTTAACATTTATGCAAGCTTGTGGTAAATGAGCACGCTTTTAGGGAAAATCCCAAGGTTGTGTAGTAACATGGCATAGTTATTTGCGTGTTCAGTTCAGAGATATCTAACTACACGTGAACTCCCAACCAACACTAAGACTTTTAAAAGTTTGGGTTAAATCTTTCAAAAACTTACCCAGAAATAGTTCCACTGCTTTAATTTTGTCTCTGTGTGAGTATGACTTGGCAGAGGAACAGTTGTAGCATTCAGCCTCCGACTTTTATTGTGAGATTCATCAGGCTTTTTGGCTAGAGTCCCTTTATAACCAGTGGAGGGAAATAGGCACTTTTAGGGTGTGATTTGTCTTACCCTGAAGAAAGAGTTTAAAGTAGGTTAGATAAAACAAGCTTTAAAAAATGTCCACTTGTCTCTGCTGAGTGCAGCTGTAGCCAGGGGTGTCTAGTTCTGAAGTAGGTGCCTGCATTGTAAAGTTGGGTGAGGTCGATCGCATCCACAAGGTCCTTGCGAAAGCAAAGGGTGAGTAGAACTACTCACACTTGTCACAGAAGTGCTCATATATAGAAAATACTAAATGAAATGTTAAAGTTACAGCTTTGCTTATGTAATAGATGTTTTGTTAATACAATTATATCTTGGTAAATCTCAAACTGTCATCTGCAAGATACCTCCAAATACACCTGTGTTTTTTACAGAAATGAAGCGTAAGTCCATTGTTCAATAGTTATGCTTCATGCTAAGTAAAGGCAAGTTACTGACTTAAGCTATTGAAAATATTAAGATATTGAAGATATTCAGGATAACTCAGGATATTAAAATACATTGAGAATCTTTGGCTTTCACTGATTGATGTTTCTCTCTGAGAACTGTTTTTTTCTGGTATCAATACAGCTGGCGTTGAAAGTGAATATATAGCAAGTACTGGAAAACCAGACCCAAACTTCAGGATGACCTGAAGTTCTAGAGCAGTAATTCAAACAGCTCAAGACACATCTCATAACTAAGATGCCCTTCCTTCTTAAGTAGATGAGAAGAGCAGGATGTCTGTGATTCACTTCTGTTTAGGGCCACCAACTTTGGCATATAGCACACCAGGGCAGCAGTGATGGCAAGGGATGATTTGACACTAATAAATCTGAAACCTTGTATGAAAAAATAAGAAATAAACAACAGAGGAAAATAAATGTGCACCTGTTTGTGCTCATTGCATTGCAATGTGAGCATGCATGATAGCTCTCACAGCTTTTACTTGTGAAAGAGAACACTGGTTGTGATCAACACTATGGATTCTCTATTGACCACTCATTCAGAAAATGTTATCAGCTGTCTGCTGTTAGTAAAGGCAGAATTAAGAACTTGCCTTAAGAATCTTTGCAAATATCATAGAGCTTGAGGATTTTTTGTTATAATGCATTTTTTTCATCAATTAACCTGTCTTCTGTATGAATTTATCATACATTACACATTTCCACCTTGAGTAAATTCCCTTTTTATTTTAATGTTTCTGTTTCTAGTAATAATTTGATTATATGCCTTTAGTGATGTTTTTATTCTTTCCTTCTTGTAGTCAGCTTTCCCATTCAAAACATTTGTGTTTCTGGACTTCTGTAAAAGAAAACAAATGTTTGAAAGAGACATTTATCTCAAGCAACTTTTGTACTTCAATCAGTGTCCCCAGTTACAAGCATTACCGAGGGCAAAGTGCCTTACACTCTGGTTTCCCTGCATATTGCTTCTAGTATTTGCAGACACTGTGGACTACAAAAAAAGAAGGGTCAGCTCTAACTGCTAAGAGTGCTTTGCTTTCTACCACTAATAGTTACTTCAGTTTATATAGGCTGGGATGCACGAACAGGATAAATAATTCTTTTCTTCCAAAGTCAGTCTCACAATATTAGATGATAATCAAGGTACTCACCACACAGCTGAAACTCCTTAAGTTTTCGACTCACTTTATTGTTACTTTGCTTAGTTCCAGGCTATCCACTCATCTGGTGCTATCGAGATGAAGTATTTTGGAAGAAAACTTGAATCATTCTGAATGTAGATGTTTTATTTCATGGAAACATTGAAAATATGTATGCTTAATTTTTTATTTTTATTTTTAATTTCAGTGTATACTGTAAAAATCATGGAAAAAAAGAATGAAATCGCTAGGTTGCAGGAAAATATAAATAACAGCAATGATGCAATAGCTGATTTGCACAAGCAAAATGAGAGTAGTAAGGAGAGCTGTAATGCGTAAGTATGGTATAGCCTGAACTTTGAGTTACAGATGGCATTAAGAAAGTTAGTGAGGAAGTAGTGTAAAAATATGTAAGTGTGTGTTCAGACAGGAGTGATGTTAAAGAAAACTTTAGTATTCTCCTATTTTTTTTAAGCTGCAAATCATCAGGTACAAACGTTGCAGTATTATCCACCCCCTGAAAAAGTAAATTACAGAAAACCAGACTGCATTTAAGTTTGTTTTAGTTTTTTATTAGAATCAATAGTTTTCAGAGATCACAAGTGCTGTTTGCAGCATGCTAAATACTCAAGTAGTAAGGTAATAGAAACATAATTTTTCTGTATTTGGATGCATGTGAGTTCTGTCAGATTTGAAAAATATTAAGAATATTGTTCAAAAAAAGTTAACATTTTTTAAACTAAAAAAATTTAGTAGCTGTCAGTGATAACAAGTCTCTGTTATGCTCTTTTTTTGTTTAATTCTGAATTTGGCTTCCTGAAATTGAAGCATCTTTCTACTCTTTGTTCACAATGTGTTTTGCTTTACTTTTTATTCTATACATGCTCTCTCCTAAGATGTCTCATAACTGCCTCTACATACAGATATGTGTGTACTTCTACTAGCAGATTTTGGTATAATTTTTGTGGCAGACTGCAAAATAGTTCTTCTAGGCACACTGTTTTGATGAATGCAATGGGCTGCAGTTCACAGTTTTCTTCACAGAAATTTTTCTGTCAGATTATTAGTGGAAGTTTTAAATGCAGATGACTTTTGACTCTTAGTAATTAGAAGTTTCTCAAGCAAGAATTTGGCTACAAGGAATTTTTTCTTACTGACATGGAATGTCTGATTTTAAAAAATGAAAATCTCAGGTGTTTGCAAGGGTAGCTGAAAAGGCAAATCTGTATTTGACAACACAGAGTTTGGCCCAAATGATAAAATCCTGTCTTTTCATTGCAGCGTTCATCTCTCCACAATCTGTCTAGTTTCTTGGCAGTTGAAGTGATAATTTGTTAGCAAATTCTGTTTTGATTTCTTGCAATTCTATACCTAAAGATAAATACTTGAATAAAAATATCTATAACATATATTTGAAATTTTTTTGTAGGATGTGAATGGAGAATGTTTTTAAAAATAAAAAAAGAAGTAAAGATAGCATCGGGGTCCTTTCTAGGTTTATTTGGAACTATCTGAAAACAAAAGAAAGAATGGAATCATTGGTCAATGAAGTGGGTGTAGTGGCTAGCTGTTTGAATCAATTGCCATACCATACTGATTTGTAGCTTTATCATAAAAAGTGTTCGGAAAAGATTTGACCTTGACAAGAAAATTCCAGTTTTCCTTTACATTAAATTCTTGCCTCCAATGCAGTATAAAATGAACACTTCTGTAAGTTTCTGAAACCATTCACACCATTTCCTTAGATATCTTTTGAAGTTGCAAGTCTGTTTGCAAATCACAAACTGTAAAGAGATGCAAATAAAGAAATAAAAAATTAAGGGTAGAACTAAGGATCTGATCTAAATTTTAATCATTGGATTCAATGGGTTTTGGCTCAGGTCCTACAAAGAATAATTAATGGCATTAGTGTAGAGAGTCTGAAAATGAGAAGTGACTCATTAATGAATACATGTATTCATAGAAGGACAATGCTTGCAGAAGAGACTCTGTGTCTTAAATTATTGAAAATGTCATTTAACGACATACTGAAAACAGCGATAAACAAGCCCTAGCTGTAAGATCAGACAATTAGAACACTTATGTAGTCGAATCATCTTAAACTTCTTAAATTTATTCTAGTTAATACTCCATGTATACTGGATATGATTCTAATGTTGATTTTGTAAATTCAAATATTGTTTTGAAAGTCACAATCACCCTCATAGTTGACTAATTGCCAGTAACGCTCAATAGAGCTCTCAAAGAAACAACTTTTTGTCTGGGGAAATCCATATTGGTCTGTGTAACAAAGAACTGAGGGCACAAAATGACCAAAATGAAATATATATTTTTAGGCAAGTGATGATATTTTTCTAATATTTAATTTCTTGAGTGGTTCAAACTAGAAATGTTGATCCCAGAAGAATAATTGGTGAAATACTACTGATGGAACCTATTCCAATTTTATTGTTTCTCTTCTATTCTTTAAATTTGGTTTCATGGAAATAAAAAGTTAGATGAACTCAGAATGTTGCTAATTTAGAAAAGAAATTGTTGTCTTGTCCCACTAGCTAAACTACAGGATATTTTTATTGCTTTCAGATTAGTGTGGATAAAGATGGTTTTATACCCTAGCTGATGAAAGGAAGGACAAATAAATGTGATAGCTATCAAGTACCTCTGTGAAACAGTGATGCATTTAGCAAACTAGTAGATGAGCTACTTGAATCCTGTATGCCTTGTTGTGTTTACAAAACAGTGTTCTTGTACTATGTGTTTTTTGCATGTCTGCAGAATATACATGAACACAAAATGTAATGCACAACATGGTTTGTACTTTGATTAATAAAAGCTCTATGACTTTTTCATTGCTTTTGATTTTTTTCCTCCAAAGAAAGGCAAGGAGTTTTCTGAGTAGATCACCGTGTTTATGTGCCAGTACATTTTTATATAAGTATGTTGGTTTCTACTTTTTTAAAAAATCTAATCCTTTAAAAATTCAGCTTTCTGCTGAATTTGTGGTAGATATGGTGAAGTAGCATTTTGTAATTACATTTTTAATCACCAGTGGTGTCAAACAATTTGTGCCAATAGTGCTATCCTGAATGGATGCTGCAATTTCTTATTCAGCTTTTTTGTTGACAAACTTTACTGCTGTTATAAATGTTGATTGTATGTTGTGTTGTCTTACCACCTGGAGTACATTATCTTTTATTCAAGGTTACTGGACTTCACTTCAGCAAATTAATTGTCAGGTCTTTGTTCTTTATTTATTTCCTTGATGGAAATTGCATTAAGTTAGCTGTTACTGAAGCCTCTATTTTATTCCACCTTTGGAGTGATTGTCTAAATGCACATTCATACTTTGTGTGTTGCGTGCTACAAACACTTTTGTTTTGATCCATAGGGAATACTCACATCCAAAAATGCCCTTTGCTTACCCTACTCATGAATATGCAGTGCAAAGTGAAGCATATGTCCTCAGTTGCTCTCACCTGTCCAGTAATGAATTAGTTGCTCTGTTCAACTGTAACCTTGTTCTGTATTGCTGTTTCTCCCCTCCTTCTTGCTGATGTAACTCTTTAAATGTAACCATGTCTTTGCTGTTCCAGACTCACTTAGTCTCTTCAGTCCTTATGGACTTTTATTTCTTCAGTGTTTAGCTTTGATAGTATCTATGTATGTGTTCCTAAAACAGGATTTTGTGTGTACATCTCCTAAAGACAGGTAGTTCCACTCAGACAAACTTCGTTGTAGGTGTTTGTGTTGCCTTAGGGTAGCTGTAAATCTGGACAAGAGCTGAATTTATAGGTCACTTTAACGCCTGACTAGAGAGAGGGTGTGCTGTTTTTTCCTATAGAAGGTTCCTTTGGAGGGAGCATGTGATTTTTTTTCATCAGACGTAGGATCTCTGTCCTACAGTAGCCCAGTCTGTTCAGATGATTCAGCTGTCATCGTAATCTCAGCTCCCAGCATCTCAGAAGTTGCCTGTTGACAACCTATCATTAGAGAGGTTATTCTCTCTGAATGAGCAGTATGTTTTTCAGTAGCATATACACTCAGTAGAATGAAGTAATTTTTCTGTTCTTTCCCTCACCTCACAACACTTTGGTGTCTGTTATGTCTTATTAAGGCATTACTTGCTGTTTGGAGGCTCCATGCACCAGAGGTTTCTGAATTTGTTTCTTACCATCTCTAACTGAGCAACATCCTGGCCATTTGTTCAGCTACAACTTTCTGTGAAAATTTCTTTTCTGATAGCTGTTACCTCAGCTGGGAGGGTAGGAGACATCCAGGCCTAGATAGCTCATGCTCCTTACACCATCTTTTTTTCAGGCAGGATGCTTTCTTTTTAAAGACCCTTTGTATGTCTCTGCTAAAGATCACATCTGAATTTCACTTGAATCAGAAAGTTTATCTGCCTGTTTTTCTAGAGTTCCCACATCCAAGGAAGAGGCATCTCTAATATCTGGATGTTGAGAAAGTACTATTAGTTTACTATCATAAGTCCTATATATATTCCCTGAAGTTGCTGTGCTGTCAGTGCAATCTACAGCATCCTACTGTAAGAAAATCACTTTGGTGGGCTGCATCATAGCTCTTACATTATAGAAGGCTCCTGAAATGAGAAGAAGAACAACAAAGGGATTAGTTGTGTTCCAGGGCTGTAGGGGAGCCCCATGAGAGGAGATCCAGGCTAAGCATTACAGAATGTGGACCCATCAGTTAGCTCTAGAGGAATCTAATTATGAGCTGGGTCCAAGGCACTCAGCACCGCTCAGTGCTCAGCCAGAAACTCAGCCAGGTTTCTGGAATGGGTGCATTTAACAATGTAGTCATACTATATAGCCAGATACCAATTGCATGAAATACGAAAATATATGTGGATGGTGACTTAGAGGTGGAACAGAATGTCACTTGACAGCAACTGAAGTTCAGTTCTCATCTGCCATTCATTTATTATTAACTATTAGCTGGTGTGTTTTCCTGTAAGAGCAGAATTTGAGTTTAAATCTAGTCAGTAAGAAGTGGTATGTGAACCTGTGACTCCAAACTGCCAGGTCAGTGCTCCCAGTGTCTGGGCTATTGTACTGAAAGACAGCATCTCTTTCTGGCTCTTTTCTGAGCAGGACTTGCTTAGCAAATGGAGGAAATTCTGAGTTTGTGACCGCTGCTTGCATTTAGGTATGAGATAGGTGCTGGTGATATTGATGAGAAAGAAGCTGTTTGCATCTCCAACAAGAAGACTGTACCTATCTAAATGATTTACTGATGGCGCTGTTCTGAGTACCTAATATATGGATTTAGCCGCTTAATTGCTTAGCATTAGTCTCCAAAAATTTGTGAAGCTCATTCTATTTATTTCTTAAAAAGTGCTTTATAATCTTTGTTAATCCTATATATATATTCTTGAATTTGCAGCTTTAAAATCTTAAGAAAATAAACGTACGCATGTAAAAGCTTTCTGTACTAAAACCGTTTATGTTTGACTTTCAAAATATTAAGTAAATTATTTGTTCTAGTAAACTAGCTAAAGTAACTTGATATCTTCATTTCTGAATGGCTTTTTATTAGGAAAGACCACTTATATGCTTTCTTTTTTTTTTTTTTTACTTTCTCCACAGCTGGAAGCCTACCTATGTAATTCTTAGCAAGCATGAAGAATATTTGAAAAATGAACTTGAAGCTTTTCAAGAAGCTACAGAAAAAGAGAGGTATCTGATCATGTGGGATGAGGTTTCTAGCAGTAGTACTTACTAACCTGTCTAAACTGATCAGCAAAGATAGTGCAGTCTGCATGAAAAAGTTGTAAACTTTTCAGGATAATGTAAGTGACTGAGTAATTAAAAAAATTTTTGGTTTACATTGTTATGAGGTCATATGTTATTTTGTAGTTACCAGTAGAACAGGATAAAACATGGCTTCTTCAAATTCAGTTGCTTCCCAAATGCCTATTAGAATTTTTCAGAACATTGTTCAGTTGCCTACAATTTCAAGAAAAGACCAAGAAATAAAGACAATGAATGTTTCAGATTTGGCAGAAATATGAAATATCAGAGCATATGTACAAGAGCATGCATAAGTTTTATCTATGAATTATTTTTTTGCCATTATTATGGTATGTCTTCATGTATACTGTGATTTCAGTAGTTTTAGATATTCAGGTTTGGGAAGACTTTTTTAAAAATACATAGGTTTTATGGACTAAGTAAGATAACAATTAGAAGCATTCAGATAATTTTATGCTTTTTTTTATTTGTGAATATGAATTGCATATGATTATTAGAATATACAGTTCAAGTTTTTGTATATTGCTGTATATTTTCAAAATATCCACAAAGCATGTAAATTCAATATTAGATCCTGAAAAACAGGGTGAATGGCTCAGGAAAGCCTAGTCTAAACCCACTGTAAGACCAGTTGTGGGTAAAGCTCTAGTCAGTATTATTTGCAAGTTCAATCCTGTTCAGTAAGTGGCATTTCAGTTGTTTCATCTTCATTAATTAGATTCTGCATTTTAAAGAAATGATTAGTTGTGCAGTGTAGCTGCCTACATTCAAGGGAATAAAGAACAGTCCCTGAAGATTTTCACTGAAATGTTCAAAAAGCGGTGTGCTAAGTTAACCCCCTGAAGTTCTCTTTAACACTCAGGTAAAACTGATCTTTGTTTTAGAGAGGTTGCTCACCTTTACTGATCTGCTTGTGAAGGGGAAGAGGTTGGTTGGTCTTATGGTGAAAAAATCATGGCAGACCCATCTAGATATCTAAATATCAATTTAGAGATGTAACTTTAGGTAATTTAAAATGTTGGCTTTGATTCTTTTGCAAGTGTTCTTTTTGCCAGTTGTCCAAGACAGCAGAAATAGCATGCCTGATATCCTTTAATTAACTCAGTTAGTAGCTTATCTTTCTTCTTCCTGTTCAGAGCTCTATATTTGGTGAAAAATAAGGCTAAATTGGCTTTCTATGAGAATATGATTAAGCCATTTTGGCTTTCACTAATTTGAGCTGACAAGCCAAAGAAGCATTACTTTTAAATTGCTTCTTTAGATAACTAGTTTCAATTCCAACATGAAAGTGTTTGATCTGTTTTCCTGAGCTTAATTATAAGACATCATGACTATAAATCATAAAATAAATTTAATTCATGTATTTTACAAAAGTGGTCTCTCAAATGTAGTCCTTCTGTACTGAAGCATTTGATGATATATTCAAATCGGCAAGATGTGCATTCTGCAAATTCTAAATATTTAAATTAGGAAGAAAATTAAGTACATTTAGAACTTTGTGTTGAATGTGCTTTTTAGCCTGGCACTTGGGGGCACTGAGGATGTACTGCTTTAGGTGGGAAGACGTTTTAAAAAGATGGGCAGATCAGTTTGCATTTAATCAGGCACTTATTATGGAAGTTTTAAAAATGTTCCACATATTTTTGTTGTTATTGGTTTCAAGAACATAGAAAAACACTTATACAAACTGGAAGTTCATCCTGAAAATAGGGGATACGAAGAAGGAAAGAGGAATAAATAGCTATCCAAATAATATTCAGGGGTTTTGTGGGTGCTGTCCTTTTCCCATTGTCATTAGATTAAAACTATTTCTAATGTCTTCAATGTAAACAGGGCTAAATAGTAAATAGCCTATGTTTAATTGCGTGAACTGGAGGATGTGAATTACTCAGCAAAAATATTAAAATAGTGACAATTTCTCAAGACTACTATACTATACTATGCCATAAATAATCTGTGGAAAATACATCTTGGGAAAAGAATATAAAGTTTTAGGTTTATTTTCAGAAGCTTGTAATGTACCTGCTACAACAAATTATTTTACCTATTTATATTTTTAAAATTTATTTGTAATGCATTCTTAATTGTATATCAGCAAAATTCTTTGTTGCTCAGTTATTGTTTGTACCATCTATAAAACTAAATAGAACTGAATATTTTCCATCTTTCATACTTGGGAAATTTTTTACAGTATACACAAATATTCAGTAAATCAAGAAACTTCGATTCCTGAGACGACTCGTGTAGAAAAACAAATAGATGAATGTAACTTTCTACAGGAAGTTTGGGAAATGTAATTTCTGTGGTTTCACAGTGTTGATCTACAACCTTTTTCCCCTAAATAAGTATATTGAACTTCAGTAAATTTAACAGGAACTAGAGCCTGGAGTGTAGCTTTATTTGAAAATTAAGATCTTACTTTTTGTTCCCTGTGACTTTTGTTTTATTTTTGTAAAAGCAGAAGCTTCTACTATTGAATTTGAACACAGATTTTTCTCTCTTCCATTGCATGGGCTAGCCAGCGTGCAGCCTGGAGTGTCTGCCTTTCAGTCATGCTGCATTTAAATGATTAATAGCAGTCTGAGATATAACGGAATACCGCATGCTTTGCAAGCAGTGAGAGTTGTTCCTTAATGCAGGCTTTATTCATGGTGCAGGTAAACAGCTGGGTCTCTGGCTTTTGTTGCTATTATGCACCATAATTTGTTTCATAAAGGAATTTCTGGCTAATCTACAGGTGTACTGATAACTTAATATTTTTAAATTTGCCCCTCTATTGTTCACATAACATTTTTGTAGAGGATGACATTTCATTCACATTCTGTAATTTTATATTGGCATATTCTAATATCAAGCAACTTTGTGTCATATTTCTTTCTTAGTTAAATGACTGTTCTGCATTAACAGTACATGCTGGATATCTGTCGCTGTGATATGTCTTTGTAAAGATGTGCCATCTGCATAATCAGGGGAATAAGGGATATAGAATATCAGGGGAATAAGGGGTATAGAATATCAACATTTGAAAAAAATGACATATTTTAATTTCATTTTATGCAGTTATTAAGCTTTTGCTTTGAAATGCAGAGAGAAATATGGTTACTGGGCACTGGTTTTTATTATTCATCATTTTAAAAACTATTAATAGTTAATTCTGGTCTGTGTAGGAAATACAGACTTCCTGTGGGTCTATACTTAGATTACCTGTGTGTGACATTAAGAACCAGAACCAGTTCCTTGATTGCATTGTTAATTATTCAGCTTTCCCAAAAGATACTTCTTTTGTACTGGAAATTACCTGTAATAAAAGTTATGCCTAGCAGTATTATAGGTGTAATAAAAGACTCATCCCAATGAGATAGTTGAATATTTGATCTGTCATTAGCAATCTATCCTATAAATTCTTTGCCTGAGTGAGAAAACTTGAAAAAAAAGAAGTATTTTCCAATGTAGTCACTGTTATTGATTTAACACAAGAGGGTGGCTGTTCTGTGCAACTGCACTTTTCTTTCTCTTCTTTCCAAACATAGTATTGATGAATTTTCAGCTTTTTGATGAATTTTCAGCTTTATGTGATGAGTTACATCCTATTACATATATTTGTTTTTATAGTACATTTTTTTCAAAAGCTGATTTAAAGTTTTTAAAATATCATGAACATTAACTGATGCTACTTTAATAATTTGTAGTTATGTACTTATATGATGTCAGTGAAACTATATTAGCGTAACAATTTAGAGGGCAGTCCTACAAGAAGCTGAGCATTCTGGCTCTTTGCCAGTTAAACATTTAAGTGTTTGCTTAACCTTAAGTATGAATAGTCCTATTGTTTTAGTGTGACTAATGTGTGTGTTTAAGGCTTCCCTGAGTCAGATGCCAATTACTCAGCACCTCCTTGGAGGCAGCTTTTAGTCCAGTGATGCATCAGGCTGCTCCAAATATGGGATGCTAGGCCAATTAGCTTTTACTGTAAGTTTGATACAGCTCCACTGAAACAAGTGGAGTTGTGCCAATATACACGAACAGAGAATTTGGCCTGCAGTGAGTTTCATGATAATTACATAGGGAAAAAACATTTCTCATCTGCCAGGCTGCCTTTGAGCATGGTATGGTCTACATTCCTTTCAGAACAGTAAGGTTTGACTGTTTTTTACGTCATGAGATTATTCTTTGTTACTTACATCATAGTCTTCCTTGAATATAGCTGGGAGATAAAAAATAGAGCCAATTAGCGGTATATTACATATAACTTGACTTTTTTGCAGATCAGCAGCAAGTCTAATTGAGCTGATCCCATAAATGAATAGGGTTTTTTCCTTATAAACAATGGCTTCATGTGAAAAAAATTAAATTACATGTATTTTTATAGGAAAATGTATCAGGATTACATAAACCAGTATAAAGAGATTTTGAAGCAACACCGTGAAAAATATGCAGAAACCGCTCTTGCAAAGGAGTATTACAAAAAAAAGAAAGAAGTTGAGGAAATCCAAAACAGAGTTTTGAAAAAGTCTGAAAAATATAAATTGAAAGAAGATTCTTGCTTGGATATTCTGGGTACTACTATTATCAATGTTTTTACAGTAGAGTTTATTGGTAGTGCAGTGCACATTAAAAGTGCTGTACAGAAATCTAATTAATTTTGCACAGTTTCTCTTAAGCTAATAAAAACGCCTTTTTATTACACGGTTTTAAGGAAAAAAATCTGTGGCAAGGCAGAACTTTGAACAAGAATTTAGAGTATGGATACTAATTTTCCTTCCTCCAACCCACAAATGTAACAGGGAGAGGTTTGCCATTGTGTTTCTTGGCGTAAAAATGTCCTAAAATTACTTTAGAACTAGCCTCTCAAAATTTTAAATTTATTTTTCATATATTTTTAGTGCTGTTTTTAATAGCATTACTCTCTGTTATACTGCTATTTCTGTTGTGTACACTAAGTAAAGATAAGTGCTCTTGATCTATTAATTTATCTTGTATTTGTAAAGAACATTAGATTTATGAATTAATGATCTGAAATTAAATTTTATTTCTGCAGTGCCTGTTCCTTTTAAATCCCTAAATGACTGGGCTTTACAGATGTATCCTTGATTTGTAATGTTTATGCAGTTGACAGGGAAGAAAGTTTATATTTGTCTTTTACAACTTTCTATTAGAATGTGTAATAATTATTTATATTTTTATGTTTAGAGCGGCAGCATTAGCATTCCTCTAAGAAAATGAAGGTCAAATAATACTCTTCAGTTTAAATTTCTGGGAGCATTCTGAGGAAAGAAAATAGAACTTAACTTAATGACATATCCATCAAAAAGCTTCATTAAGGAGGAGAAGCCTAACTGAAGTTAGGTTTGAAGATTTGTCTAGGAAATGTAGACTTGTCAGAGCTTTCCACACCTCCAACATTTGCGCTTATGGCATAGAGGGGTCAGGGGTCTGATAGTATCCCTTGCTTGAAAAAAGTAATGTTGCAATCTATATTCCATAACATGAAAGTGCTTCTTCGAGGCAAAAAACACAGGAAATGTTAAAGCTTGCTGCAGTTGCTGCACAGGAATCCACTGAACTACAAAAAGAGGCAGAGGAATTAGAAATGAAAATTAATTATCTAAAAAAGGTAAATATATTTTAATTTTATTTTATATAAATACATTTTATATATGTAGTTATATACACCACCATTATATTTTTTGAAACATGTAACAAGTAGTGTATTTTCAAGCACACAGGCCAACGGCATAATTCCAGTATTAGTAACTATGTTTCTACAATGTCACATCTGTTTTCTTAGAGAAGAGGTGTCCATGAATGTAAAGGCTCTTAAAGGTTGTTTTCTACTGACCTCAGTTTACACCATAATTTCTGTCAAGTCACTGTCTCACAGTGACTTCCGTGCTAGCTCAAAAGGGCCAGAGAATAAACTTCAAAATACAGCAGGGCCATTCCTTAGTGAGCCCCAAGGCTTAAGTATGCAGCTTTCACAGGTCCTACTGGTTTTTAAGCTTTTGGTACTATGAATGTGTTTAACTAAATATGATTTACACTCAAAA
>JAVKLA010000040.1:15759174-15784469 GCA_034782735.1 Sagittarius serpentarius
TTTTAAATTAAAATTTTTGTAACGCCGTCCCCCCCCCCCCAAAAAAAAAAAATAAAATGTGTGGGTAAATAATATTCAGAGGTAAAACTGGCTGATTCTGGACAGGAGATCAGTATGGTTCCACTGACTAGAAGCACTGACTCCAAAGGGATGGTCTTCCAAAAAAAGGACTTGCCAGGGCAGCATTTTGACCTACTCTGTTGGTAAAAGATCTCTCCTAAGCTCAGATAGCCCAGTAGGCCAATCTTGTGAAGATTTTGGTAAGTTTTTATACTATTGCATCTGGACACTTTTACCTCTCTGGATCAGATGATCAAGGACTCCATTTGCTGCTGTGTCCACTTCAGACTGCCTTACACTGATAGGAGCATATTGTGCCCAGGTGGTGTTTTCTATTTACATTTTGTGCTAATGTTTGACACTCATAGTTACAGACTAAAGTTCCTAATGAGGTATGTGCTGTAGAAACATACAGTAAGAAAGGATGTGGTGAATTTATGACTATGAATGAGACCATGGAAGGAACTCCTTGTTCTGAATAGGTGTGTGTAGAGGCTGTGCTTAAAAACTTCTGTGTTTATTCCAGTTGTTACAGTTGGTCCAACAAAAAATATTGCCTCTCTTTAACCTTGTTCTGCTTATTTCTTTAGATGGTCTTGGCTACAAAAACTCTACTACTGTGCACTGGTTTAGAAAACATTTAGAAAACATTTACAGCATGTAGTTATAATTTTTCAAGTTTTTTTCAATTTTTATTTGTTCTTTATCTTTTAAGACATGTGAAGAGACTACAGAAGATCGAAATAATTCTGAACTGAATGAAGGAAAAAATCAGAAAAGTTTAGAGAAGTCAAAGGAGTTTAAAGAAAGGTACACTTAAAAATTTTTCCCCTTGCTTTCATCCAGAGTACTATCTGAGCATTTACAGTAAGACTGCCACAAAGCACAAAATTGTTGCTGAATAATGACTGGCAATATTCTCTAACCCTGGTCATGTGATTTAATGACATAATTTTAAAAGTTATATTTCTTGGGATTAAGATGGTGGCAAATTTTTATTCTCGGAAGATTAATGTATCTGGAAACATACTATTCAAAAGTGTTTTGTAGAAACCTTTGCTCCTCACAGCTACTGCTGATAGATCTATGTGAATAGTTTTACAAATTTTGAATACAACTACAGTGACTGTGCAGTCAGAGACAAAATACATTAACTCTGCTAAATGCGTACTTTGGGAAAAAGAGTCAGGGTTCCACATGTCATTTGTCTTCAGCTCTGAACTACTTAAGACATTTAACTCTTAATTTAGTTCTTAAAAACAAGCATGAGTGAAAGTTTCATAGACAGGATTAATGGCTTAGTAAATTAGTCAGTGGTCATTTACAACTGGTACTCACTTTAATTTGAGCTCAATTGCAATGACTGAAAATCACCATCAGGACTATCTTGCACTTATCTGGAGTCCTTGTGAATGCTGAAACATCACACTTAGAGCTGAAGCTTTTAGACCAAAATCCATTTTAGACTGAGAATATGTCCAAAAGACTTTGTCCAAATGATTTTATGTTATAGTGTGCTTGAAAAACAGCTTTTTAGGGCTTTAAAAAGGGACTTAGTGGACTATATCTATAGAAATGTGTCATTTTAATCATCCCTGAGATCCTTTCCACAGGGGCAGTTTAGGTCTTTAATATCTTCTTACAGACCTGTGAATTATTCAGAAGTTTTTTTTTTTGTAGTTTAAGCCTTTACACCCATTCTGCCTTCTTATGTAAGCTTTTTGTAATTGGCAAGACCTCAGAAACAGGGAAGCAAGAAATCCACTTAGTTTTAAGACTAGGCAAAAAAAAAGATGGGAAGCACTCCCTTTGAGTTTTCAAAGAAACCCATGTATGTTCAGTCTGCAGAAAGCAAAATGCCGATTAAAGACATATTATAAAAGGCAGAGATCTATGCTGTGCACATAGAGGCATAAGAAACACTCAATCAGGCTTCTCATGGAAAGGAATTCATAGGGTGCACTGCTAGACCTGCCATTTGTATGTTTACCTCAGTGTCATGGAGTCTTCAGGTGCTTGTACCTTCACCTAAAGTTGTGTCTTGATTGCATACAAGTAGATCTTTTTGGTGCTCTTACTGAAGCAATAATTCCATGGCTTGCATCATGGTTATAAGATGTGTAAACATTTTACACTATCCTAACTCACATTGCCTTTTAACCTCCACGTATGCATTTACGTGATACCGCATATGGTATCAGACCGTAACCTGATTATTAATTAATATGTTTTTCCTAGAGTAAATTTTAAAGCTTATTTATGTCAAAGGTATCCATAACATAAAGGCTCGTAGAAAATGGCATAAAAATTGTTTTTAAAAGTCCCTATTTGGCATTAGTGTATTAAAAAAGAAGTCTTCACTAGAAAGCATAGAAGTGTCTGATTAAGCAACTACTGATGGTAAAAATAGGTGTATTATGAATCTGTGATTATAAACACTGTGAAAAAAACACAAACAGAAAATGTGCTAAGATAATGAGTCATATGAATGAAAACCTTTGCAGACTCAAGGCAATGTACAAAAATATAACAGCAAAATATGGGTACCAAAGGCAGTAGTCACTTGTGAGCTGTTCTGCAGTCGCTACAAGGTTACTCCAAGCAAAGAGAGCTTTGTGAAGAAAAAGGAGATATCTTCATCTTCTGCCACAAAAGAAGAAGAAAAAAAGAGGTTGTACCATGAATCTCCATGAACTGATGCAGACCAGTCTGAACAGAAAACAGCAGCATCAAGGGAAAGAACTAAACAGAGCGATGAAAGCACTGAGCAGAACAATGTACAAATTAATACCCATGAAATGCTTTAGAGGGCTACAAGACAAGAAACCAGCTTGCAAGTTAATTAATAGGTGCTGATATATATGTTCTCCTTTGAGCAGGAGGATGGCAGTGGTAACTGTTCTTTTAAAAGGCTTGGAACATTTTGGTTTGAATCACTTCCTGCTGGCCAGCTAGTCGTTGATTAGTCTGACTGCAAAATAGATTCCTCTTCGCATACCAGCTGTGTTCTCTGATTAGTGGGCTTTCATAGTTCACCAGTTACACAGACAAGTATCATAGTTAAAATTTCTAAATCAAGAGCTCGCATCAGTCACCAAATAGGGCTCAACTCTTTTGAAGCCCTGATCTTGATTTCTCAATTAGAGATTATATTTATTACACAGAAAAGCTGACATCTTGAACTGTGGTTTAGCATATATCATGTTCATTCTCTCTGCTTTTGTAAAATTTTTGAGGGAGCTTTAATTCCATTATTCTGTAATTCTGTTTTTTTTTCTCCAATTTGATTATATATTAATTCCACCTCTGTATACCTAAAATATCTTACATTCCAAGTGAGACATTTTTGCTGAAACTTCTTGTAAAGGATATCCCATGTCAGATTATTGCAGTTCTTTCAATATCTTTGCATTACAACTGATTAGCTTTTATTGATCAAAAAAACCCCTTTGTAATATAATTGTATAAGTATATACAAGTATAAATGTGATTCTTCATATGTATAATCAAATACACTTAATTCCTATAGTGAAGATAAAGTCATATTAATCTTAGGGCTTCATTATGCTATGAAGAAGAAACTACTGCTAAGGAAATGAGATTTTATTTTGACTTAAGAATATCTATTTTTTTCTTTGCACTTCAGTAAAAAAAAAGGTATCTATTTTGCAGTATGGATCAAGATAAAGATTTTATCTACTCAGATGTCTACTAACAATGAAGTAGAGCAAAAAGACAAATGTTCTTTCTTGTTATTGCCATTTGGACTATTTTGAGCTTCAGTATGCAGTTTGATTTTTCTTTCAATGGTTATTAATTATGTTAGAGAATACGTGCATGGTTGTTTCTTTTTTTCAACAGTGTTTTTGCGGAGGGAAGGGATCAGGTGTATCACAAATGCATAAAGTTTAAGGTTAAAAGTTACTTAATGTACTTAAAAATACATCTCTTAAGAGCTTCTGAGTCCTGTTTGTAACTCTGCCATCAATACATTCTTCTGAATAGATATACCTTGTAAAAGAAGGCTTTATTTCATGGTAAGTGAATTTTTAGAAATATAGAGTTGCCTGCTAGGCTCTACAGAAGCACATGGAAACTGACTCCAGGAACTTTTAAAAACACAATTTGGCATCGTAAGTTATGTAAAAAAATTTGTTTATGGCAATCTAACTCACGACCTCAGCAGCAGCAGCCTTGCTCAATTCATTTTTGAATGATGATTGTGGTAAAGTGGCCAAATAAGCCATTTTGAACAAAATGAAGCAGTTTTAGCCAGGGTTCTGTGCTTAGCTCTGTTTTTATTTCTCCTTGGTTTTGTGCTCTCTGTATCTGAATTCAAAGATACACCAGCCATATACACTTCTTATTTCCTGTAATGCTCATTCTTGACAGAGATAACAACTATAATTACTGTAACTGAAAGAAATGTAGATTTTTTTTTTTAATCTTTTATTATTCCTAGTTTCTTGATTGATGTATTAGGTGGTATATGGTTTATATAGTTTGTTAGCACTCAGTCCAGCAGAGCACTAGGTGTATATGTAACTTTACAGGTGAAGATAGTCCTTTTCATCAGAGATATTTGACTGAGGTGCATTCATGGTTTTATGTGATCACAGTTCTGCATGTATATTAGTTTTGTGTGTTGTTACATTCATGTATCTTAACCAGTGCTTCCAGTTTGGTATTTTTTAGTGCTAATTTTACTCTACACTGCCTTATAAAGTGCATCCTACATTTTATCTTATTTTTATTTATGGAGAATTTCAAGAAGAATAAAAAGATTTACTCAATTCTTCGTTTGTTCTGAATAGCATTGTTTAGTCAGCTATAAACCAGATGTTGTAGCTAGAAGCACAGAGGTGCTAAGCAGGAATGCCAGAAAGAAAATAAAATAGAACTCATTATTTTAAAAAATGGTAAATGTTCCCGTGCCAGATAGCCATTTTACCCTCCATTGTTCTGCTAACCTTTGTCTTTCTACACTGTAAAAGGCTATTTACCCTACACAGATAATTACCCAAGTGAAAACACTTACTGCAGTTTTCTGTTTTGTGTATGTATAGTGTGAGTATGCCATACAATCTCAGAGAGAGAAAAAGTATCTTTAAATGTGAAAATGTGATTTTAGAACTACAATAATGAAGTACTTTGATTGTAAACAGAAAACTACTAATACTTTTCTTTGATACTGACAAAATTTAAGTCAGCAATGTTCTTATGATTGGCTTCATGTCTTCTTCTTTCAGTGATATTCTCTGTCTGATATTATTTAAAGAAAACTTCAATATTTTTCAGCTGCTGGAGCTGAAAGATGTAGAACCTCCCTGGCAATATCCATCTCCCTTGAAAACTCCACTTATTTGAAGCAGTTATATTTTATGATTTCCTTTCTTTTGCAATTATGAACTTTTTTTTTTAAATTTAATTTTTTTAGGATATTTAAAGAGAGCGAACATGCATCTTTGCTAAATGAGAAACATCAACTGTATAAACCATTACATGTTCCATGCATTCCTCGGAAATTAGTCCAGTCTGTACAGAGTATTAGATTCTCAATGCAACAAACAGGAACAGGTGCAGTGTGTTTAATGATTTTTTCTGTGAGGCTTTTAGATTATTTTTATGTAAATGAGTGAAAACCATGATAACAAATCTAGTGAACGGCTCCTACTGTGATAGTTGAAGCCAGGCTTTCAATGGAAGTTGGGTACTTACCTATCTTTATGTTCTGAAAATCTTCTATGTCCAATTCCTCTCGTATCTGTGCAGAGTGAAGTAACGTGACAGGTATACCTGATGCATAGTGTCAGAAAAATCTGAAAGATACCTTTCACACTGTTTGCATAAATACAGTAAATATTAACCAAGTATTATTTGCAGTAAATTGATTGATACTTTCATATTTTGTGATAATTTTCTTTTAGCTCTCTATTAACAGGTAAACTTTTAAGCTTTGTTCCCAAGTTCAGTTTAACAATGCCATGCTTTGGATACTTAATCCTATTGACAATATTAAGTAATATTTGTTAATTTAGGGAGAGAAGAAAAAGAAAAACCTATGGAACTTTCAGTGGCCACTAGCAGTTCCTCCAGCCTTGCAGAAAATTCGTCACAGGTATGCAGCTCTCCCACTGGTAAAAAAATGAGATTATATAATCTGTTTTATGTGGTTGTTCAAATTTAAAATGCTTTAAATGTACTTCGTGCTATTATATTTTACATAAAACTTGTTGACACTGTAACCAGGATGCTAATCTTTGTAATCTGCTATTGGTAACCACAATAAAAATCTTTCTTTGGTGTCATTTCTAATTCAACTGAAAATATGTATACTCTTACAATGTGCAACTGGTAGTCATAGTAAACATTCTAATGCCAAACTTGAGGTGGACCATCTTTCTATTTAATTTTGTATAATGGTTTTTAAAATTTAGAATAGCCTTTGTAGATTCACTTGGTTGTATGTAGCAATTTTTTGGGATTCTAAAGGAGGAACATAATCTTCAATTACTGATTAATCATCAGTCATCTACTCCATACTGAAGGATTTAATAAAGGACTAAATGTGCAGGGTGCTATACAGGACTGCCTACTGTTAACAGCTCAGTTCTGAGGTTTAAGCAGAAACAAAAATCTGGGCTGAAGGAATAAAACCACAAGCAGCATTTCTTTGTACACTTGAGAAGTCCACAACTGCATTTTCCATCTCTCACCCGTAAACAAGTAGATCCTATGGCAGTTTTTTGAAAAGGTGAAGTGTATTGCAGCAGCTTAATATCTTAAATATGAAAACACAATAAACTAATCCAGAAACAAGTTGGAAGAACAACTTGCATAGTTATGATAACCACTCATTAAGTGCAAGAATGTTCATAGGACCAATAGATTGTTGAAGTATAAAAGGAGTATTCAGATAAGGTAAAGCCATAGGACATAAAGTTTGCAACTACGTTTGCTGTGCTGAAGCTTGGGGAAGCTTCTATACCAAACCCTTTCTTTATAAGGGACATCTCACTGGATCTCTTTAAAACCAAATTTTAATGAACAAAAAAGTTTTCAAGTAAAAAATTAACAGAACTAGTTGTGATTTGTTTAAGAATTTCAAGAGAACTGAAGGATGAAGTGAGTGAATCACTAAATGGTTTAGAGTGGACCTTGTGACAGAAGAAGAAACCTTCATAAGATAACACATGAGGGGCAATGGCTAGACTGAGTGGAACAAGATCAGAAAAAATTTCAAGCAATTCTGATTTGTGACTGGCTGAGGGAGTTGGACATGATAAGGATGGTAGAAGGGCTGTTGTCAGGGTAATCCAGAGATAAGGCTGGGAATCTGGAACCTAGAATTGCACTCAGAGAATAGTGGGAAACAGTAAGTCAAGGTTAAGGGAACTCTACCAAAGGGTGATGGCAACAAGGAAAAGAAGATGGAGCCTGAGGAAAAATAAAAAGATTTCAAGAAAGAAGGTTGCTATCCTTCAGAAAAGGCGTGCTGTAAACTATAGGAGTTGAGTGGCAGACAGATTCTGCATAACCAGCCCTTTTGTCCCCAACCTCGAACTGAATTCAATTAGATACATTTTGCAAAATAAAAACAAACCAGAATAGCAGCTCCCTGTGAAATAATGTGTTATCTGATGTGGAGGCATAGATTCCTAGTGCCAGTCTGCTCTTAAGGCACAAATAAATGCTACATGTAAGAGTTAGGGCTTCTGATCTGAAGAAAATTTGAGAGGCAGGAGTATTTCCATGTTCTCTGTAATTTTTCAGTCCACACAGGAGACATTCATTTATGTACGTACTCACTTTGGCTTTGGTGGTGGAGAAGGGACTGGCTCCAGCCCTTCTGTGTTATCAAGCAGGAGCAACCTGGCTGCAGTAGTAGAAAACCTGGATAAAGTTCTTAAATTATGTAATGTTTTTTGTGCAACAGAAAAGTCAGTTATTCACATCTAGATGTCAGTGCTGTGAATGAGACATTATAAAAAATGATAGAAGTGGTTTTGGGTATAAGGCTGTTAAAATGTTGGTAAAGCAAAAATAGGCAAAAAAGTTTTTATGTTGCCTGACCCCTAAACAGTTGTTAAAAAAAAGAGATTTCAGGAGAAATCAGAGTGATGTTGAAGTGACAATTTCATATGCTGCCTCATTTGAATTTTTTGCTATGTTTTAGATGGTTATTGACAATGCGGGGACTAACAACCCACAAATTGCCCAAGTTCCATCAATAGCAAGCTTACAAAATCAAATGCAGTTCAGGTAACTTTTCTTTAATGTTAAGAAGTTTTCATTCTCGAGATTGAGTTTTATGGAAATAATCCATATTTTGACACATGCTAATTTTTGTCTTTTAGACTGGTAATTCCTCCAAAGCAGACAACTTCCAATCAACAGTTTGAGAGTGAAAATGCAGTAATAAGTAAAGTACCACTGTCATTTTTTTGATAGGTTGTGCTGTTACTATTTGCTGGATGACATAATTTTAAAAGAGAAAATTCTAGGGGCCAAATTTTCATTCTAGTACTAAGTGGGCCACCATTTGTATTCCTTTTCCACCTTGATTAGTTAGTTCAAACTTTGAGTATAGCAGACAGTGTCCTAATTTAATTGACTTAACTGCTCTGTAATGTGGGATTCATTCTGCACTGACCATTGCTAATGAAAGGAACCTTCCAGCATCTCTTGTAAATCCACACTCTAGTCTCAAATTACTTGGGTAAAGTGAAATCCAGTCTGAAAATCTGCCCAGAAGGCACTAGAAAATGCACAGAAAAGGTATATAATAAACTCAGTAAGTTAGGAATCTTGAAGCATCAGATTAAGATTATTAAAGATGAAAATTAACTTGAGAAATACATACAGAATGCTTACAGAAACAAAACAGGCTAGTTACAAATACACCTATAGTTTCTGAAATCATAAGGCACTGAGCTTTAGTTTAAATATATTTTTTCCTAATTATACTGCCAATTTAGATGCATGTCAAAAATTGTAGTCTATTTTTTTTATAAATAGGATCCTAATCATGTGTCCTGAAACACAGGATCTTAACCCACAGTGCCTGAAATGTTGCATGGTATGAAGCTTAGAACAGAAAGACTGATAACATTCTTCTCATTTCTCATCCTGGCTTTTGCCCAGTTCCTTAAGATACACTTCATCAGTGTCTCATGGATGTACTTTTTATATTGTTTCTATCTGGTTTCTATTGACTGGTATTAGACCTCTCAGAGGGCAATAGTTGGATTAGACAAAACATAGCACTCTCAGGGAACAATAGGTAGGTTTGAAGAACATACCAAACCATGTGAAGCAGCCTAAGCATTGCTTTACCGATAGGGAGTAAGTGGCAGAACGAGAGGTAACTATTATGGACTTAGCCACAAAGTGGGTTATTATGAAAACTACAGTCAGGACACTTCCTTACCAATAGCAATGCCAAGTTAGTAAACCTTTCTCAAGGATTCTTTCCCACAATATAGTTTTTATATATCCATTTAAAATGCTGTTATAATACAAGCAGTGTTGTCTTTTTTGTATAGCAAACCAAGAGGCCAAATGTGGTGATAAAGAAGCAGAAGATGAGCTAAAGGATTCTTCATATATACCTCAAGTAAGCAAAGCATTTCGTATGACATAAGTAATTATTTTATTTAGAATAGTCAAAGCATCTTGACATATTTGAATCTATTAGCAAGAGGTAAGTCTCGAAATTGGCAGAGGGACTCATTATAAGGCACCCAACAGGTGAGAAGCCAATCAGTGCCTTCTGACTGATTACTAATATAGTGATCACTGCTCTTGATCATGTCAGTGTTCTGTGGGTTTTTATGCTACCTTGACAATAGGCTATTTAGGATGACTATCCTATGCACATTGTAGGTTTTGTATAAATTGATGCGTACAATTTTCTTCAGTGTGAGCTGATGAAATGTTTAAAAAAAAGAGTTTGCATTTGCATTTCACTCATTTCTCCCACAAAACTACAGTAAATAGGCTCTGTGCTGGCTATAGTGTCTGTATGGCTCCCTTGGCACTGCTTTTACTAGCTGTGCCTGAATGTGAGATCAAGCTCACTGTGCCACAATAGTCAAGCCAGTTGTGTGCACAGCTTGCATATATAGGTGATACCAAGATGTGGTTTAACACCGGCCAGCGGCTAAGCACCACACAGCCACTTGCTCACACCCCCCACAGTGGGATGGGGAAGAGAAACAGAAGGGTAAAAGTGCAAAAACTTGTGGGTTGAGATAAAGACAGTTTAATAGGTATGGCAAAAGCTGTGCACGCTATCAAAACAAAATAAGGAATTAATTCACTATGGCCCATCTACAGGCTGTTGTTTAACCATTTCCAGGAATGTAGGGCTTCATCCCACATAACGGTTACTTGGGAAGACAGATGCCATAACTCCAAACATCCTGTCCTTCCTCCTTCTTCCCTGCAGCTTTTATTGCTGAGCATGACATCATATGGTGGAATACCCCTTCGGTCAGTTGAGTTCAGCTGTCCCAGCTGTGTCTCCCTCAGCTGTTCTTGTGCACCCCCAGCCTCCTCGCTGGTGGGGCAGTATGAGAAGCAGAAGAGGCCTTGATGTTATGTGAACACTGTTCAGCAATAGCTAAAACATCCCTGTGTTATCAACGCTGTTTTCATCACAAATCCAAAATATAGCACCATACAAGCTGTGAACACTCAGCCAAAACCAGTCCACAAGATCAAGTTTGAGATACTTCTCATCTTCTGGTTGGCTCAATACAGGCTGATTGAAGAAGAATGTCTTTAAAACAATATTGAGTCTGATGGAAATTGCTCCACAGAATCCAAGTGTACATTCTTATTTAACATTTTCCGAGGAAGAGGAAATATCTCAGTCAACTGAAATATATTCTGATGGTGATGTTCCTTCATCTCACTAGGGAGGATCAAGAGGATTCCAGTGCGACTTTAAGCATTATGCTAAGAACTACTTTAGAGTGAAATAGTTCTTTTATTCAAAATCAGTGTTTTCAGTCAGTTCATGAGCTTCATTATTTTTTGGATGAAAATTTTCATATATAGTTTCATTCACAAGAAGTCTATTTTAAATTAGATAAATTAAGGTTACAGTTTTAAGTATGGTGAATATGTCACTATGAGCATTTAATTAAAATCCTTTTATTTGTCATGAGAACAAAAATAAACTAACCCTAAAACATATAATGAATATATTTATAGGTATATGGACTAACAATATTTTGGGAAATTTTATATGCCATAAACATTATTGTATATTTCTTTTTAATAGGACATAAACACATGTTTTAAGTCAAATGAAGATAATCCTGACACAGCAGAAGAAAGTGCAGAGCATTTTTTAAGAACACCTGAAACACCTGAGTTTTTAGGAATGCCTGACTCAAAGGGGAAGAAAACCCAGTTCCCTAAAACACCTCCATTTGACTTGTACGATATCAACTTTTCTTTTGATTTTGAGCAAAGTTGTATTGATGTTTATTGTATAAGCATTTCCACTGTTATTGAAAGATACTACAGTAAGACTTCTTCTGAAAATATTCAGGTTTTTTTCTGAGTTATGCTAGGTAATTTATTAGATTTTCTTCTTACAGTATCATTTCCACTTGAAGCTGTTTTGAAAGAGGGCAACTCAGAAATATATGAGACACAGGTTCTTTGTAGCTCCTCTGCTAAAACTGTTGTGTTTTCCTGCAGTAATATCTGGTACACCAATTTCTATCTTTAAATAGTTTTTTTTGGTAAAAGGGTAGGGAATTGGTAAGAATACCACCTCACTTTGCTTTAAAGAGTTGTGTTACCCATTCTGTGTTGCAAGAAGCAATTATTGATAGAAGCTTTGGGAATCTAAAGAAATGACAAAAGAAAAAGAAAAAATAGAACAAAAAAGCCATCTATGCTACTTTTAAAAATTATTAATGTAGTTTCTTCCTTTATGTCTTTACAGCATTCACAATTTAGCCTGTGAAGAAGGAACATCAAAATCTCCTGCTTTCTTTTCTCTCATGAACTTCTCGCAGAAGTCACCTGGCTTTAATTTATTTGATTCTTCTGTGTTTGGGGCAGAAAATTCATCTGATGAGGTAAAAATGAGTACTTGAGAATATCAGACTTCCACAAAGCAAAATATGCTATGAAAACAGCATTGACAGTGAATGAGGTTTTTCAGACTGGTTATCTTGTAGCAAATACTTGTTTTACTAGCTTGCTTAATTTTACATTTAATATCCTTTGAAAATGCTTATCTCCTTTCCTGGTGATCCCCCATACGAAGACTTCTGATCAAGTATGAATCTTTCCCATATGGGCAAAATTGGATCTTGTGCAAATATACAGGTGACTAGATTCACAAAAAGGCTTCTAGTTCAGCGTTGCAATGCAAAACTTTAGGTACCCTAACAGAATTCACAGCTCACGTGCCTATCCTGTGTGGTTTCGTCTTGCTGAAGAGGGGAATCAGGTACTTAAAATGTTTTTTTTTTCTCTCCATTTTTCACAAAATACAGAGCACTGAGAAAAGGAAGAAAGGACTATCTATTACAAATATTGAAAAGCAAATATAGATTAGCTATACTTAAATGGAGGAGATAGGTAGGCAACTAATTGGAACAGGGAGTGGAATCTAGGTCTTCCTTTTCCTTTGCAGGTTCCCTGACTACAGTGCTCTAGAGTAATTTTTACTCCCCTGGGCTAATAGGTAGATAATTGGGTATTCAAGACAGATGTAAGTCAGTGCATAGTGCAGTGGTTAGGTAGCACTGCTGGCAAAGTATATTCAACCTCCATTATGCAAATAAAGGATTTGAACCCAGATATCTCCTATTTCAGTGGGTGTGCTCAGTCTTGCTGTTACTAGATAAAAGCTGAAGGAGGGAAGAGGGAAAATACCTTTTTATTTTGTGCTTGGCAAGATACATGTTGTTGCTATCTCCTAGCATCAGATGCGTGTAGGAAAGAATACACTGGTGAGTAGTTTGTGAATTGTTTAGGAATGAGGTAGGTATTAAGTCACCTAGTGTCATCAGAACCCACATTATTTTGTGCCTGCTCAGTGGCAGAAACCAAGAATTTACCAGTCTGTAGCAGCCATGTACAATTCTCTGAAGTTAGATGGGAATTTTGAAGCTCTTAAGTATCTATTATAAATCTAGCCTAAGAACTTGTCTCAAGAGTGATGAGTGGTTATTCTGCTACTCTTTCTAGCATTATCAGGTCCTACTCAGTAGGCAGTAATTATGTTGTTGCTTACAGGTTTTCTAAAATGTCACAGAATAAAATAATGTTGAATCTTTTCAGTTTAAAAAACACCAGTAAGCCAGATCTGATTATGGTCTGTTCTCAATCTGATGTTTTTTCTAGAAGAATGGAGGGAGTGTGTTTGCAGACATGAAACCTGTCTCATCAAAGAGTTTACCTTGCAACTTTAGGGACTGATACATACATTTAAATGCAGATTTTGTGAAGGCTGCTGACATTCAATGGGACAGTGTCTTTCTCCCCAAAAGCAAATGAACTTATTATATATCAGCATTACAGCTTATTTATTGTCTTTCTCATTCTTAAATAAAATGGCTGTTTACATTTCAGACAGAGGAAAGTTACTCTGTGGGAAACTTGAACCCTCTGTCCCCGCACAAAGATATTGGTAAGTCTGAAACTCAGATGTACTTGCATATACCAGCTGTCTTCTACTTGTGCTTGTGTGATTGACAAGCTCTTGATCCTGCTTAACAAGGCACCTTTGGTTGTATAAAAGGATGTTCAGTTGTGATATTGTAGTTCAGTGGTTTATTGCGTTCATTTGTGTTTTGACTACCTTAAAACTTTCCCTGCATGTTTGGCTTCAAATGTATGAGATGTCATGAAAAAAAAGGTATGAGAAGGAAAGAAGTAGGGATAGTGTTAGGTGGGTTTGAAGCAAACTGAGAGGAGCTGCAAAGGAGAAGAAAAATTCAAGCGTTAAAGCTTTTTCACTAATAAAAAGAACAGTTCTTTTAATGTAAAAAGCTGTAGTACTTGGTAAATACTACTTTTTAACTTAAGGCTACCAGCTTAGTGTTGGAAAGAGTACATCCCTTGGGCTTTTTTCCTACCTCAACTAAAATGAAAATAAAGTTTCCATTTCCTTAAAGTAATCTTGATATTAAACTGACTTCCATCAGTTTAAACCATTGGAGGTACACGATGTAAAAATAGTACAAGTGAGAGAGAGGAGAATCAGAATTAAACAGTATCTGCCACTCATAGTAAGTGAGCCACTAACATTTACACATTCTGTATAAAATCCTGGCTTTACTAAAGTGAAAGGCCAGTTTTTCACGATATCAATAGGATGAAAACTTACTCTTAATCAAACACTCTTCTGAAGGGAACTGTAATCTACTCTTTTTTTTTTTGAGGTGCTGCAAGTGCAAAGCTACTTTTTTGGAGTGGGTGAATATAAGGTTGTATGCATATATAACAGCTGCAGAGAAAAGCGTGTGAATTTTATGTTACTCAGGTGTTTTTCTCTCTGTAGCTTTGTTTCTCCAGGTATTTCAGTGGCTGATTGCATTGTTCACTAGAGAAGAAAGAATCTGCAAAAATGTATCAGTTTACAAAGACCTCTGTTGCTTAGTATTCAAAATATTTCACCCAGTATATCATGCAGAAGTGTTTTGTTGTTCTAAATCATTCAACTACTTCACACTCCATTCCTGGAAGTACCATTTCTAGTGCAGGAATAAACACACAACTGTAGGCTGATGTTCAGTGGGATATTGGGAGTACAATATTATTAAAGAAGCATATTATGCTGAATGCAGTATTCTTTCAGTAGGATTTAATCTAATAATGAATATAATATATATTCCATATAGGAAGCTTGTTTGGGAAATCAGAAAGTGAGGATGCATTTGCCTTTCCCTTCCCCTCGGAATCGACTTCTCATGCGTTTGAAGATGGGAAAGATGACTTTAGTTTTCCATTTGCATTTGGACAGGATCAGAGATCATCACGCTCTCCTTCTGTGAAAGGTTTTCATTCTTCCTTACAAAATACAAAGCCATTTACATTCTTTTGAATACCTTTGACTTCCTTTTAAATTCTTTTCCTACTTAGCCTTGACAAATGTTTTCGGTTTCTTAAGTTAAAGTACAAAGCATTTCATCTTCTCCTTTCATTTCATGTAAGAATACATTATTGCAATTGCTGCAAGAGCATATGTATTTTCATCAGGCACACATGCTTTGAGATGTAGCTTTTATTTTTCTTATTTATTTTCTAAATACGTTGTTTTCATAAAATGTTATGATACGCTCTTGCTAAATTGGCACTTACAAGCATCAGAAATATCATTTTACAGTAGTGTGTCAAGTTAATTCAATATCTGTGAGAGAGCATCTAAACTTCTAGATGAGTACTTTCAGTCTCCGATATAAAGTAAATAACTTGCATTAGTAAGAGTAACTGTTTATTGTAGCAGTAAAAGCTGAATTTGAGTTAAAGATGATGTTCTTAAATTAGCTGTTATACACAGAATATTTATAATTTTTTAAAAATAAATATTTCTGTTAATTTTATGTAAAGTTTTGTAGGTATTTCTTAATATCTGAAGTGAAATAATGTTGCAATTATAATACTTAACATTTCAACTTCTCTCTTTCTAACTTGAAACACTGAAAGCAAGTTCCTTCTTCTTTATCTAGTATCTTTCAAAAAAAGATACAAAGCGGACAGTTCCCAAAGTCTAACTGTGGTCAGTACAAGTGTATCCACCAGTTCTCCACAAATGGCTTTCTTTATGGAATGGCTGGCTGTGAAGACAGTATGAGGGTTAGTGAACAAGGAATGCTGACTGTGAGCTACCACAGCACTGTGCTCTGTGAATCCCTCAGAACCATTTTCTCTAGAACCAGCAGTTTCGTATTTATGGCCTTTGAAGGAAACAGCAGATCACTTTTGAGTTATTTTTTTCTATTACGTGCGAAACGTGGGTTACTAATTTTTGATACTCCTTATGAATTTGTAAGGGAAATTGGGTTTCTCAGTCATTTACTATGAGGTAAACAACCTGCCTGACAATGGGCAACCAAAATGCTGAAATGGAAGCAAAACAAATAAACTTCACAGAAGACACTGCAAATGCACAAGCTAGTCAGTGGGGCACATGGAATGAGTGGAACAAGTTGACAAAAAGCATTGTACCAGTATAGTCTGCACAGTCTGCCAATAAAATGTCAACAAAGTCCAAAGGGGAGTAGAGTCCCCTTTCCTCTGCTGACCTGCAAAGCCCTAAATGACCAAAAGCTCTTATCTATGCCACTACTTGTCTTCTGCCAAAATCCTAAATGCGTTAGGTCTATGTTTGTGTAGCCCAGCTTCTCCTTAAGTACTTGCACCTAGAGATTTGTGGAAGTTGGATTTTTCTTTACTGGAGACGGATTCAGGAAATTTTAGTGAAGCACTTCTGAGATCCAGCTAATACATGAGGCACCTCACAATCTGAAAAACGTAAGCTAGAGGCAAGTTTGAAAGCCTATCTATGTTATTTGGGGTAGTGTTTTAGTGTACGCTACTGGCAGATGTTCTGAGATCATTCAGAAAGCCAGAAAGTACAATTTTGTAGTTATACCATAACTGAAGCTTGCTTTCCTGTCTTCTGATAAATTGTCATCCATGTCTCTGACATTACAGTAAGGTAGTCAAGGCTGCTGGCTGAAGTGGGAGAAACCATAGTTCTAGGTCTTGCTGGATGTTTACTTACACAAATTGTACAGGCTGGTTAATAACATAAGAGAAAGCTACTTCAGAAAAGGAAACCACTCAGTATTTGGGATAATTTTCTGAGATCTAAGAGCATGAGCTGCTTATAAACATGCACTGAGATTTTTTATTAGTATCGGTCAAATTCTGCCTAAAAATTATCCCTTGTTATTATGCCTATAAAATCAACAGCAGTCATGTTGCTGGATTGCTGAAACTAGCATGTATTGCACTAACCAGTGTAATTTTGTTTTGTCCTTTACATACATGCCTGACTACATCCATCTCTGGTCTGAAAAGGCAGACAGATCCTCTTGTCAATGTAGCAAGGGCTGCTTGAGAGCAAAGTGCTGTTTGTTCCTTACCATTTGTTATTTGCAGTTATTGTCCCTGTGGTGCAAATACAGTAAACAGACTGTGCTCTTGTTCCTCAGTCCTCAATGTGAAGTCAGTAAGTTTAATTTGTATCACTGAAAGTGTGGAAAGCTAACTTAGCTGACTCTCTACTCCAGTAGATGAGGAACAGGTATTACACACATGACTACAACTTAACTAGAGACCAGTAACCTCCAGCAGCGGGATAGTAATGGCAGCTGGGAGCTGTAATCTCTTAAAAGCAGTGCAGCTGTCTGCAATGTGGTAATATGGTTGTACTGTGTACTTCTACAGTGAATCCGTGGATATGGGGGTTGCCTTTTTGTTCTGTCCTTGTATTGCACCTAGTAAAACAGAGTTCAAGTTCACAACGGAGCCCTAAGGTAATAATAATAAAGAACCTCTCTTAAATAAGCAGAGCAGGGATTTAACTTTGAATCTTACATGAGTATCCTAACCAGAAGGCAAATGTTTATTTCGGGTACTGATATCTTCACTGTTCCATTTAAGTTTTTAATGATATTTTTGACAGAAAACTATTTAACTTGAAATTTCCTTGTAAAAGCTGGTGTACCACCCAGCATTAGGACAGCACTGGTTAAATACTTTATGTCACCAAAATGGTAGGAAATATCACAATATTTGAATAAATTAATTTTTGAATTTGTTGAGTAAAATTTTTGAAGAGTGAAGAATGAAATTTCCACTCTTACCTGCTGCTGTCAGGAGGAAGACACGAATGCCTCCGTTTTCTTTCTCCCACAGAAATAATACATTCATGGAGATGTCATTTTTCTGATCAGAAATAACACAAAGCACATTTCTCCGCATTTGCCTTGTTGTGCAAAGTCGTCTTCCAGTAAAAATATTTCATTATAATTTGTAAGATGATAAAACACTTTGACTGGAGCCCCACCTACTATGTGACTGTTAATTTTACTGATGCATAAATGTAAAATATGCTTATAAACAGTCTGGGATATTTGGCTAACAGATAAGCAAAAGCTGGACAGGTTTGATGTTAAAAAATTAACTTAGAAACTAGGAGCTAAAAACTAATGGAATGACTTCCAGCAGTTGTGGGATATAGCATTTATTTTAATGTAATGCTGTTTTATGGCTTCACACACCACAGTTGATGGAAAATTAGACGTTCATCAAACTGTTCCCACTGAAAAATCAGGTTTCCAGTTAAGAGCAATTTATTAATTTTCTGTAACTTCAGTCTAAGTCTATCAACATAAAGCATATATGCACAGCATAACATTCTTCAGGACAAATTTCACCGTGCTGTTTTATATAATGCTTAGGGTGATAAAACCACAAGAGTTCCTTAATTTGGTATCAGAAAAACTGTTCAGTGTTCAAGTATGAACACAGGATATAATATTGTTAAAACTGGTTCTTTATCATATTAAATTTTTAATTATAACACTGTGTGAATACTTTGAGGGGAAAAAAATATGTATATAGCATCACACTGTAGACTCATCTCATATAATTGGTCACTCGTTTTATGTGTAATATAGCAAGAGCAACCAGAATTCTGGGTTGGAAACTTGCAGGAATACAAGTGGTACAAAACTGGGTTACAGCCCGCAGTGTTGATCAGAGAATATTGAATGTAAGTAGTGGCTCTGTTTCCAGCTACCTGTTAAGATTAACAGCAGGGTGCAAAAAATATCACCTGGATCTTTAAACATCAAACAATTAATTAAAACCCTGGTTTCAGTTGCAACTGTTTACAGTCTGAGTTGCAGTCTTTCCCCACAATTCAAGAAAAATTACTGCACTGAACCCCATTGAAATTCTGGACAGGGTTGCCTGCCCAGTTTGGGCCCTATACAAAGAAAAATATTCTATTTCATTATTCATTTCAAGACTATGAACATAATTAAAACTTAATGTTGGACGTAAAGGGGCATCGCTGCATATATGGGGGTAAATGCAAACTTTGGGGGCAGAGGTAGAAGAATCATTGCATTGTAAGAAAACAATCTTACACTATAGCATTAATACGCTTAAGCATTTCAAGGAAATAAGCTTTAAGTGCTACTTATTGTAACAGATTGGAATGTGTAGACTTACAGTATTAGAAGGTAGTAATCTCCCCAGTGCAAGGCTGATTGCATGGGTAGCAAGAGTTGGCTAATCCTTTTTGGCCAATGGCATAAAACAAGGATTAGTTTTTCATTTACTGCAACTGAGTGGGTCATTAGGATCCAAAGACACTAATGAGCCTCAACAGGCAATTGGATTCTGGATTTGAAGTTATAGGCTAGTTTAAAAGGAGATGACTGTGTCTTTTAATGATTTAAAACATGAAGTTTCTGTGACCTTTTTCCTGAAAAAAATGAATGAAGGATATAACCATGGAACACAAACCTGGAATGTTGACTTTTTCTCTTGGAACTTGAGATGTTGCCAGATTTGTTGCCTTAGAGGCTGAATGGCTCATTTAGAAATATCTCTGTTGCCTTGCTTTTATGTTCTGCTCTTGATGTCTCCAGAGTTGACACAAGTCACATGCAATCAAGTCTATATTCCTGGTGGACAGGCACTGTCCTAATATTCTCTGACTCACACCCAGGTTGTTTGCAGCTCAGCAGTTCTGCTTCCAGACACATCACTTTGTGTTCTGATGCTAACATCTTGCTGAGAAATTGCCCCTTGGCACGTTGTTTCTTGAATCCTGTACCTTGCTTGATTTGATGTGAAGATGATGCTCTTTTTAGCACTTGCAACACGTTACCTTTGGAAAGGTAAATTCCCGTGCCCCCCCCCCCCGCCCCCCAGTTTTCTTCTTCTCAGTAATCACTTGAAATCAGCAATAATACATTGCTTGTATTTGGTTTCATTCAAGTCAAAAGATGCTGCCAAAAGAGTATAAAAGAAAATATTACAGGATGGACATTTCCATGTTAATAGAATATTTAAACATATACAAAAGGCAAATACTTTGACTCTTTTGATTCCCCAGGAGAAATCCTGTCAAATATTGTAATAACATGAACTTAATTTTCTGTATTGTATCACAGTCCACAATGCAGCCACAAAATTATTTCACTCAGCACAGGACTTGCTCCATAATCCTGTGAGACTTGGGTTGGGGAAAATCAGAGAAAGAAGTACAAGGCTAAGTAAAAGAGTTCTCGCTAGTGGGGAACCAGCTGTTATGACTGGTGGGAAGTTTGGTAGTTGACAGTCCGTACTGAAACTCAGTTTGGAGCTTGCAGTTCTTGTCTGCTCCTTTCTGCCGGAGCAGGACTGCCTTGAGCTAAGTGTGGTCTCTTGCTGCTTTTTCTCTTTTCTTGAGGCACGTGTTTGGCTAGTTTTACTATTTCCACAAAATGCACAATGCTGTGATCAGCGATGTTGCTTACTGCCACAGCTGCAAAGAGCTCATGTCCAGAAGCGGTGGGTATCAGAAGTGGTTAAAAATATTTCTTAACAATTATCCACAAAATCCTTTTTAAGCAATGCTTCCGTTACATTTCAGGGAGGTGCCATGCCTTTGAAGCACTGTAGCCGTTACCCAAGCAGGACTGGTGTGCACCACAATTTCAAATCATGCCATATGGGTTGACAAATGTCACCGGATACAATACATACCTCAGGGTGATTTTTTTTGCCTTGGAAATCTTGCCCCAAACACTTGACTAGTCATGTTTCTCACTGTTACATATATTGAGGGATAATATGCAGCTGCCTATTTCTTTTTCTTGCTTACAGTTGGAAGAGGTTCTCAGGAATATGCCAGTTATTACCAATACGATCTTAGAGGCGAGATGTTAAACTAAGGCCCTGACCACCTCTGCTCATTGCAGACCCATTGCTTGCCACTGCTGTTGTTTTGTTGTAAGAAGAGTGATGCAGAACATGGCTTCTTAGATTTTTTTTTTTTTCATCTTGAACTAATATTTGTGACTCATTATTGGAGGCCAGAGAGCAGTAGAATTCTGATGAAAAAGATGTAAATCATGGATTATGTGGAAACAAACACTGAACTTCAGAGGTGCTTTTAAACCCCCATTGGCCATCCATCCAGAGCACTTAAAAGAAGTTGGTTCTTTGAAGTAGGTCATGACTTCATGCAACCTTCCACTTTACCTTGGATTGCACTTTTACCAGGTTTCAAAAAAAAAGACATCTTTTTTTTGCTAGCACAGGAGAATAATTCTGATCACAAAACCAGTGCAATAACTGTTGGATAGATTTTTCTGATTTAGACTAACTTCATAGACCTGAGAGCTATGAGAGTGGCTCTACACTGTGGGTTTTGGGGCATTGATGTTGTTGCTGCATAAGCTTGTAATTCTTGTTTGCCAATTACAAATTAATGTAGCATAGCAGTGACTAAAAATTATAATCTGCTGAGTGCGTGGTGCCACATATGGTAAGAATGTAATGTTATTATCACTTGTACACAGAGTTGTATCAAAATTACCAATTGTAGGGACAAATTTTTGAAGAATTTTTTAAAACACCAATGATTTGACAGACAGAATAGATTAATTGTCCAGATTGCTCTTTTAAATAGTCCTGAGATATTCTTGGTGCTTATCAATAGGACACTTGGATTACTTGTCTGGTGTTGCACTGAAACTATAGATGTGCCTTAGGTGGTTATATTGCCACATTATCACAGTCATTGGGCATCTCACAGTCCCCAGTAACACAACGAGGAACTGAGTTTGGGGTCAGATTGTTGAGCGACATTGGATTCTTGTAGACTTCCCACAGATCTACAAGCAGGATCACAAGCAAGAATATTAGCTCAGATCTTCTGAAACTGTTGCTACTGCCTGAACCACTGGACCATCTATGGGTATGTAGAGGACATTTGTCTCCATGGTTGTCAATAGTGATATTTCCAACAGCTACATATTCACATAAAAGAATTAAAAATATTAATGGTAGACAAGAGATTTTTGTGCTAGCATCAAGAGACCGTATGAGTTTCTTTTCTGAAGAATCAGAAATATTGCATCAGAATGATGAGATACAGATCAACTCCCTCTGTATGTGGGTTTGGCCCAAAGTCTATGCACTGCCTGTGTCATTACAATAACCAGGGTTTGCTGGGGTACGGAAGATCCACATGTACCATCTGCTCGTGTCCCTGTGCTGATTTTGGAGGAGGAGGAAGGCACAGATGATCTAACACAGAATTCCTGTGTTGCCAAAATTGCTTTAGTGTTACTCACCTTGGGCATCTCTGTGATACACAGCAAAAGCAAAGGGTCAAGACACGTCTTTCTCAGTATGTAAATTGCATGTTCACAGCAGCGTAATGCTGGCAGCAGCATACGCTGCTTTGCATGTTTATCGTAGCTAGCTCACATATTGCAATGTCAATATTTTAACACCGAACATTTTACATCAGAAAAAGAAAAAAAGAAAGATGCTCCAGTGTGTACTGTATGTATTTCAGTTTCCTTTGTTGAGTTTTATCTGTGCTGACACTACAGGAATAAAGTAGATTGTCAAAGGCTGGGCAGAGCAAGTTTATCATTTGCAAGTATTGGCATTAAGTAAAATAACAATTTGAATTTCTGTTTTCTGTCTTTCATGGCTTACACTGTCAGTTATGGTGATGTTTTTGACAAGGGAGTGCTGCTGGGTTAGTGATTTCTTCCAGAGCTTCAGAAATAGTTAAGTTATCTGTTATTATCATCATATCAGGACTGACAGTTGATGGTCAGTGCTTATATATTGTCTTTGTAAATTACAAAATGAAGTTAGGAGCAGCAAATGCATCTCTCCACTTTTATAAGGTTAATTCCATGGGATTATTTGTCATGTACTTAGACTTGGTAAAAATCTTGGTACTTGTTAGGCTGCGCAGAACAACTTCAGAGAATAGGGGTTTTTTTTCTGTAATAAGGCAAGGAAGTTAAAAATACTGTGCTGAGCATGTTTCTTGAAAATTTGTAGTGTTTTGGAAATATTTAGATCTCTGCAAGTTCCTGAGTGAAAGCTGATATTAGAGCACATGTGTGCTTCTATTAGCCGGTTTTGTCATGTATTACAGTACAGTGACTCTAACGCTATTGTAGTTTTATAACCTAATGATCTACAGGGCTAATATTTAACTATACGTTAAATTTCTGTAGCTGAAGCACTAGTCCTTGTAATTAGAAAGCTCTGTCATTGAGGGTTGTAATATGAATACAGATTAAATAATGTACCAGGATACTCAAAAAACCAACAGAGAGAACAGCAAAGTTTAAATATTGAAGTCATAATTAACTCTTTACTCATATGACTAAATGATAATTAAATATCAAGACATATAACTGCATTATGCTGTAATTGCAATGTAGCTATGTGGAGTTATAAAGTATAACCAGTGTGACTATCGTATTGGCAGAAGGAAACAATAATCACTGCTAAATCATTTTGATAAATATGGCTGAGATTTCAGGAACTGTGTAACAAATAAACTAATAAAACTGAGTTTTATGCAATCAGCTGCTCCTAAATAAAAAATAGGTTGACTTTCTTGATCACTTCATGTGAGAACTGGATAAACTTTGTGTAAATATTCCTAGCTGGAAAAACATCGCTGCTGTTAGAACTCGAAAGATTGATTTGGGAGTAATCCTCCTGTTCTCCCTTCAACAGTGAAAGCAAGCATGAATCTGAATTACTTTGTAGTTATAGCTTGGAGACCTATATAGCAATTATAATTTATATTACAGGAGTGCCCATAGGGTACAGCTTCATTTAGGACTGCATTGTGTTATGTACAATGAGAGAGAGTCCAAGCCTTAAATGTTTTACAATTTAAAAAGACTGGGCAGACAATGATGGGCTGGATCATAAAATGCCAAGTGCCTCCAACAAATTCTGAGCACGTTTGGTTTCCATTGAAGCCAACACGAGTTAAGGTTGCTTGGCACCTCTCAGTACCAGTCAGCCTGCTCCATCAAGCCTGTAGGACTCATTAAAAAGAAAATATCAGCTAAAATAATGAAGAATAAACATTTCCCACTGGTTTCATAGCATTTACAGAGAGAACAAAGCCTTACAATAAATACTAGGCCTTTGGAAAACGTCATAGTTGGTAATAAAACAGAATTCCTCTCATTGGACAGGTTTTGTTAGGATGTCTCGGGAAGGCATTGTGCATCAAATTCAAACTGGGCCATTTCCACTACATCAATGTTACTGACAAGCCATGCTCTGAGCAGAGTTGTCATCAAGAACTTAAGCTGGGAGAAATTTATAAAATCTGAAAAACAGCAGATTTCGAAGTGTTGAATGTCCTTTCAAGTGCATGTCAGTCTAGAAAGATGATGAAAGAGCAAATCTGATGAGGGAAAGAGAGGCAAATAGCAAGAAGGAAAAAGTCGCAGAAAAAAAGACAGACTGGCAATTAGTGCCAGAGAGATAACACATTTATTCCTTCTTACACCCAGACTGTAGTAAGACTGCAGGTAAGATTAATCGATGTCTGCATGCTCCGGTGCTTTCAGAGCCCGATTCAGGCATAGTAAGGTAGATGTGCAGCACAGGTCTACATAGCCCAGCATTTAATGTGTTTTGTTATATCACAGCGGTGCAGCAGTAGTCCATGTGCAGGCCAGTGTCAGTCAGCGTAAAGGTACTGCAGTCAACGGCAATATGCCAGGTACGTGGCCTGTGAAGCTGGCCTTATTCTTCCTATAATAAATACCATCTCTGTTTTATTGTCATTACCACAGTCAGCATTACAGCTTCTGGCAGCTGTTGTGGGAGGCGAAAAGGTGGCCATCCATATGGCGCTGTGTATCGTTTCAAAGGTTTGGGAAGACTCTTACAAATGTCAGTGGTGGGTCATTTAAGGCCTGATTTTATTTCAGCAAAGTCAATGGGGATTTTGGCATTTATTAGTAGGAGCAGAAACAAAACCTTAATCCCTGGCAACTCTGTTTGTATTACATTATACACAGAGTGTCACAGATGTGCACAGTTGTCGTGCTTTAACCCCAGCCAGCAACTCAGCACCACGCAGCTACTCGCTCACTTCCCCCCCAACCAGTGGGATGGGGGAGAGAATCATAAAATAAAGTAAAGCTCGTGGGTTGAGATAAGAACAGTTTAATAGAACAGAA
>JAVKLA010000040.1:15784569-15813586 GCA_034782735.1 Sagittarius serpentarius
GAAGCTGAAAAGTCCTTGACTTAGTCTAAACACGACTTAGCAACAACTGAAAACATCAGGGTGTTATCAACATTCTTGTCATACTAAACCAAAAACACAGCACTGTACCGGCTACTAGAAAGACAATTAACTCTATCCCAGCTGAAATGAGGACAACAGTATACTGTGAAAGACACAGGGTCATACGCTGCTCTCACCTGCTCTCCCGCAACAGTGGGATGGAAACCAGTATGGACCTGCAGACAGGCAGGCTTGGGCCACTGTTTCAGGCCACCAATTTAATTTTTTCCATCCCCTGTGAGAGGAAATTTGGGAAGTAGATGTGATTCACTCAACTTACGCCGTCTCCAGTCTCACTGCTGGTGAACTCTCAAGATGCTGAGAGTATCACTTGGCCGGATGCAGTGTTAGCTACTGCATGTGTCGCAAGATCTGGAGCAGAACAACAGACACTTAGAAACACAGTGAAAGGGAGGGCATTGAAACAGAGGCTGAAGCAGGGGAGGACAAGTGGGAAAACAGAAAACAAACAAGAAGCAGGGTATCAGAAAAAGAACAGGATCATGAAGCGTGAAGAAGGAACACTGGGTGGGAAAATAGATCCCAAAATGGGTCCTATTAATTCCAGCTGAGCCACTTTTCGTTGACCCAAATGCTTTATCTCCTCAGTGTCTCCTCCCTGCTGTGCCTTGGCTCCAGTGAGTGCTGGGCGCTACTCTGAGGACCTGGCCAACTACTGCTCGTCAGGGACCTCTGCTTTCTTACCAATTCTATAGCTTATTGTTAGGACCTCAATGGCCGATTACATCAACTTAGATGGGCAGTGATCTGAGGAGATGCAGAAGTAAAGACATAGCTAGTAAAACCATTGCTGAGATGGACAGTAGCAAAGAAATTTGGAAATCCCAATGAGGAAATGCCGAAGTCTCTGTGTGCTTCCACTTATGTAACTCCCCCGTTGCACAAAGTGCCAGCCCTGGCACTTGGTGCTGCCACATCGGCCTGGTTTGACCATGGCATAAAGTATCTTTTCTTTTGGTGTTTGCTTACAACGTGCCTCATTGTTCTGCAGTGTTGACCTGAACAGGCCAAAGCCATCCCTCTTTGTTTGTGAAGTGGGCTGCACTTAATCTAGGCACTGCTCCAGCCTGACAGGCTCTGCTAAAATTGATTTCTGCATCTCAGCTGCTTGCACGCTGCTAGAACAGGACTAATGTCTGGCCAGCGTCCTGGATACACTCTCAGGCATGCAAGGACACTTAGAGCATCACGGGTGGAGGATGCCTGCGTCAGTGGGGTGGGATTTTTGTGGTGGATGGAGCGAATCCCCTGAACTCAGAGCTCACTTCCTTCTCTGTCTCGTTGTGACAGCTAGAGGTACCAGTTGGTTTCAAGAAATGAGTTTGTTGGCAGAGTTATCCAAGATAATATATTTATTTCATACGATGAGTTTAATAAGAAGCCAAGCGTAAACTGAGTCTGGTTACATTCCTGATACTTTCTCAGAGCCTTGGAAAGTAGAGCAAGGACAAAGCACATGTTGCTTTTCAGCTTTGTTCCTCTTGACAATACTTACAGCATGGTGTAAGTACCACTCGCACACTCCTGTGGCTGGCAGATCTCCATAAACTGAACACGTGCGAGCAGAGGCGCGTGCCCACCACCAAACAGCAGCACGGTCCCTGTTCCACACGCACTTCAGTTGTCAGCCTCTTACTTCCCAAAGCACATGTGGATATAGGAAGGTGTGGTACTAGTGCAGAGTCTAAATAAACTGCTGAATGAATGTAAAGCCACTAACATCCTTGCGTATTAGTGCCATTAAACAAATTTCTAGTTAGAACAACTATAAATGCCCTGTCACCATTTCTAGGGCCAGTCTTATTTTATTAAGGTCAATGGCCAAGCTCCAAATCTATTTGTTTTATTTAGCCTCTGGAGAGCTGGGTCTGTCCCTGGGCGAGTCACTAGTCTTCCTGTATTTGTGTTCTCAGTGGGTAAAAATGAACATGTTAATAATGGCTTGGTCATCATCCTTGTTATTTTTATGTGCTACAAGGCCTGTAAGAAGAGATAATGTCTTTTATTGGGCTGAACAAGTGAGAAAAAAGCTAACTTTGTTAATTTGACTCAGCTTCAGTTGTGATGGTGCACCTTTTGGTTGGTTAGACTGTAAACTGAACAGGGCATGATTAATCTCTTCCTGGGAGTGAGCTGATTGCCTCTTACACAGATTTTACTCTCTGAACGTGCAGTCATGGCTCCGATAAAGACGAATTATGATCTTAGTAATACATAAGCATGACTCATCCCAGGATTGCCAGTGAAAACAGATCCATGCGCCACCACCCTGCTTCTACACAGGTGCGTCCAGCCTGTCTTGTTGACTTTGCTTTTTTCTGTTCCTGTTCCCCCTTTTCATACATGGGCAGCTTCCCCCACTCCTTCATAAAGCCTGAACATGTAATTTGAAAAATTGATTCCTGTGTCTAGCACCAGGGAAGGATTTTGTAAATGCTTCTGCACATTTCTTTTCAGGGTCTCATCTGAAAACATCATCTCTCCCCGTGACTCGTATCTGCCGTGCTGCAGTGTTGTCTACAAGGACTGTTCAAACTGACTCTAAGGTGAAAAGGTCTGGGGTTGTAGAGCTGGAGGGGAGCATCCAGGGCACTGCCTCCGCTGCTGCCACCTAAGCCTGTGACTAAAGCTGTGCAGGAGATGGAAGGTTTTGTGACAGGTTTTGACATTGTGAAATACTAGTTTTCTTCTGTGTTGCAGGAGAGAAGTAGTTTTCCATGAGGAAAATGGTTTATGGATGTGTGGAGTCAGCTGAAACATTTTTATTTCAAGTACTTAAAAACTAGATTTCTTTACAGTGTACAAAATATAAAAGCTGAAGTGACAATCTGAAAACTGAGTTCTGTGACTCTGGCCAGATCTGGTAAACCTTTCAGTGTTGATGGAAAACAAAATATGCCAGTTTGATGTTGACTCTCTTCATATCTTGCTGATCAGCCTTTCTTGCAAAACATTGTGAGAAATGTTTAGATTTCTTACCAGAATTGGGATTTGTCAGAAGTATATGTACCCTTAGGCCAGAGTGAAGCTTGCTCTGAGCTGTCTTCTCTGGGTGCTGCTCCCATTTGTTCTCCAGGAGAGGAACAGTGTCCTCTGACCATGGCTGAGTATTCGCTGCAGAGGGAGCAGAGGAACAGCTGTTCTTGGCTGGGGAAATGTGGATCCTTGTCAGTGTAGGACATTTTAAACTTATTTATGACAACAAATGCTTCTTATTGGGTTTCTATGCCTAGGATGCATAACTGTCTTGTTATAGTACTGAAAAGATACGTTTTTCCATACCTGAAACGTCACAGACGTTCACAGGACATTTATTGGGAATAAATACAGCAAAACTGTGCTGACCTTTTAGCTCCAAGAACTTCAAGTGGAAGCCTGGTGAAAGTGATTCTAAGCTTATTCACCAGGGACATCTTTCTTTCCCAGGGAAAGACATGGTCTTTCTCAACCTATTGGGAGAAAAAGCCGACACTGTTCAGTTGGATGTTTAACCAAAGGTGTATATTCATGCTGGAGCCCTGACCTCCCCCGTGCATTTGGAGCTGCTGTGTGTACCGCGGGCATGATGCTGGTCAAATCAGCCTTTCTTTCTAGCACCAGACTGAGAGGAAGGGTCCCCTTTCTCCCTAACAAAGTTAAATAAACTGTTACATATAGAATACATTAAATATGATAATGTGCTGTTAGATCATACCTCTGTGTCTTTATTTACTGCTTTATTTGATCGGAGAGGGTATTCCACTAGCACTGGGGGTGTATTTGACTGACTCATCTTTCCATAGTGCAGTGGAAGGGCTGATCACCCAGCATTCACACCTCAGCCAGGGGAAGCAGAGAAAAACCCAGTTGCCAGCACTTCCACCAATTAAGATACAAGATTTATTGATTGTTTCCTCCTATATCACAACAATCTTCTCTTCTGCCAGAACATCTCTGAGATTGATCTTTTCTTAGACTGCGTACATCAACTCTTTGTTTCCAAGACAGCTCACCTCATACACGTGCAAAACAAACCAGATTTTGATCTACTTTCATTATGTTTTGTGAGCGTACACATGACATAATTTAAATAAGCTTATCCTACTCAGAAGGAAAAAAAACATTCCTACCACAGTTTAGGTAAACCAAGCAATTATTCTGTTACTAAGTGTAATTAATGCCTAATGATTTGCTTTGATTAACAGGACAAGCAGCATCTGCTCCTAGATTAGTAACCCAAGCAGTCTCTAATATTAGAAGGTTGGGAGTTCGTTTGTACTAAAATCTATTTTTCCACGTTCATCTCAAAGCAGAAAAGAAAAGCCCTGTGCTATATTCTAAAAGCACAGTAAAGGGAAGGCAGTATATTTTTGAAAGGATGTAGAGAAAACTTTATAACATCTTCATGAATTTGTGTTTTTTGAATGAAATCCGTACACCTCCATCCTTTAAGAGAGAAATTACTTTGATCTAATTCTCTGACAATTTTTACAGGCAAAGTTACAGCCAAAGCATTTAAGATTTTGCATATTCTAGGCAGTCGAGGCATCTCCCTGAACAGCAAGCTGAACTAAATAAGAATCTACGTTCCATATTTCTGTGTTGCTGATTACTGCTAAATATTCCCTCAGTTTAGGAAACAATGGAATGGCATGTTTTAGAGATAATAGTCATTTTTCTAAATCTCCTGATTAGTTTCTCAATTTTTTTGCTGTATGGCTGAAGAACTACAACATACAGTGAAGCTGCAAGGCTAATCATTCTTTACCATCTTCTATTGATCCCAAAGACAGAGATGGAGTGCACTTAGATGCAAACACTAATCCAATCGTATAACAGACATCCCCATATGGTTAGTCACTGGCTTTGCCTTAAGCCAATCAATAATCACTTTGACGAAGAAAAATAAATTTGGAATTTTTTGTTGAAAGGTTGGCTGTCAGTCCTTTGGGCTCTGAATGCTGCATCTACCAAGTGATACCCAGGTGTTACGGACTTCTCAGTTACTTCTGGGTCCGCTCAAAAACAGTGCTTGCAGTGGCTGCTAGATAACCAAGGAAATGGTTCTCATTACTGGGATTACTACAGAGCCAAGGACAGAATTAACTTGAGTCACACATCTTGCTTCTAAAAGCCTTTAAAAGAGACTAAACACCTTGTAAATGAGTTAGGTTTTCATTGTAATATAAACAAAAAAATGTCCCTGAGGAAACAATGTCAGTACAAGCCATTGAACGCAGGAGGTGTGTGATGTAGGCTCACCTGGAGGCTTTTATTCTCCAGTCTGTGGCTAAGCATTACAAGAATGGAGAATGAGTCCCTAGTAGGCACCTGGTAAGCACTTGGTTTATTCTGTTCATGGATGCTTTCACCAAAATGTTCATCTGCTGTGATACATGCAGTGAAGAGACACCATAAATGCCAACATTTCACGTGGTTCTACTCCAGCCTCTCTCTGAGTCAGTTTGGTTGAGGGCTGACCCCTGTGTTTGGTCCCAGGCTGTGCATATGTCCTTTGTACCAGTTCCTCTGTGTCCAGAAACTATTTCAAATTCTCTTGCATAGGAATTTAAGCTGCAATTGCAGAGGGACTCCGGCAGGTCAGGACTGATGGTGAAAGATGACGACTGATGATTAGACATTCACTGTATGTTCAGTTTAATCCAGTGAATAATTCTCTAATACCACATACTCAATATTCACAATGAACTGCCTTTGACCAGACGGGGGCTGAGACAACAATGTTGCAATAAAATTAAAAAAAATACCATCAAATATCTGAACACATAAAGGATGTAAGACATGCTGTGAGATGCCACACTTACCATGTATTAATTAAATACACTGTGTACCGAAAATTATCTCTTCCCTTGGCTTTATTTCCTCTTGACTTGTATCTTTACTCAGATGAACTGTCCTGTTTCATAAATGTGCATCAGTTACAAGCTTAAGATTTCCAGTCACCTTCATACCCTTTTCTTTTCTCCTCCTATCTACTGTGTCTTTACTGTGCCTTTCAGATGTGCATTTTCTCCTGTTGCTTATCATGGTGCTGCGATTCAGGGTTTTATTTCACCTTCTGGAATCAAAGCTTCCTTGTCGTCTTCTTTTGTCCTTATAGAGGACACGATGACTGAAGCAAGACATTTACCCTCGTGTCCTCCATTAGAACCAAATTCTGTCTTCATGGTCTGTCTGTAATATTTTAAAAACAATGGGTGAGTAATCAGATCTCTTTGCTGTTGTGCAAATCCTAGCTTGAAGCATTACCTGTTATAAAGTACATTGTGGACACACCTCAGAAGCACCAGCAGGATGAAGTAGGAGCTGCGCAAGCACAGTCCCTGCATTACGGAGTGTGGCCAGGTCTGCTCACTATTAGCCTACTTCACGTGAGTTGCATTATAATATACTGTCAGCTCTGAACTGGATGGTGTGAAGGTACTTGAGCAGACTCAGAAAGAGTAGAGCGGCATTTCTGTGACTTTGCACTAGACCCTCTCCATCTATATTGCTTGCACAGTGCCCATATGCAGAAGTGTTTTATCTGCAAGCTGGATAATCTGCCAGGGATAATGGCAAGGAAACAAAGAGTGCTCAGAGTATGTAATGACACACTGACATTTATAGGTACTTTCCCCCAGCAGGTCTTTAAAACAGAGAATCTAAACACTAGCAGGTACCAAGCACTCAAGATGTCAGAATTTATTGGTGAAAGTTGTAAGCCAGTATATGCACAGCATACAAAGTAGGAACCCAGCAAAAATAACCTGCCTAAAAGATGCTAAAAATCCTGCTTCTGGGCAAAGTCTTTCCCGATATGTATTCTCTAGCTGGAGGATGAGGACCGTTTTGGTATACGTTCTCTGACAGGCCTCTGCATTCCTCATTGCACTGTGGTGCATCTTTTTACCTTTGCTTGTAATTAGAGCTGCTTTTTGATTAGTCTTGACAGCAGTTTGAAGTGTTTGTTGTTTTTTTTTTTGTTCAGAAATGTCACCAGGAAGTATATTAATGGAGAGATGCCAAAGGTATTAAAATCTACAGAGTCCCACTTTACAATGGAGATACATTCTTGTGTATATTCCAGTGCAATCTTTGCAATATAAAAGCAGAGACAAAACATCTGTGTTTCTTTCCTCCCTTGAATTCCATCTTTCACCACCCTATTCCCTTTGCAGATTGGTGAGCGGCAGTTGCTAAATATATGCATAATAGTGAAAACCACTACATAATACATTGCATTGAAAAAGAGTCCTGCCAGGCTTCTAGGTCAAGGGAAGGAATATCTCTTTCTTTCCTAGTTAGCTTATCTTCCCATTTGTCTCCTTTCTCTTTATGAAAGAGCTGATGGGGAAGGTCTCCAGTTGAAGGAGCTATTCAGAAAAAGACCTGACATTCTGAACCAAAATTCAGCTGCCTCCAAACGTCGTGTCCCCAGTGCTATTAAACAATAATCAAAGTATAATGAAATTCATATTTACTCTGAAAAAAAATGCATACACATATTTGATTTAAGAAAGCCCAGATAATTGCCTTAGAAAAGAAATCCGTGGCAAATGGGTGCAAAATGGATAATTTAGGTAGAGCTTGAAAAAAAGTAGTGCTTGAATCTACAGGAGGAAGAGACAAGAGCCAACAGTAGGCAGAGGCACATATGTTTGCATTCTTATTCTATAGAGAATGCATAGATACATGGGGACAAAGGCTTGGAAAGGGACCCCCGTTTCACCAAATTTCGCCACTGGCATCACAAGCAGTTTGGTGATAGACCTCAGGCTCGGAGAGACTCACAGCACAGCACATGTGCCGGTCCCTGCGCACCATCGTGACATGTCCCTGCGTGCCTCTCTGACATTGATCGCAATTGTAACACCTCCAGTGTGTTAAATTAACACCTTCAGTATGTTTAACACCTTTATTGTGTGTCAGTGAGAACCTGGGTGACACTGGGGAGAAGATTTTACCCTGTGCTATGGGTAAAAGCAAAAAATTTTAGCCCTAAACCAACGACACGTCTTTCTGATTTATGGCACAGATTCTTTCTTGACCCCAAGCCTGTCATCAGCTTAACCCTGACTTTGTGATAAATCACCCACTACTTGAGAGGTTTCTTGGGATCAGCAGAAGCACCAGCTTAACTCATGGGAAAACCCATCCACATGTGGGTGTTTTAGAAGAGGCTGGAGAAAAGCAACCCAAACCCTCAAGTCTGGCTCTCAGACTCTTGTAAATGGTCAGAATTAGCCTCAAAGAACATTCAAAATGCAGAAGCACTTCGGTATTTGGACGAGGGTACTAAAATGAAAATGTTGAAGACCTTACATAGAAGCCTGCCCCTGCCCATGGCAGGCGAACCCTGGCCTATCGCAAGCTCCAGGGAGATGTACGAGGCAGATCAAGAAGAGTGAGCACTTGGGTGCTCAGGTTAAAAGTCTTTGTTTGTGGCTTTTGGACCTGCAGACGAAGTGGTTTTGTCTCACTTGTGGAGTTCATTGTCTCCTTCATATGTCCCATAGTCCTGGCGTGGACTCTGCTGCCACGGAAATTGTCACAGACCAGGCTTTGTCCTGCTCCCCTGACACTGTGGATAGAGCATCTGAGTAACATCTCCTTCTGGTGACTACTCTGTCACTGTTTCTTAAAGCTGCTCCTTATAAGATGATTCCTGAGCTGTAAACTTATCCTGTTGTAGCGGCCAGGTAGGAATTACCAGCGTGTGCTCAGGATTCCCAGGCAACTGTGTCAGGACGTGGCGTTGCTCATCCTGCCGGTCACGGGTATGTAATCACAGAGGATAATGAAAGAGCATAAGACCAAGCAGGTGAAACAGGTCTTTGTACGTACTGTTTGCTGCCCTTTAACCTGTCAGTAAAAAGACAGCCAGGCTGCAGTTATTAGGAGCTCTAATGCAATGAGCTGGAACACCAACAAGGACTGGGAGAGAAGCATTTAGGTGAAGAACCACCATTTGCAAAGGCCCGTACATGTTCCACACAAGGTCACGCGGTTTGCCACAACCAGTGGCCTCATGTCTTACTGCTGTAATACGTCTGCAAGCAGCATAATTCAGCAACGGTGACAGCAACCGAGGACAGCGCAGCTGTGAGATGCTGGCCCACCACTCAACAGCGTCCCTGAGACTTTTGAGCACTGCAGCAGGGTGTTACTCAAAAGGGAATTATTGCTGCACATATGAGATCTCCAGACTGTTGCTGAGACAGGTGAGTCTCAGATCAGTGGCAGCTTGAGTGTGACCAGAGTGGATTCTGCAGACTGCTGCTCAAAAGCGATGATCTACTGGATTTCTACTGTTAAAATCCTTGTGTAAGTGTTTTGCTAAGCAGCCCAATCCAAAGGGTGTATTCTGCTCTCAGGGATATGCATGCACAGCTCCCATCAATACCCGTTCATGCTGAACGCATCTGCCTGTTGCGTGACACCAGGACATCCCAAGGTGGTAGAGCACTGTAGGAAGGTTCAGAGGCTGGGTAAGAAACGTTAGTGAGCTAAAGAAAACATCAGCATCGTTAGAACTACCCGCTGTGCTTCACGACAGAGCTGACCATGTCAGTTCTTGCCCCTGCCCTGCCTTCCCTGCCTCCCAGGTACAGGTTTAAAAAAAACCCCAGCGATACACTTATCTTCAAATCTTCCAGGGGCAAAACTTTCCTCTGCAGCCTTCATTGCATCTCTCAGTCTTATATTCACAAACACAGAATTCATTGTGTAATCCACATCCACTCAGCACAAAGATGATTCTTGACACCAGAGGAAAAGTTAATGTATGAAGAAATAAAAGAATATGTAATTGAGATTTCCCCAGAGCAGAAAGGAGTGGAGAAATCTGCCACTGCATATCATGCATCTCACTAACAGATACATATTCATTCTGCTTAAATGTGTTCTGGTAGTTCTTATGTATTCCTTGTAGTTTCTAACAATTATGTGTGATCTCTTTGTTAGGGACAGAAAATGTAGGCTTAATAAGATGTCAACAGACAAGGAGTATAAAGTAATTGCCTGTTAAGCTATAAATGTGTTATAATCATTTGCCAGAGGGAAAAACGTCTAATTGAATGAAAACTCTTGATGGTTTCATTATGCTTCTATTAAGAGGCAGTCAGTCCTCCTGATCCAAATACAAGGCTTGACGCTTCTTGCATTTACATCTGTAGAAAATTCGAGGCAACTGCAACATTACTGATGGATTTGCAGCGATGCAGAGCTGGAGTAGGAACGATCAGAGTGGGTCCTGAGCATTTCTGAGCCGGGATGAAATGAAAACGTTTACTGTGCGTGTAGCTGAGGAAGAAAAATTCAATATAAATGAAAGCAAAGCCGAATAAAATGCCAGAGCTCTCTCCAGCGATGGCAGGAATCAAACAAAGTCTGTGTGCAGGCAGAAAGCAAAGCAGAGGATGAAATTCTGCCTTTCAAATTCCACTGCTAAAAGTCTGGGCTAATTATTTGCTTATTAGTTATTAAATAAAACTTCCTTTTCTCCATCCTCCCTGCCACCCAGGCAGAACACAGCTGTTGAAATCCCTTTCTGTCTTTGCCAAGATCAGCCCAGCCTTTTTCAATCACTAACCCCCCCTTTCTCTACTGCATCTTGTTCAAGCTCCTTGTCCTTGCTTTTGTGCCCTGCATAATTCCAGCTCTTCCCCACTTTGCGTGCTGCCCCCCGCGCATCCTCCCTGCCCTATGTACCAACTTCAGCATCCTGTGCATCTGCTTCTCTGCAAATCTCTTGGCATTTTCCCCTCCTGCCGCTACTCACAACCTTCCTGAGGTGCTTCATGAAGTCATCCCCCTCACCTACTTTCAGCACTTTTTGAAGAACATTTTCTTCCATGACCTTAAATAAACACGACTCCTGGTGGCTTTACCCGCTTACCACATGACAACAGGAATTGTCCCTCCTCCTCTGCATTAGCCTCACTGGATACACAGCTTCAGCACTGCTGCGTTTGCCCATGCTTCCCCGGCTCGTCCATTTTGGTGGCTGCCGTGAAGTGGTTTGTGAGCTCCACGGGATGGGAACGGCGAGTCCCTGTGCGGTCCTGGCTGCGCCGTGAGGAACGGCACGTAGGTTTGGGTGCCTTCAAAGCAACAGCAGGAGGGTGGCTCCTGCAGCAGGGGTATGCCGTGTGAGAGGTGGTGGGGCTAGGAAAGGGAGAGAGGTATCCGGGGTCTCGGGTCAGCGTGGGGCAGTTGCTGGTCCCCTGTCCGCAGCAGGAAGCCCTTGATGTCTCATCAGCTCCACTTGCCCACAGACCTCCATGGGACAGGGTCTGTGCCTGGTGAGTCCTGTCCACAAGAGGATTTGGGGATGTGGCTCCTAAGGTCAGACAGAATAGACGCTCCTTAGCTATGCTGTCTTGGCAAAAGAGATTTTGGGCTTGTTTTGATTGATAAATATCTTCTTCCAGCAAGAGTAAACACCAATATATCATGACTTTTCTTAATTGCCCTCCATGAGTCTCTGAAGCATCACATACAACTCCCTGCAGACCACTGGTGGGAAAGTGTTTACCACTCACTCATTGGGCTCCTCTGATCAGACAAATTATTAAAGCTACCTGAGCAGAGGTATTTGTGCTAGCTGAGGGCCTCCCTCAGCAGCGAGGATGCGCTCTGGAGGCAGCGAAGAGCAGTGCTCTCTTCTGCACGGGGACTTTAAAGTGGTTATAAAGCCAGACAGCTGCTTCTTATGCTCACTTGCACGTGTGCAAGATACTGTGTAAGTTATAAGACAAGGAAAAATCACACTGGCCATTATATATGTTGTGCAGATGATGCTCTGACTAGGATCATTACCCAAAACAGAGGGAAACTAAATGACTATCTGTTTAGAAGTACATCCTTCTGGCCGTAAGCCCTTAGACTTCCCTGTCTTCTGTCTGTGTACCTACCTACCCAGGCAGGCTGTGGCATACCGAGGATTTTGCAGACTGGGAATGTAACAAAGTCTGCTTTCCCTCCTCCTCTCTCTCAGTCTGGTTTTCTTTTTAGCAGATTTACGTGCTACTGGTGTGAATCTGTACCATTACCAGCATCTTCTTCAAATCTCAAGGCTCAGCACAATAAAAACCTGAGTTGTTTATGTTAAAAAAGTACTGGGTAGATAGACTCAGCAGTGAAGCTGGTGTATAGGCATGTCTGACCCCTCACTATTGCTTTGTGAAGGAAAATATCCCACCTTTTCATTGGATTTGTTTTTGAGGGAATCACACTGTATTTCTCCCAACCTCTGAACTCACTGGCCACTTTCAATCACGTTTGACAGTCTATTTCCGTACAGTTTTGCCAAGAAGGAACAGAAGAGAGAGGCAGGCTAGTCCCCCGCTGAAGGAAGGACAGGCAGAATTTAACTGTTACCCCGTGTCCGGATGTGAGCATTTGGCCAGGCAGCATCACAACGGAGCCAAGGGGATGCTGTCCTGCCGGAGAGGGGGAGGCAGGTGGGGGCACTGCACTGGGGAGGAATTTGGGGAGCAAAGAGCACATACCCACTGCAACTGAGGCATCACTACTTCATCTTGCAGTATTCCTTCCTTAGCCTGCATTACATTTGTATCTTCATTTAATTGGGGTGTGCATTCACATGAACCAGCCATTGCATAAAGCTCCAATTGTGAACATTTCAGTTAATTTTCTGCCTCTTTTTGGCGGGGGCAAAGGTACTTATTTGTCCTGTGTGCTTGGAGGGGGTTATCGCCGTATCTTGTCAGATAGGCTCAATGACTCCTCTTTGTTTGGAAAGCCGCTTGCTCGTGCTTGCTGGTGCAGATGTGTCTTGTACCTGTTGTAAATTTACTTTCATTGACATCAATCTCCTGAGCTCATAATAGGATGATATATTGCAATATTTGCTTTCAAAATTTTTACTGAGAAACAACCCTCTCATCTCAGATCGTTGTTGAGAGTCATACTTCTGTGTGCGCTCCTCGACTTCAGCAGTAAATGGTTTTGTCGTACATCAGATTCAGACTCTGAAAGGAAAATTGCTGGTGGAGCTGTATCTGCAAGCAGAAATGTTTTCCTTCAGACAGAGCCTGGTCCAAAGCTACCTGGAATTAATAGCATTTTTTTCCCCTAAGGTTTCCAGACACTGTGGACTAAATCTGTGATGAGCTAGTTTATAAATAGAGGAATCTCCCCTGGTTTTAGGCTGGTTTTCCTTGAGCAGGTGAGTGGTACTGGTAATAAAAGTATGATTTCTTGTACATAGCAGTGGGATTATTGGTATCTCTACTGTTCTATATAAATATAGATACTCTCTGTTCAGAAAAACCCAGTGGAAGAAATGTAGCTAAAATGCTGAACTCTGTGCAGCCCAGTGCGCTAACAGACACTGACCTGCTTTATTTTACACTATTTGGGGTAAAAAATAGAATGAGATGACAAACAAAAACTGGTGTAAAAGATAAACAAGGATCACTAAAGCCATGTTGTTTAAAGATTAAATAGCACTGTTGTCTTTAACATTATAAAACCAAGTCAGTTCAAAAATACCAGGATTAGTTTATCACTTTTGGCCTGTATCTAAAATTCAGTAGTTTTGACATTTTCTTTTGGTGTAATACAGTCAGGGCAAAGGATATAAAGGTGTTAGTATAAATTAGGAGTAATTCTGCTGAAATGTCTAGACAGAAGTTTCAACTTGGACATGGAAAAATAGGATATTTTTATAGAAAATCTGTCTTTTAGTGAGAATTGAACCATTATCTTTCCTGCTCTTGCAAAGCCCCTTCAAATGCATAGTTACGCTCTAACTTCAAAAGCATCCTGTATTTTAAATATGTTTCTTCTGTTGCCTTGGAATTGCAGCTGTTCTGAGAGGAGAAAATTCAACTATATTTTGGAGAAGTATCAAAGTGTACATTCAGGAGACTAATTTTAGGCACCCAGGCTTGAAGTTTTGACCGGTGGGATTACAGTGCTATAAACAACAGCAAAGCCCCAAATCTGGGAAAAATAACAAAACAGAAAGATCTTCTCAAAGAAGGACAATCCAACTCTTGCAAAAGCTGCCAAGGATTACTGTAAGGCAATAATTAATGACCATTGCTTCTGGGTCTCTAGCTGATGCAGGGGGAATATTGATATAATCCTATTAGTGTGTTGCTCTCATTAATGTACTTATGTCAATTAGCTGAGCATTTTAGCAGAAAGGTGAATTTATGAATGTTTTTTTTCCTCCATCCAACATAGATTTCCAGTGCAAAAATCAATTTTGAACAACCACCAAAGATCAAGGTCCATTAATGAATCTTATCTGACACTAATGTTGTCTAATTACATTAAGATGTCACAACTAATTTAATGACATCAGAGCTCCGTGCTCCATAAACAAACAAAAGTTTGGTTACGTTTCTAAAGTATTTAATTTATGAACAGGAAAAAGATGAATGGAAATTCCAGTTTTGATCATTTTCTACAGTTCTATCATCCTTCAGTGTTTTGAAATAAAAGGTAAGAAAAACCTGGGCTCAACAGGACATTCACCAACATCTCACCAGCCAAAACAACAGAGCTGTGGGGACCATTTAGAAGAATTTAATTATCTTTGCCCTTTTCCTTCGTTAAATACTAAGAAAGCCCTAGAAAATTGGTCAAAGCAGCCTGAGCTGCTCTTTGTGAACCTATTTCTGTGTGCGCTTGCGTCTTGGGGCAGTCGCTTGAGTGCAAAGTGGAAGTCAGGCGATGCTGTCCTGACTTTGGCAGTGGACATCCTTGTGTGTGTGTGTGTCTGTGTGTGTGTGGCTGTTGCTCACTCTGTGGCTCACCCTCATCGACGCTACCGCTTCGTGCGACCCAGCACCCTGCTCTGCCCCGGCACCCACGTGCCACAGTCAGGGCAGTGTGGGAGAAGGGGTGCAGGAGGGGGTGAAACTGGGTGCTGCCCCGTCCCTAGCTTGTGAGTCTGGGTGTAAGCGGGTGGAAAAGAACAGGGACCAGAGACTGCGGTGGAGACGCAGCAAGGGTTTTCGTCACTCCAACACACTTGAGCCTTGAAAATGAGTTAAAATAAGACACTGAACTAACAACTCTTTAAATGACTGGTAACTGGGGCAAAGAGAGGGGTTCTTAACCTATTTCCCACTGTATTTTTTTCAAGAAAATAAAACAGCAGACTCTTTCACAGCTGCCAGAGCTGGAGCCTCAGTAAGAGATTATGAGAGATGTAGCCAGGGACTAAGTTCGGATACAAAAGCATTTCTGATTGGTTTCCCGCAAGACGAAATTCTGTTATAAAACCTGCTACTCATTTTCCATTGAAAGAGTAATTTGGGAAACTGTCTCTCTTTGTGCTCTAACTAGGCAGCAGATGGCTCCAGATAAGTTTTACTTGGTCCTATTGATTTCACTGCAGGGATTTAATTTTATTTCTCAGCAGAGCAGATTAAAATACGGGAGATGCTTTTTAGGCTTCCGAAATGGCAGAAACCTGCCCCAAAGAAGCCACAGCATCAGTCCATCACCAAGAACACCTCTTTCCCTTGTGTTAACTCAGAGACATCCGCTTCCTCACCACGGTCTCCTGTAGCATCGTTCGGGTCCAGGGAACGGTGTTGGCAGACGCAGTGCAAAACACGGATGAGAAACAGACAAAGGAGAAACAAGTGACTCTGAGGAAAAGACGTGCGATGTGATTTTTTTTTTTAAAGCCCATTCCCAATGTGTGCTTAATAAATAATTAATTGCTGTTATTTCCAAGCTCAGATCCATTTTCACACAAATGTACTTTCAACTCCAGTGATAAAAAAAGGTGGATGCTGTTTTTGTTGATTCTTTCTCAGTGCAGCCCTGAAGCAATAAACCAAATTGACTGCTAAACTTAGACAAGAATACAGTCTGGCCGAGTCATCTCAGAGTCCATAAATTTATTAATAAGGGAGATCAAGACGAGTCAGGAAAGAATCCCTGAGATGCAGAGCTGCTTCTCCTTTTAGTGGGTCAAGGATAGTTTGGGATATGAAACACATATTGTATTCTCCAATTTATGTGTCTAAGTCTAGGTTTACTCTCTTAGCTATGAAAAAAAATTACACTGAGCAGGAGCAACTGGCTGGCCAGCCCTGAGCAGGACTTCCCCATGCTGAGGGGCTACGTGTTCCAGCCCAGCGACTCCAGGCTTCTTCCTCTGCCCTTGGGATTCCTGTCTTTTTCAGCAGTGGGTGGGTAACATGCTTTTTTATAAGTAGTATTTCCTATGTGTTACCTAGCAAAGGAGTCCCTGGGAGTCTATTTGAAGCCCTAGCTGGTACCTGTGTATTCTTTGCGAAGCAGGTGTGATGACTGATCCTCAGTTTTGTTCCTCACACTGTACCTAACCTTTTATCTCAGACTTTGTATGGAGGTGGCTTTTTCACAAATTTTTCTAGGTAAGGAAACAAATCCATAGCAAGAAAAAGTGATCTGCCTCCAGTGCTGCACAACTGAGGATACAGCCAAGCAGAAGATCCACTGCATGGCAAGGAAAAGAAAGAAGTGGGCTATGAATCAGGAATTGGTTCCCTTCACTGGAGGAAGGGACTGAACCTCATCTTTCCTGGGGAGGAGAGCAGGCAAGCAGGTGTCACCTCAGAGTAGTTAACGGCATGGTCTGTCTTACTGCCCTTCTTCATGGCCTTGTACTTCACGCACAGGCGTGGCATGCCATGGCAAGAACTTCTCTCCTGAAGAAGCCTGGAAGCTTCTTCAGGCACTAGACACTAGACCTGGCCTTAAGAGACGTGTTTCCTATTTCTCTCATGATCTTCCTGCCCCATACAATGCAATTCTCCTGCAAGGGCAACACAGGTACAGCCAGTAGGGTCATAGCTTTTGTCATAGTTTTATCTGCAACGCTTGGGAAAACAGCCCCATATGGGGTAGACCTTGTGTCCAGAAACTGGTCTGTGTTGGATGAGGGACCGAGGCATTTGCTTAGAGCTACCTCTGTCTGTCACCTTCTCCTGTCCATGCTGTCTCCTTCTCTCCCACCATCTCCTTTCATCTTCCCTTCTCTTCTCCCATTCATGCCTGGGGATCAGTGTCTGCAAAGGGCTCATTCGGCTTTGCAGTGGCAGATTCTGGCAACAGCTGCATCTGCAACATGGCGTATATTAAAAACTGAAAAAGCTAAGAGGAAGCTTGGAAGCCAAGGCTAGGGGGGCAGGGGGGGAATGGTTTCAGATGAGAATGGAGGTGGTCTGTACTACCTTTTCTTGCTGGAGAGCCTTTTTTCCTGTCGTAATGCACTTCTGCAGGAGCTGGTGAAGGCAAACATGAATGAGTTGTGTGATGCTGCAGATGCTTTCTCCGGGGTTAGAGCTTGCACTTAGGAAAATTACAGCTTTTTAGTTACTTAGCAGGAAGATCCCACTTTCGTCTACTTTGCCATAACACTAGTGTGTCCATCATCCTTGTGAGTCAAGGAAAGAAAGATGAGAACTTGCTTCTCTCCTGCCGAGGCTGGGGGACTGCCATGAACTTGACCTTATCATTAATAGTGTATAATTTGATCATCAAGTTTTCAATATTAATCAATGATTATGAAGATTTCAACTCAGACTAACAAATGCAACCACTTGAATTCATAGCCAGTCTCTCAAGTTGTAGCATGAACCCCACTCACCTTCTCCAGGTGGCTTCAAAGAGACTATTTACCTGAGTAAAGGGAGCAGAACTTGAGCCACAACATCACACAAAATGATCAATGTTTGCTCTACTTGGCCAAATTCACTGCAAAATGTCAGCACAAATGTGGGTGACACACCACTGTGAAGAAATTAGCACACGCTGAACGTCACTCTAACAAAACCACGTTACCACAACGCACTGTGCATGACAGCCTACCCTTTAGACCATGCATCCCACCCCCCCGCCCCAGATTTGTATGCCTGTCCCAGCACACTTGAACCTTGTACAAAGGCTAAAAAGCCAACTCTCGTCTCAGAGCAGTCAGAAGAGCGTAAGGCAAAACTGCTTTATTCAGCGCTGGTGCTGGCTTCCTTGTGCACAGAAAAGGATGAAATTGCTGCAGTTCAATTCCAGACTTCTGCCTTAAGTGATAAGGTCTTTATCTCCTTTTTCTGGCTCCCAAGAAGCTAATAAGAGTGCGACTAGATTTGTACCATATTTGGGTGGGAAAGCCTCAGCTGAACAGGTTGATCATTTATAGGCGCTCGGTGCTTCTTGATCAGCCCCTGTGGGTTTTCTCATACCCCATATTTCAAGGCCTATTCCACAGCCCCATGCTGGTGTCTTCTCACTGCTTGCCCTCTCCTGGCCCTCCCTATTACTGTGTGTGCTCCTTCTCCAAACACCGCAGATTTTTCCTGCCCTTCTCTAGCGCAAAGCTGGGTTTCCCCAGCCAGGATTTTGCCCTTGGCTAAAGGGAAGGAGAAACAACACCTCAGTTACGGGTGAAAGTCCCTCCACTCACATGCCTGGGCTACAAACTTAAAGTCAGAGATCGTGGACGTTAATAGGACAGCGCTCGTTATGCTACCTGTCCCGGTGACCGAATCTGCCCTCAGTGGACCTCTTTCACAGAAGCTGATAGAGAGTGATATAATTTACAGCTCCTGGTGTCAGTAAAGCCTTTTGCACTGGTGGGGAAAGAGTTCCTGCTTAGTAACAGCTACTTAATAGACTTTGTTTTGTTTTGGTTTGGGTTTTGTCCCTTTAAATGACCCAAGTTCAGCACGCTACTGAGCAAAGAGGGGACAGTCCCCTAGAAGCAATGCCTACCACCTATTTTCACCTGCAGCACTTCCCACATCTACTTGTCTATTCTTCTTAAATTGCTGTCTAATTTTCAGTATAAAGCGTGTCTAAGGTCCATGCTTTCCATGATTGCAGCTTTATTATAAACCTGCAAGAAAAAATAAGAGCTTTCATTGTTGTTTTAATTCCTTTGAACTTCTGAGTTCAGCTTCTCCAAAACACGCGCACATACAATGTGGAAAAAAGCACAATATTTTAAAGTACCCCCAGAATAAATGTTGGCATATGTTTTCTTGTTATTTTCTGATTAAAACCCAAGGAAATAATCACATTCCTGCAATTAGGACATTCACTAAATACCAGGTATATTGGATCAGCTGTTGGAATAAAAACCAAAATTAAAATAAATACATTTCCAGAGCGACTGATGAGTGTAAACCAGAGATGTAATTCTAGAATGCAGATCCATCCTTGGAACAACACAGAGCTTCACAAATGGTTGATCTGCGCATGAAAAATAAGAGTAAAAATAAGCAGGGTAAACACTGTTGTTTAATTGACTTCTGCCACTACAAATCTAGGCCAGATGCAGCCCTGGATTTCCAGTCATTGAAGAAAGAGCCTCATACAAAGAAAATCTATTTTGCAAAATACACAAGTGAAAGAGCTTGGAAGGTCACCAAACCTAAACAGTTAAAAGCAAACGCGTTTCAATTAAGTTGAACTGAAACAAACAGTCTTTAGAAAGAACGGTAAACACAGAAATGTTTCACTGCGCATTAAGATGAGCAACGAGCATATATCTTCTGAAATGCTTTTTAGGAGCCATCTCATCCCAGCGCAGACATGAGACATTGCGCTGGATAAAACTCCCAACTTCTCCCCGCCAAGCGAAGCACAAAAATTAAATAGTTTTTCCTCTCCGTTCGAGATTAAATAATGGCAAGACCGCCATCTGAAGCAAAAGGGAAAGAAATGGCTGCACGGTATTAAGAGAGTTAATTATAGATGCAGATTAAAAGGCAAGACTGAGTGGTGGAAGAAAAGGGAAGAGTAACCTCCGGCGCAGAGATACTGACATGCAGCAGTTGTCAGTCACCTAGCAACAAGTTTCCTATCCCTGCTGTGCTCTTTAATTCAGCAAATCTGCTCAGGATGTTGGGCTGTTCTCCTGACAAAACGCATTATGTAGTAGACTAAAGGATACAAAAATCCACTGTACACAACACTCTGCTCCCTATTGACCACTGATCCTTTCTCTCAAGCCACAAAAGAGGCTTGCATAATGCTCTGAAAAGAGAAAAGTCTCAACAGAGAAAACATTTGCTTGTAATTGAGATTGACTACATAATGAAAATGATGTTCTTTTTTAAATTCAGCTTGTTGAGGCCATGCTTTTTGTCTCCTGGCTCTCAAAACCCATCCCTGCTGGGAAAAGGGGCAAACATTGTACAAACTCAAACCTGTGGGTTTTTTCCCTTCTTTTCACTGGAAGCACACACACGCACGCATGCACGCACATGCATTTTGTTGCTAAATGGGCAAGACCGGCTCCTAAAGACTTAAACAAGTTTGAAAAAAGAGAAGACAAATAAGAAAACTGTGGTGCATTTCTGCATTGGAGGGAAGCTCTCTTCCTTCTGAAGGGAAGCTGGGGTGCGGAGGACAGAATATATTTTATAATTCTTCTGGCTAACTAAGAAGTACCACTGTCTGAGAAGAAGAGTTGTTTTATTACTGAATCCATGCAAGAAGTTATAAGCAAACCTATGCATGACCTCTGCACCCACACCCACATCCCCCCCCGCCAACCCTACCTCTGCATGGAAATCAGGACTGTGCTTTGAGATAATGATTATCTAAATATGCAGAATAAACAGAGGGGTGAGTTTAAAAGACCTAAGACACAGGGAGCCCTACTGTGGTCCATGGCAGAAGTCTGGGTGAGCGCTCCTCACAGAGCAGTGTCACTGCTGCCACCACCAGGACAGCTGAGGGTGCTGGAGCAGGGGTGCTGGGGGGTCATAGAATCACAGAATCATAGGATGGCTTGGGTTGGAAGGGACCTTAAAGATCATCTAGTCCAACCCCTGTGCCATGGGCCACCCACTAGGTCAGGCTGCCCAGGGCCTCATCCAACCTGGCCTGGAACACCTCCAGGGATGGGTCTCCCTGAGACTTATTGGTAGGTCTTGTCTTGAGTGCAGAAGGTAGTAGAAGGTGAGAAGACGGTAATGGGAAAGAAACTACAGCCCCATCCAGCTCACATGGATGCCCACAGCAAACTCTGCAGAAGGACACAAGCCCTCTGAAGAAGGGTTTGAGCCCAGTTGACACACTCACCTCTTTGGGATGGAAGTGGGGTGGGGTTTTTTTGTCCTGTTTGTAGAGCAGTTAGTGCAGTGGAGGATCAGCATCCTGGGAGTTCCACAAGAGCAGATAATGGCAGCCACGATAGGCTTTTCCATTGACATCAGCCAGTTGACTCTGCAACTGTGCATCTCCAGTTAAACCAGTGGCAATGCCCCAAATTACCTGGAGTTCCTTGTGGAATAAGACTAATCAGGCACATCAGTGTAGAGCACATCATTACATCCAAAACCGAGACTGCAGAGGAGAGGGGACTGATCCCAATGAGTCCCAGAGCACAGCACAGGTAGGGAACACCATGAAAGCCCAGCTTTCTTGGATAACAAAACAGGCTCCCAGCTGCACTGGCAGAAGACCCATCACTCCACTGTGGTGCAGGTAGAACAGCACTTTCCTCCCTGGATGTCAGAACTGCCTTCTCTGCATGCTCCACAGTATAAAAAAAAGTCATACGTCTGTGCACAAGGAAATGCAGTGAGATTTCTCCCACCAAAAGCTACACAAAAGGCTGAAAAAGCACGTTGGTGCTCCAACTAAGAGAAAATGGGAAAGGTGGCAGTATAATTTATAATCTGATGGTCACAGAATGGCATCACCTGAAGGCTGTAACAGGCCCGTGTAAGGCTGATGGGTACAACACTTCATCCTGTCAAAATAAACCCACTTGGATTTTGCTCAAGCTCAGCTGTTTCCATCCTCTTCTCTCCTAGAGAGGGAAGCGATGACAGTCAAGGGCCACCATTAACCCAGTGAGTATTTCCAGAGGTGGTAAAACACATTCCCCACTTGTACCTGTAGCCCCCAGGTGCCCATTCCTGCCCACAAGCCCCCTTCCCTGCGTGGGGCTGAGTACCACCATGCACTTGCTGGGCGTGTTGCCACCACTGTTGCCTATGAAAAGGGAGAGATTTGGCCACAGCTCGCCTGGTCCTGAACTTTGCTCTGCCCAACTGACCATCCGTTCCCCTGCTGACTTCATCCATAGAGCCCAGCTTGTCATACGGGGCTGCGCTGAGCCATAGCAAGCTGGGGAAAAAAATTGCCAACGGACGTATCTCAGTTGATAACTTACACCCAGATCCTGTTTTTTTTTGTTCTCGACACAGCAGAGCCAGGGGCAATTGGTGTGGGCTTTCCTTTGGGATCATCTCATGGAATAAGGATAATAGCAGAATAATGCTTTGCTAATAAGAGATGGATAATGCTGAGTTTATTCGCTGGCGTATTGAAACATGTTTAACAGTTTCTCTTCCATACCAATGCTTTTGCCAGTCTTTTGCATTGTTTTGTGTATCAAATAACAAGTTGGGGTCTTTGTTTCCTTTATTCTGATAGCCATGGCTCTGAAGATAAGGAGGGTTAAGGTAAGCAGTATTCACTCCAATGTGAATATAACACAGCCTGTTAAAAAATAAAGACTGAGAAGGGCTGCCAGGTGTTGTGCACCCAAAACCAAGAAAAAGTAGACTTTTATTTTTAAAGGTTTCTCTCTTAAAAAGGATTGTTCTTTTTAAAACAGTCAATTTGTTTTCAAATTTTTTTTAATCCTTTTTAAACAAAATCCAAAATTATTTTCAAACAGAAAATAAAAATTGTGAAGATGATTTCAACCAATAAATATGAGCTTAAGCTCAAGGGAATGACTGGAAGGTAATGGGCAACAGTAGAAAAGTGGGTTATGTGAACCTTCCCCCAAAAGATGCTAAAAAACTTGAAGTAGTAGAAGTTTTAGAGGAATGCAGTGGGAAAAAAAACCAACTCAGAACGTGTATAATTGTGATGCTGGTGAAATACATCTTGCTATCTCCAGAAACAGTGTAGTGTTATTTACTATAGAATTTGAGACCCTCTGTCACTCAGAAAGTGCCAACGGATTTTGTAGGAGTTACAAAGAAAATTCCCTCTGAAGGAGCTGGATTGATCATAGAATATGCGAGTCCAACTTGCTGAAAAAAAGAAAAAAAAAAAAAAGCCAAGCAGTAACTCCTAGTACTATGGAATGAAAAAAACACATAAAAGTATTTACCTCTGTTTCTGGAGCTTTTGGGGTATTTGATGAAACCTACCTACAATAACAACCTGCGTAAGTCCTGCCCTAGCTTAACTCTCTGTAGCTCCTCTCCTGCTGAGCCAGTGCACACCAGCTGCGGGAGGGACCTTGTCTTCTAAAAGCAGAATTTCTGCTAAGCAAGATATTAATTTTCAGGTATAGTTTTTAGAAAAGTTTTATCTCAGAAAAGATAAAATTAAAGTGGACACTGGGGTCAATGCGGAATAGTTGGATCACGTCCCACCAAAAACAGGAATCGCAAGGGATTCTCCTGTTGATATTTTAAACTTTTGTTCATGGAAGTTTTAATCAATTAAAATGCATTATCTACCCTCTTAACTTTCTCAGAGAGGATTATCTGACATTTACTATTCACCAGTTTTGCTGAAAAGGTTAATAGTTCACAGGCTGAAGTTAGAAGTAAACAGAATTGATCATTCCAAATGCTTTGGCTGAAATGGAGGGGCTTTGTGTTGACAGGCTAGGAGATGTAATGAGCCTCTAGTACATTCTTAAGGCTTGTTTCATTTGCTCTGTGAATGGGGAAAGTAAAATTATAGTCTATAGGTGTTTTCCATGGTTCTTTCATAAGCAGGCCTCCTGACACCAATTAAAGAGATTATGTCATCAACTGAAAAGAAAGCTATAACCTTGTATGTTAATGCCGTGATTACTTAAGACAGGGTCACTGGACCCCATAGAACAGTGAATGACCTTGGTGAAATTAACTTCGGAGCTCAATTCCTAATTAACTGTTTTCAATGAAAGAATGTGTGATTTCAGGCTATTGGTCAAAATATTCACTTTTTTCTGTACAAGGACTTTGCCACCAGAAGTTAGTCTCCAGCAGCACAAAAAAACCGGGAATAAGATTAGGAAATGGCAAACAGCATGTCCAGAGCTTTATGAAAGCAGATACCGTGCCCTGAATATTTTGCCTGAAAAACCTTATTCTTTTGAGGCTTCTTTGCCCACAGTATGAAAATTACAATCCTCAGGAGAAAATGACACATTTGAACACGCCTCCAGGACAGACGAAATTGAAAAGAATCGCACCAAAATACTAAAAAGTAGCTATGTATAAAATATAGGCATATATTTATAAAAATTAAAAATTTGCCATTTTTTAAATGGATTTGCAGCATATACAAAAATCTGGTCAGGGGAGCTGTGTTTTGTAACACTGGAGGAATGCAGAGAAGACAGGGAAGCATTTCTAAGCAGCTGTCTCCATTCTCTCTCCGGTAAGGGTAGGGATGCTCCAAAACGGGGGTAGGCTGCCAGAGTACCCCGTCGCCTTCGCCGGCCGTGTGTCGCGGGCTGATCTCTCTCAGAGAGGCACACGCTCCCTCCTCGTGCTATAATGCTGGCAGGGGCTGCGTGGTCCCCTTGAAGCACTGATCCTGTCTTGGATCTCTGATCAGCTGCGCTCAAGTCACACTCGTACGTGCTTCACTTTACCAGGAAGCAGTACACTGGAATCTGAAAACATTTTCAGCACAAATAACCATCTGATCTGGCTGTAGAAGAAGTCAGTTTAACCCGTCAGTCTTTTTCTACTTTCTTAAACAACTCTTTTTAGGTGTGGTCCAGGTGATATACAAACGGGGAGTGCAAAGTCCTGAGGATGTTGCTAATCCAATACTCCGGCAAATAGCAGATTCCCCTTCAAAATTGTTACGGAGTTGACGGCAACTTGCTTCATGCGCAGAAAGACTTCAGACCTGAGCTGCCCCTATGAACACCTTCTACTTCCGCGGGGCTGAATTCACAGGGTCAAATGCTACGCCTGTGCCAGCTCCGAGTACGGCGGAGGTTTCTTCCTCTGGAGGCTATGAGCAAGGCAAGCATGGTGGCTCTCCAGGGTGTTACACTGTCCCCAACCCAGGACGAGCTGTGGGGCGCTGGACCTGCTTCGGCTGCAGGATTGTGCGATGCAGCCGATTGCTCGCTATGGCTGCTGTGATGGGATGAACGTCGAAGCAGGTCAAGAAGGGGAAGGAGGACCCTCTCCCATCTGCCCACATCTAATTCCACGAGAAGAGGTGATTAGATAAAATATCCCAGAGAAAGGCCGGAGTACCTGGTGCGCAGAGGCGGCGGAGGTATCTATGTGCCATGGGCAAAACCCCGAAGGGAGCCTGTAGCAAAGCCAAGGGGTGAGCCAGCTTCCTGAAACTCCATCTCTGTTCGCAAACCACATCCGTGCCAACCGTACAGCCGTTGCTGGTTGACCACCGGCCCAGCTGCTCCTTTCCTCACGTAGAAGGAAAATCTGCCTGGGCCTGGACACAGACATTCACTGTTCATGGGAACACTCCGAAATATCAGAGCGCAAAAAAGTCTTTTCCCACGGTCACCAGCTTATAAAGCAGCGTGCTTACATGGGGATCCAGCTTCAGGGGACAGCCAAGGAGAGTGAAGGAGATGCACTGGAAATTTAAACTGGGGTGATCTGGGTAACATTGCTGATATCTGCCTGGAGATACGGCATGTGGATGGGAAGGCATTAATTAAACATAAAGATCTGCGAAACCTGTGACTACGTGATACAGGCGACACAAAACATGCAATTCACTTTAAATCTGAGCAAATTTGGGCAGCTGCTTTCTCTAAGAACCAAGAAAATGAAATCTCACGTTGCTTTCCGGTTTTATTTTTATTGCAGGTCAAAAATTTACCTCACAGGCTGGGCGCGAACGTAACCCAGCAAGCCCCCAGGGTTGGATATCGCCAACCTCACAGCGAGTTCAGCCTCCCAGAGCACACTTCAGATAACCACCTTTCACACTCCGGCCCCTGGCTAATAAATGGCAAAGGAGCAGTTAGTAAATTTGCTGAAAGGTGCAATTAAAAGCGATAGGGACATTCTGCCAGCTGAAAGCAATGTATTCTTTACTGCTTGTTTGTGGAGGAGGGAAAAGAAAAAGAAAGGAAAAGATTTCTCCCTTCACTGTGGACCACCCATGAAACTTTTTGTCTCCTAATTCTGACACGAGAAAGAAAAAGAGATACTTCTTGCTTACAACGATGCCTCGAGCTCTCATGTGCATTTCTCCCCTTACAGTACAGCTTTGGGAAGCTAATTGCATTACCGTGTTGTCCAAGTAAAAACAGGTGTTGCAACACCTGCGTTTTCTAAAGCTGAATTTCATTAAGAAACTGCAGTTTTGGAGGGTCAGAGCATGTGGTTTGTACAGGGATGATATTTAAGGGACTGGGGCTGCACAGAACCACTAAATTGGAAAGGTTAATAACTTGTGCCATGAAACCCTGCAAGTTACTGACTACCAGAGCTAAACCCTTGACAGTGCTGAGCTCTTTGCAGGAATTCAGCATGGAAGTGATTTTCAGAGAGTGGCAGTGGAGTCAGTTTGTGCGATTAACATTATGGCCCACACTTTAGCCTTTGCCTGGACCTGATGATGGTGCTCAGCGCTTTACAGGATGCGGCTCCTTAGATAAGGGCTCTGAGCCTGCAGAACCGAAGCCAGCAGTCTCCTTGCCACCGTTTTCATTCAAAAGCTGGCTCAGAGTGAACGAGGTAGCTTTTAGTGAATAAATATTATGATTGCAAAGAACATGACAGCAACAACACTAAGGCTGGAAAGCCTCCCGGCACTGAGGATTTTCTAGGAACAGGGAGTAGCTTACATGCTACAAGAGCTGAAGTGGAAGATCAGCTTACTCACGTGAGTAAGGGCTACTAGCAGTAGGAAGGATTGCAAGATTAAGCTCTTAAGGAATGAAGGGCTAACGGGTCTGACGGTGAAGTGGCTCTGCAGTCGCTTATACAGTTGAGGATACGGCCTGTGACATAACACACTCAGCCATGCAAGCTTCGTGTGCTCTTGTCCCTGTCATAACGCCAGCAACTTGCTAAGTGCACGTAATCCCTCCCATCAGAGACATGAGAGTTACCTCCTTGTAAAAAACATGTTAAAATCCTGAGAATATACACTGGCTTGTGCCAACACTCATTCGTACATTGCATCATATAAGGAGGGGATACATCTTGGGTGAGATACCCTTACTTCAGCAAGAGCCCTCTCCACCGCTTGTCTGCGTTTGCTAGTGTACTAAAGGGTCAGAGCAGCAGGAAGAAGTTTGAAAAGCTCTATCAAATGCAGAAAGATGATTCCTGCAGTGGAGGCAGCAGAAGGTGGCAGAGCATCCACCTTCCAGGGACAAGTTCTGGTGCTGAGGGTGTGCAGAATAGAGACCTTCATGAGGCAAAACACTGAACAGAGCTGGGTGATAACTAAGGTAACTTAGAGACCTCATTCAAGCACAAGTGGAAAAGGGGCTTTCCTCCTCACAGTACTGGTCCAGGGTTGAGAACATTCAGAAAGTATTTAAAATCAGTGTTGCTACGAACGCACTGTGAGCTTTGATGAGGTCCAACTATGAGTCCTTTTGAGTACTGTGGCCATATTTCATGCAATGCTTCAAATTAATAATTAATACCTAATTCTAGTAGGTATTATTATTATTATTATTTTTAGCCTCATTCCTCACATCTGGCCTGATCGTACTCTCACGGTCCATACATAAAGTGCTGCATGGCTTCATTTCAGCTCACTATGGCTTTCAACCCAATCAAACCTTTTGCTGAAACTTGCCAGCTGCCAGCAACCGTGCTTCCCCCCCCAGCCCCTCCACCCCCATCCCTCCTGGGTGCACTGAGTTGCCAGTCTGGAATGCCACGGGATGCCTCTTGCCCTGGACACACAGGCTAGAAACCCATCACAAGGGAAATAATTTAATTACTAGTATCAACGAAAGCATTCATTTCAAATTTAGTTCACAGAAAAGCAGTGGCAGGCTCTAAACATCTTCCCCAGAAAGCAGATTTACCTTGTAATGATTTTGGAATAAAATTTCCCAAAGTGGAAATGAGAGATGAGCGGCAGAAATGACTGACATCCATTTCCTTCCTTCCGTTGCGGGCTATTTTCAGATATGACTGACAATGTCTTTCCTACTTCCCTTCCTCTGAAGTCCACTGATTTTCTAGCAAATATGTGGTTCCTTCCTCCTTTATCACTATTAGCAAGTGCACAGATGCTGGAGAGCAGCTACTTTCTGCCCGTACGAAGATGGCGGTGTGTTTGCTCAACTATTTTTCACTGGAGCAGCCTTCCCAAAGCAGCCTGAGAAAAAGGAACGGCTGCGCGCAACCCCGGAGAGTCTGCTGGGGCAGAGCAGGCTCCGGCACGGTCAGCTCTTCCCAGAAGATGCTCCAGCAGCGATTTCCACATGTGCTAACAACAGTAAAATGCTGCTCTTAGATAGCATTCTTCTCACCAGCAGATCTCAAAGCACTTTACAATGGCGGCACCGCTCTCCCCTTTTCACAGGCACAAATGATCAGTCCCCTGGTCATTTAGGAGGTCATCATACACACAAAAGCAGGAGAAAAGGCACCTGAGTTCCCCAACCGTGGCTCCAGCCCCTCGACCACACTACCCCTATTCCCCAACAAGAACTAGGGAAGCTGGTAAAGCTACTTTTATACTGTTTGCTGATGGAAAGTCAAGCCTATAGCACAGCAACCTTGATATTCACATTTAGGATGCCTCTGATGTTTGACAGGTCTTCTCCTTCACCTTGTGAAGCCCAACCTAGGAAGGCAGGGCTTGCGGAACACAGGAGGTGGTGGATATGCAGCTGCGGGATGGCTTGGGGAAAACACTGTGGCAGCACAGCTTGTTGAGACAACCTTCCCTCAGATGAGTCAAGAGAAGGGTGGCCAGCAGGTCGAGGGAAGCGATTCTCCCCCTCGACTCCGCTCTGGTCAGACCCCACCTGCAG
>JAVKLA010000040.1:15813686-15857097 GCA_034782735.1 Sagittarius serpentarius
CAGAGAGGTGGTAGAAGCCCCATCCCTGGGAACATTCAAGGCCAGGCTGGACCGGGCTCTGAGCAACCTGATCTAGTGGGAGGGGTCCCTGCTCACCCCAGAGGGGTTGGACTAGATGACCTTTGATGGTGCCTTCCAGCCCAAGCCATTCTATGATCCTGTGAGCTGGGACGCCATGTCTTCCTGAGCTGAGCGCCCGGTGCCAGGGAGCCTCAAAGCCACCCGCCCTCCCGCCCGCGGGCGGACAAGGGCTAGTGGCAGCGCACGCCGCTGGCCTGCCTGCTTCGGGGCCGGTGTCTGAAGGGCCGCCGAAGACTGAGCCAGGCTGCAGATGGCAAGAGCTGGAGCAGGCGAGGCGAACTTCTCTTGACCTTTCCCTAACCGGCCGGTGCTTGAGCACAAAATCTCAGGCTTTCACACACTCCCCCGCACATTTTCATTCATTTTTACAGAGACGCTCACTCTGTGATTATTCCAGGTTTCTCTGTTTCCATCCCCTGGGGAGCGGCGAGCCAGGCACAGACAAGACATCTTCTGCCAGCAGTTACGTGCTGCTCTCTGTCACCCTGCTCCAACACTACGCCGTGAGGGAACTGCTCCTCTCAGCCTCCCTGTGCTCTTTTCATCAGCGGTGGGTTGGTTTGGTTTTTTTTTTTTTTTCCCCTGACAAAAGGAACTGGAGCCCTCTTGTGTTAACTTTTGAAGCTTGCAACAATCCTTTTAGAAAGGACAAGCCCCTTAGGTTAAGCCACCCCAGCCTCGTCGGGATGCTGCGGAGGAGCTGCTATTAATAGGAACCCGTCTGCTCTGCTTGTCTTTGCTTTAGTAGCAACATTACGTACAATGACACTCCAAAATAGAATTCAGCTTCAAAAGCCGCAGACTTAATTATAAAAAGGTAAGTAAAAACATCTTACGATATAAAGCCAGCCCGCTCTAATCTCAGTTACTGAACCAGGTGGCTTTTTAATCACTGGAGTTTAATTAGTAGGGTACAGTATATGCCAACTATGTAGGAGGCATGCATTAGAAAGAGCGGTGATGACTATAGGACTTGCAATTTCACTTGAATTTCAAAGCTGCGTGGAATAAGTCAACCTCTGTTCACATCTGCTACAGAGGGGAAACTTGGAGTGAGTTTCCCTAAACCTGAGGTCTTTCAGTATGTGCCTATGGTAGAAGAGCACACGCGCTTTGGAAGAGGCAGCAACTTAATTGCTGAGAATTCCTGGGATTATGTGAAACTTATGTAAACCTGATGTTATTTTTCATTAACTTTTTAAATAAATTATGCTTTTCTGCATCTTTTAGTGATATCAGCTTGACAGTGATGTTGAAACCACTTTAAATACAAGTATCAGTATTTTATTTTGAGAAACTATTATTTATGCAACCACATTCATGACACTTTTTCAAGGCTGGAGAAAACCTAAGATTATATTTGCCTTAGGTTTTTGTGTGGGCAGACATTTTTATTTGTTGTAACACCCTTCTGATAAAAGTTGCTATAAAACTGTCTATTCAAAGATATTTAAAAGTGTTTCTATCGCAGACTCATTTAAGATATCCTAAAAAAATTGTTACCTGTGCTCTTAAGTCCTGTATACAGGCTTCCAACAGTCTCTTGACAGGGGTCTTAATTCTATATTGCGCATTTTAAGGCCATTTTATTAGAAGTTATTAATGCTATTATTATTGTTGTTGTTTCTGTTGTTATTTGCTGCACATTGCAATGGTATTTTACAGACTTGTGAGATGACAAGGTCCTCGCCCTGTAACACGCACACTCTAACTCAGAGACACATGATTTATGGACTAACATGGTGTAGTACGTGCCCTTGTAGCGACACACTCCCTATGACAATCAGCCTTAAAAGATCCCACGAAGGAAGCAGTTTCTAAAGAGGGTTTTGAAGGCGAGGAAGGAGAGAAGTCACATTATTAGCATGAGTTGAGCCCCCTCTGCCACCATCGCAACACTTGGAATAGACAGAGACCCAAGACTTCCCCGGACGATGTACTCACTAGCAAAGAAGTAGAGGCAAAAGTTGTGCCTTTCGCTGCTTTCATTGCGCACTGCCATCTCCCCTCCCTCTAAGTCCAATCCAAGAACATGTGTTTCCTGTGTGAAAGAGAGAACTTAAGCTGTGGACCAAGATTTCCTGCGGCGACCAGAGCTTTCCAGGCACCTAAGTTCTAAGACAATACAGGGGCATGGATTTTTATGAACTGCTGAGACACCCTTTCAAAATTTAGGCCTTTTAAAGAAGCTTCCAGTTGTTCTCTTGAACAAAAAAAAAAGTATTAATAAAAATGCCCCAAAGCATTAATCACTTAAAAAAATCTCTCTACATTTGGTTGGCAATGTAGCTATATTCAGTGCAGGTGAAGGTCATGTTTGATCTTTCTCCATTTTGCTTCCTGGTTCTCACCATATGTCAAAGATCACGATTATAATCTGACACAAAATTGTCTTCAGCGAGTGATGCGTTTCCCCTGCTTGCGGTTAAATACACCACCTACAGACAAAATGATATTTTACGGTTCAAGACTGCAGTGACAACAACTGGAAGAGATAATTTATAGGTGTTTCAGCTTTTACTGCCTGGATTGCAGAGAGCATCAGAGACTGAACAACGGCATGCAGTTGCTGATTTTCACCACGGCACAGCTGAAATGGAAATAATTGGTGCCGATAGTACCTTTCACTGAGAGAGAGTTCCTAATACCTCACGCGAACGGCAGCTGTGTGTCTGAGAGACACAGCGGTCTGACGAAGCAAAGAAGGAAGGCTCTGACAGAAGACATTATGGTAATGTACTGTAATAGGGCTTGCTGATTTGAATAAAGTAGCATGTTAAACACTCCGCATTCTCTTTACTGTGTTCCATGGCCCTATTTACAACTCTATACTTAAGATGTTTGCACTCAATACAATTTGGGACAAGCCAACACGCCAAGATTACAGTATTTTTCCATTTATTTTATTTTTAAAAATTTAAAAAGGATACGTAGAAACTTCGTCTCTTGGTGGAAACCTGACAGCTATGAACGAGCTTTGCAGCAGCATTCCCATCATTTACCCCTTGGATGCATCTTTTGAAATGAAACGTTTGTCCCAAGCCCAAGATCAGCACAAAGTCACCTGTCACTTGCAGAAACACAACTGGTCTCGGAAAATAGCAAACACTTGTTTTTGTAATCATTAGAGCAATAAAGCTGCTTTATTACCCATTCATAATAAAGAAAAAGCAAACTTTAATAAACTTACCAATTAATAGCTGCAGAGCACCATAACCCATGTTGTATGCATGATATTGTGCCTCAGCCCAGGCCCTGGCTGAGCACACATGTTCCTCCCAACGGAGTCAAGAACACGCTGTAATAAAAGCAGATGATGGATGCGATGATAAAGTATACCATTAAATGATTACAGTCTACTACTCCCTTGACCTCTGCAGCACTTCATTCTTTAGCCATCTTTTGCAATCCAGCCTCTCCTTCTACATCCAGATTAAAGCATCCATTGTTCCTTCTGCTGCTGCACGCCCTCTCCCAGAGTATCTTCCTCCGCCACCTTCACCTTCTCGAACATGGTTGGCTTCATCATCCGTACGGAGTCACTGATGGGCCAGGTGCTACCTGGATGGGTTGGCTGCCATCGACAGCTGCCCTGTGGGGAGGTGATGGGGCTAATCCTGCTCAGCCCCTGAGCTGCTGGGCTTGGCCAAGGGGAGAATTAAACCCTAAGGGTCCGATCCTCTTCCCATCCCCACCTGAGATTGCAGTTTGCATTTATAAAAGGAGTCATGGTTTCTTTAAGCTACAAATTTCGTTTGTAGTTTTAATTAAATCTTACGTTTAACTTGAAATGCAAATCTTTGTTTTCTTCAAAGTTCCTTGACATAATTTTTCTTAAAATTAAGGAAACTTAAAATGAAAAATTCTCACAGAAATTTAAATGTTTAATTTTGTTAATGGCAAAATGGCTTTTTCTGAAGAGCTTAATTAAATCTATGCAATTCTCAACTTTCTGAAATAGCTGAACCAGTAATTATTTCTTTATTTAGTTGATATTTGTCTTGGCTGGGAGATTTTGCAGCGAAATCCTCCTCCCTGTTTTACCTAGGGACTCTGCTGATCTCTGGGACTCAGAGCTGTGCCTCCTGTGGGTTGTTCTTAAAGCATCTCTTGTACTGTCTCCCTGCTCCTCAGACAATGTTTTGCCTACGAAGGTGGAATCTGGTCCTTAATTATTTGACTTTGTTTTGCCTGGTACTCTCCGTTTGACACAGGAGGAGCTCAAGAGTGCCACTACTGGCGGAGTGTTTCTGCATGCATATTTAACAGCTTCCCTATAGGTCCAGAGATTACCTAAAATCCTCCAGTGGAGGTGTGGATTTGGTTGGTCCACAAGAATTTGATGGTTGAGGGTTGTCTCTGGTGCCTGTAAATTGGGAATTCTTGGCTTAAGAAGATGGTGCTGAAGAACGTGGTGCTGAAATCTACCGACCACGGCAAACTACGAGGAGCTTTGCGTAAGACTTTGCTGCCCCTTTTGAGGGGTGACGACAATCACGAGCCGACACCGTCCGTCACAGCGTACCATGCCACGTGATATGAAGCTGAAGAGGAGGGCCGTGCCACCAAGTGTTGGGCAGGACCGGCAGGACGACACAGGAACCTGCGGTGCGGCAGTCCCCGGCCCCTCACAGCTTTTCTGCTGCGCAAGGAGCCCTCTGCAATGTGCATCGTGGAAAAGGATGGCCAGCAGCATCTGGCGTGGGGGTGGGGGCCAGCCTTGAAGTCAGGGAGAGCTGTGACACTGCACTGCAATGTCATGAGCTGCTACTGCTCGTAGGGCCATGGAGAATACATGAGAATTGACAGTGAGGTCAGGGAGATAATATGAAGGAGCTAAAGTGGCTGGAAACCTGGAGAGAAAATGACAAGTTCTTTTGCACTTTTTGAAGCTGAACCTTATTTACTTCTGGGGACAGATGATCTGAAGAACTGATGTAAACTAGTGGGTAAGTTAGAAATTCCAGGAAACGAAGAAAAACATGGGTAATGAGTAGCAGAGAAAAAAAGAGGCAAGGATAATTTTGGATCTAAAATCAGTCCTGCTAGAATTTTTCATTTTGTTTAAGGAAATAGGCAGAAGATGATAACTCATTGGTAAAAAAACCCAAACCACCAACAACAGAACCAAATGCATTCATGTGTGACTAGACCTGAAGTATAATTCTCTCAATGACACGATGGTCACCCTGGGGGTTTTTTTAGCATATATGGGGGAGGAAGGAGACAGAAATCAGCCAGTAGCTCCCCTGACAAGGCAAATCTTTCATCTTGCATAAACTTAACATAATTTCCTCCTTGCTACAGGAACCGTGCTGCAGACCCTGAATTCCTGGTTCATAACGCCCTGTGAGTGGGTGTTAGCAGGCAGGAAGCGCTCGGCACAGGTGAGGTTCAATGGGGAGACAATTTGCCGAGCATCGCAAGTGTAAGCGCATCGCGTTTTAAGTTCTACAAATGCAAGAGTGCAAACTGGCCGACAAACTTTTGAGAATTGGACCACAAGTCATGATTAATTTATCAAGCTGTTCTAAATACATCAACTAAAATAATGGAAATATAAACAAAAGTTATGTAATTCCTACTTGCCTGTGCTTGGGCCCTGCTTGTGATGGCGGAAATATAAACTGAACTAGAGCGTATAAAAAGATTTCCAAGAAAAAGCCTTTGTTTAATGTTTCCTATGCATCAGATATTCCACTTGCCTCGCAGACGCATATATTCCAAATCATGCTTTTGCTGGCCACAGAAAATCCCTCCATCTATTTATACTTTCAAATCTGTGATCTTATACATTAATAAATAGTAATGAAGTCCTGAAGTAAATACTAATGTCAGGGTTTGACTGGAGATCTTGCTGACATTTATAAATATCTGCAGCTTTCATGGTTCAGGACACTGGCAGAGCTCACAGATTCTGTTAAACTTTATCATGGAATTGTACGTATGGTCTCTCTTTTGAAAGTATAATGCATGGGGTTTATGGAATATTTCTGTTAGGCAGCACTGCGTGTGTTTGCTCGCTTTATCAAAAGCCATGTTTCTGTGTGGTGTATCTTAGCTGACCTACTAAACCCACCATTTTTCATCTCAGCTGACACCAAACAGCACACATAGTCTGGACTTTACCAAGCTATGGAAATATTCCTATCTTGTGATTACTCACTGCTCTGAATTAGTCATCCATTTATATGTCAGTCCATTTATACGCTGGGAGATAATCCAACAAGACTAATAGCCATTTCACTTCTTGTGTACGCCTTTGTCTATCAACAGGATTACAGGACTTGGTTTCCCATGGTGGAAAGTTTAGCTCAGTGACCCAAGAAATACTTTCCAATTGAACGCTGTCATTGCCCTGCTCCAAAAGGTGAGAGAGGAATTTCACAATACAGCCTGGAGCTGAACCTGGCATGGGACAATCCTGGGCCAGGGGTTTTGCTGCTGGGGTAAGGCCAAGTTGAAGAGCTGAAGAGCATCAGTAGCAATTAGTTTGAGTCCGGCTTCTCCCAGAGACATTTAAGTGACCGAGAGCAAAGGACTTGGGACAGAAATTCATTTCAGCCTCAGATTTAGGGGTGGCACAGTGATCTCTGAGCCAGTTTCTTGCTGAAAGCGCCTGATCATGAAATACTGCCTAACTGTGCAAAAAGATAAATGACGTAACATATATTCCTTCAGTAGACTGAGTCCTGAGTATCCAGTATCTCACATTTATACCAAAAGACGGGGAAGTAGGAGGGAATTCTCCACTCCAGAGAACTATGTCAAAGTATGGCTTTGCCCCTTGTACAACAGGGTAGACCACTGCTGCCTCTTGGTCTCCCAAAGGTCCTCCTATCCGAGCAGGAATCAAATAGCTGCAGTCCCTGATCTCTGCTAGAACTGGTAGGAAATCAGTAACTTCCAGGTAAAATAATGGTTAAAGCTCCCTTTTTACATGGTTAAACTTTCACACTCCAAAGGATTCCCATGCTCAGTCATCCCCCGTCTAACACTAGATTTGATGGAGGCCTCGGGACAGTCAGAATGAGGGGAACTGTTCAGACAAAACTTCCTGCGTTTGTGTGCAGAAGATGTCATGCAGATACAGATGCTCCCAGTAACTCTGCGTTGTCTACTTGGGATGATGAAAGGAACTTCTGCCACTTGCTAAATGGATTCTGCCAGCGCTTCTGAAGCCCTAACACTACTCACCTTTAAAGGAAGTTAAAAGTATTATCTCTTTGGGAAACGTTTTATAGATGAACCTCTGGGAACAGCCATGTTAATCCACTGCCTGGTCACTAGAGACGCGAGACCAGTGATTGCCGCTGCTACTGCTGAGGATGAGACCTTGAAGAGAATGGCCAAGGCAAGTAGGATGGGCTACTATTGATCTCAGAAACAGGTCGGATTTTGCTTGCAGGCTGCCAGCTCTGAACACACTGTGTAAAACCAGCTTTTTAAGAGAATGGATGAAGGACCTTTAGACTCTCTTCTCTCCAGATTTCCGGAGATGTATTTATACTGGCCTAAAACAAATGTAAGATAGAGGAAGGGAGAGCGGCTTGCTGCATATGCCACAATACAGATCAAGTCAAGCGAAAAAGCCAGTGTTGGTGGCACATGAAAAATTAGCTCCCTGAAGCAAAGTAGGCAATGACTTATTTATGCTGGCTGGAAAAACTGCTTGTTCTATACACTTGTTCTTCTCCTACCTATAGCTCTTCCCAAGTAAGTCTAACTAGCCTGGTGATTTTGCATATCAGATCTTTTCATTAGACACAATAATGTCTGTAGGTGCTGGCTAATGTAACACGTGTGAGTTAAAGTACTTGGCAGTGAATCATGGGTTAAGACATGTAACTCCATCCCCAATTACGCTCATTCTGACAAAGGGAGGAAAAGCAGTGATGAAATAATTGTGTACCTAAATAAAGGTTGTAAGGTCATGTTCTGATCCATATTTAGCAGTGTTAAATTGCAAAATAGCACAATGACGTCTGCTTACATTCAACAGAAAACTGGAGAAAAGTGTTTGCCGAATGTCCAACCTCAGAGACCTGAGAAGGGTTGTAGAGAAGAAGATAAAGAACTCAGTTCTTATGTCTGTACCAATGCCAGGAGCTGGCCCGGCAGTGAGCTGAGACTGAGATTAAAACATCTGAACGACTTTCAGCATACACGATGAGTCTGGTAGGACCCCTGCCACTGCCTCTGCTTTGCCTTCTCCATGGCTGAAGACTTTGTCCAACATGCAGACACGTGTGTGATCCCCACCAAATGCTTCATGGCACCACAGTGAGCAAAGACCCCGTTCGAGACCCCAGGGCTGCGTAGAGGCAGGTGCACTCCTTGCTGAGAAGACCAACTGGTTGGTTTGAAACCTGCAGAAAAGAACCATAGGGTAACGGGAGCGGGAGGGGAGGGCAAGTGCAGCTGGATGTGAGATCTCTGCGTCCCGTTAAGGGAAAGCTGGCTGAATATTGCTAAAAATCACAGCTGGAAAAATGAATTTTAAATGCCTTTATGCGAACTCACCTAGTTAGTCCACTGTTTGCCTTATTGGTTGGAACATCTCGCTACTAACCAAATAATTTCTTGAGCTATTTCCTTGCAAACATGTATAATTACTCCCAGTTCAGATAAGCCCAAAGGTAACAAAAAAACCATCTTTCCACAATATTTTTATTTTGATTCTCCAACGATGAGGTCTTTTAAAGGTCATATCTTGACAGAATTCCCTTTTTACCCCTCCTGTTGTGCTAAAATAGATCAGTATTATTGACCTTGACAACAATGCCTGAAAGGTTTAGTGACAATCTATTCTGTATCAATGAGCACATAAAACTGCTTTTATGGGCTGGGGCACTCGCCATGCATTTGATAGCAGGCAGATCAGCTTTTCTTGACAAGGCATGGAGTAAAAAGATTTAAAGTATCCATCTCAATGTGAATTGGATCGTACCCTCCTGCCATGAGATCCCCAGCCCCAGGGAGAGCTGTGCGCAGCGCTGTGTTGCTGCATTAGTCACTGGTAATGGCTACGCGAAGAAACAGAGCATGACAAGAGCTAAATAACATTGTGTCCAGGTTTCCCCAGCCTCTCTGCTTTCCCAGACTTTTTAAACATGAGCAGCCACAGAATGCTTTTAAAGAGGGCTTATTTTTCTTTTGAAATTACTCTTTTTTGAAGCACGTTTTGTAAAGGCAGATGTTGCACAATGAATAAGGCAGACATGGGTCCTGTTAAGGATCAGACAAAAACCCTGTGTTGGCTCTTTCAGGTAGGTTCGGATCTGGGGTGGTAAAGCAGCTGATCCGCTAACGTTTAACTGCTCTCCGGTTTCGAAGGGGCCAGTCCTCAGCCCGTTGCATGCTCTTACACCTGCTCTGGGGCAACAGGTCCCTCTTAACTGAACTTTTCTTTTCCTCCCGATTCTTTTCTTCACTAATGCCCACTCCGAAATAACCAACAAAAATAGAGTTTAAACTCTGTATTTGGTGAAATTCTGGCCCAAAGGAAGGCAATGCAAATGTGCCAGTGGTGCTAGTGGGGGCAGGATTTCACTTGTTTAGTTAGAAACAGGTTTTGCCAGAATCCTGACTCTTTCCCCTTGAGTTACAGTGATTACTGGGGGAGAGGGGAAGGGGGAAGGGAGAGGGAAGAACTATGACAGATATATAGATGAACAAAAAATCACACAGTGGGAAAATGTACAACGACTATTGTTATTCTGGTGTTTTATATTAAAATTTGAAAAACAAGGCACATGAAGAAAAGAAGACAAGGTGAAAATTAAGAGCTTTGTTTCAGAATTTACATTTTTCTGGTTTAAGGGGTTATAAATAATCCTTCCTAATGGGCTGGGTTACCTCCCATCATTAGTCTTATCTCCACAATGCCTGTTCTATCATGTTCATTTCAGGGTCAAAAAATTCACCTGCAAAAGCAGCAACACACAGCAGATTTCCCTGAGCCCAAGCAGGGAAACTTGTTAACCAACCCTTTCACTGCTCCGTCACTGGGAAGTCACCCAAAGCTTTGTGTATGTGGCTTCAGGGTGTCCTCCCCTGTGTTACCGTCTCTAGAAGTGGCATGGAAGCATCATGGCAACCCTTTGTGATCTTCTTCTGGCAATGCAGAATTGTTGTCTGAGGACCAACAGCTTCTGTATCAGTCCAAAGGCAACTGGTATAATTGAAAACATTTGGAGAGGAAAGACATAGCTCGCTGTGGCACAACCCTCAGTACGGGAGAAACACTGAGTACAGGTACACCATTCTTCCCACCTGTGTGAGGACAAGGGATGGAACTGGGATGAAGGTTTGCCTGTGTGCACACATATTATTGAGCACCAGGGTTTATGCAGGGACCGCTAAAAATCCCATCCTCCTTTCCTTTTCAAAAGAAAGAGCACAGTATTACTCTCCCAAGAAAGGATGTTCCTCCATTTCATATTTGACCCATATGAGCTTGTTTGATTCCTGCAGTGGCAGAAGGCATAGAGAATTGCCAAAAAAGAGCTTTGATAGTGGTAAGCTCAGCTGCATTACACATCTCTGTGCATGTCAAGGACCACCACCATCGCTTACAACATCAGTTGAGCGCAGCATAGTTACTGCAGGTCAAAGAAATCCAGCTCAGATGGCTGGTAAAGCAAAGTCACTGGCATTCGGATTCCTGCTTCAGTCATTTAAAGGGTAGTTTGCAGATCAAAGGGGTCTTGGAAAAAACAAAGACACGGGTTATTTGAAATACAGTCTTAGTTGGAATAAGCCTCCGTGTGGTTCCTTTCCTAAGGCAGCCCCTACCTCCAGGTGTTGCTCTGGGAATGAGAACAAAAGGGGGAGGTAGTGGAGGAGGAACAAAACCCCGCAAAAGTCAAGGAAAGAATGAGGAGGAAAAGACAAAAAATTGATCGTTCCATCACCAGCGGACTCCTGAGCAGGGCATTTGTTCTTCCTGCACGCAAAGTCCTTCCTTTGCCATCCAAAACAATCACCTGGCATTTAGCTTGCCTTCAGCCCTTTTCCCCCTTTTCAAGCTCGTAATTATTTACACCAGGTGCATTGCTTCAACCCATCTCTTATGACGTCCCCATTCACAAGTAAAGGATTGTAATTTGCCAGCCTTCACTCACGTTTCTTTGTACAAGTCTCCTACCCTGGGTGTAACGTTACATTGACAAGCGGCACGGCACAATGGAAAGGGAAATAGAATTTACCCGGTGAACAAAGGGCATTAGTGCTCCCTGCCTCTAACCCCAGGTGACTGTACAGAGCTGACTGCAGGGTCTCTGGTGACAGAAGGCTTGGGTCATATAAAAACCGTGAGCGTGGCAGCAGTGCTGGTAGACAGCTACACCTGCAGCGGCCCACGGCTGCGTGCAACCACGCTGCTTTGTGCCGTTACTTCGGGTGAACGGGCTGCTGGTCCTACTTAAAGTTTAAATTAATGGAAGATTTTAGCTGGCAGGGTCCTCAGTGCTGATGGAGGGTATTCAACCCACGCAGTGTTCACCCCCTCCCTTCCCAGCTGCTGATGGAAGATTGCCCCGTCGTTGCTTGATTCAGGCTGCGCGGTCTGGCCTTTTGTGCGCGGAGTTGCCCTGAACTTTGCTGATGGCTGCATTCAGGATCAGGTGCGGTAATAGAAATGCTGTGAAAACTCGGGTCTCATGGCACCCGTGACGCTACCTCTTTGTTTTGCTGAAGCTCCCGGAATTTGCGGGTTGCACCCACACGGGGCAGGACTTGTCCCTTTGTGTGTGGCCAGGAACTCTCCCCGGCCGGGGCTGACCCGTGACAGATGCCCCTGGGCTCTGCGGTAAAACAAACAAACAGCGACAGCAATAATGAGGGAAAAGTGAGAAGCAGGATTATTTCAGTTTGCAGCTCCTGTCCTTTGATTTGGTTTGATGTAGCAAGTCTGGGCATGGATGAACCGGGGGGCGAAGGGAGCCTGAGTGCTCCCCCCTTAGCCCTGGGTATGTAGCATACCTGCCGCTGCATGCGAGGCTGCTTGCAAGCACAATCCCTTTTCACCCATCTAAACCAAAGGTGTCTCCTGTCTTTCCCTCCCAGAAAAATCCCAAGGTCACGGACCACACAGAGATGCAAATAATAATGCTGAGACAATGATGCCAGATAAACACTGTCTCTCCCATCACTTCTCGCTGCTTCTCTTCCCTGAAAAGCGTGTGCAGTAAGCTAAACAAGTCCTGGATGCTAGAGGGGAGAAACTCCTGCTTGTTCAACTTCAGCCTACATCCCCCTGCCTCTGTTGTCTCATCTAGACAGGGTGGAGGCAGTGGGAGTCCCAGTCGCTTCTTTTCAGAAGCGATTCTGGTTCCCAATGAATATGTGGTATACGCTGGCCCTGCCTTCTTGTGACCCTGTCCCAAATTTGCCCTTTTAAAAATGGCAAGCCCCTGCTCCTGGTCCGGCCTCCAACCAGGAGGCCAGAGAAAGGCGCACCAGGGAAGGGTCACCGCACCATGCCTCACATGTCCCACCTGGAAAAGTGGTATACCCCAAGGGTCGATATAGGGGCCAATACTGTTTAACCTCTTCATTACTGACCTGGGTGACAGGAAAGAATGCACGCTCAGCAAGTTTGAAAATGGTATAACATTTGAAGGAGTGGTTGATATACCAGAGGGTTGTGCTACTGTTCAGAGGGACCTTGACAGGACGGAGAAGCATGTCAACAGCAATCTCATGAAGTTCAACGAAGTGAAATGCAAAGTCCTGCACAAGGGGGAAAAAAACACATGCACCAGCGCAGGCTGGGGACCGACCGGCTGGAAGGCAGCCTTGCCCAAGAAGTACCTGTGGGTCCTGTTGGGCACCAGGTTGCCTGTGGGCCAGGCATGTACCCTCATGGCACAGAAGGCCAACAGCCTCCTGGGCTGCCTTAGGCAGACCATTGCCAGCAGGTCAAGGGTAGTGTTGCCCACGAAAGCCCCGTTAGAGTGCAGGGAAATCTGTCTTGGACAGGCAGGCTTGCTGGGAGCTTCGCAGCGGTGGTGGCCTTGCCTCAGCAGAGAGCTATTGGCTCTGCTGCCGTACAGGCTGCACAGACGCTTGAAGATTTCCTGTCCCACCACAAAACCTCAGCCCTGCTGACAGCTGCACGGCCATTAAACCAGAGGTTACAGGCAGCGTGGTAGGAAAGATTCCCAGCGGGGAAAGGAAGGGTTGGGTGTGCTTCTGCACATATAAAAATTCATTTTTTATGACTTTTCCATTTCTTTCACGTTCTAATCTATTGCCAAACACATAAAGAAATTCAGGGGAGGGCAGCAGTACCGAAGTTACTTCCTCTGAACATCCCTAAAGCAGCAGCTTACAACAGACTTGGGGAACAGCACGCCGCCGGCTGCACCAGCAGGCAGCTTTGCTGAACTCAGCACAACCTTCTGCTAAAGCCCCTTCTGCTGTCTGACTTACCCCTGCTAGAGCACTGCTCCTTCTGACACGAGCGTGCTCGTTGCTTGCTGTGAAACACGCCACCGAGGCACCTTTCTGCTCTTCCTGCAGATGCTTCTGACTCATGCTGATCTACCAAAGATTAGGGAAACCAGCTTTTGAAGTGCTCTAAAACATGTGCTTTAAAAGAAAATAAATTAATTGAAGCAACATTGGTCCAAGCCCTATCAAGGCAGAAATCAGACAGAGGCAGGAGGAATGTCCTTGAGCCTTTTTTTCATGGCTTCCTCTGACCCGCAGGCTGGAGGAGGAACTGGCCAGATGTTTCAAATGGAGACATTACATCACTGGTTTTTTATATCCTCCATCTGTATGAACCGTAAGACATAAGCAGGGCCAAGCATAAGTGTTCCTAAAGAAATTAAGGCATGAGCAAGGCACGTGCACAACCTCAGGGTGTAGCTTGCAATACAGGAGAAGTTTGGCTTCCCTCTGGGGCAAATGAAGATCTGTCCCTCCTTCCTATCACCCCCACCTTCTCCCTATAAATCTGCAGTTGTCTGTAGAGCTCCCAGGACACCTGGCCATGCCCAGCACCATCTGTGCCCTCACTGAGACTGGTGTTAGTGAGTTAAAACCAGGAGCGCTGGAAAATAATTTTCTTGAGGGACGCTTTTCTTCTAGGGCATTTGAAATAACAGTCTCAGCCCTGCTGTTTGATGCAATAGATATTTCTCCTGTGGACAAGTTATTTTAAATTGGAAAGGAATAGCATAAAAAAGTAATAAAACGTGCCTACCTCCAAATTGGACTTGATCCCAAGCACTGTAGGAAACAGGCCCACCAATGGGATGAGGATCCTATTCAATATGCAAGCCCTCCTCAGGCTTTTGCTTGCCTGTTTCTCCACAGTTTCCCCAGGTCACCCCACAACTACCCTTAGAGTTTTTTCTCAGCTGCTGAAAAGAGCACAGAAATAGGTAAGAGGCTGCACTGCAGCATTCTTGGAGTTTTCAGGTTCACTTGGGTCCCAGACATGATACCAGCATGTCTGTGTGTCCCACCCCACCACCTCTCACTGTCTGATTCTCCGAGAAGAAGCAGCGCTGTTTTACAGCTGAAGAGCAGAATTAGAGACATCCTCCCCTTGGAAAGGCTTTGACATCCCTAGGTGAAGTCTTTTGCTCAGTAAGAAGCATTGCAGACCACAGGTGTAGGTCTACCATATTGCAACATCTTGATTTTTGGAGCACACTGTCAATGCAAGTTTTTTTATCAGAGACTACAGATTTAGCCCGTAGATAAACAGAAGACCACCAGCTTTTGATTTTCTATTAACTTTTTGTTAATTCTATTTGATTTTCTATTAACTTTCCATTAATTATTCTATTTTGATTTTCTATTCCATTTCCTCTGCTATTTTTTCATCATTCTGCCTTATAATCAGTTGAGATGAACAGACATTTCTGGCCTTTTCCCATTCATTACATGGTATTGTTTTGTATTTCATTAACTTGTTTCTCTCTGCTGCTTTTTGTTCTGGAAAGCATACCCTGTCTGCAAAGAGAAAGAGAAGGCAAGTGCAGCATTTTGACCCTCAAATTTTTGTCCAGATTTCTACTGCTGAGATGTCTGGACCTTGTCTTCATACCAGCCACATTTTCTACTGCTCATTTCTGCAGCAGCCAGACTTAGTGGCAACAGCCCAGATCCAGCATTCACCACTAACCAGGAGAAAGAGGCCATCCTATTCTAGGACATCTCCCTGAGAACAGGCAGACAATTATTTGAAGCACAGGAGGGAAGAGGGTGAGAGAACTTCAGTAGTGACAGCCTATTTTACAAGCATATACAGGTCTCATTTACAAAAAGGAGTTTACTGCAGGAAAATTCAGTGTTCACAGTTGGCTGGAAAAATCCCTCAAATACAGTTTCCTTTGACTCTCCCTTCTGCAACAGTTGGGACTTGGTCTGAAATTCAAATTAACTTTCATACCCAGCCTACAATTCCATTTTGTGCCCCAAAGCAAAATTTCCTGCATAATTGCGTGTATTTAGGTCAGTTCTCCATTGTTCACTTCTGCAAAGAAAACAGCTGATTTGCTAGTGGAGAAAATTCTTAATACAGTTTTGAAAAGCACTTTTGCAATTAGAGATTGTGCTCCTAAATGAGACCGGAACGTAGGCATGTATTTGCTTGGGTAATGTCTTGAGACTTTCTATGTCTGTTTTTGACAGCAGGGTGACTCCATTTAAACACAGACCATTTTTAACATTTATACAGGAATAAGCTGGTTTGCCAAAATATATTTTTTAAAGTAGTTATCCTATTTTCATACTTCTATCAAATATTAACCATAAGTATGCAGTATGTGCAAATATTAATCTAATTAACATTTAATCTACAGAAATAACACTTACTATCTTTTCCTGTTACAAGGTTCTTTTCACTGCAAATTTTCCCTACACTTAATTTGTATGAATTTCTTTTGTTTCTAAATTTCTCATGTGAGAAGTACTCTGTTAGTATCTTCTGTTTATGCTTGACTGTAAAGCACCAGCCAAATGCACGGACAGATCCGTATAAACATTTTAACTTGTGCGGGTATCAAACTAAAACAAAATATTCTGAGCTGACTGTAATGAATAAGAAAGCTCTCTTGAATGCTCAGTTAATTGGCTTAGAACAGGGATCTACGCAAAGCAATGCCTTTATCTCTGTATCTTGCAATGAAACAAGGAGCACGGCTCAAAATGTGTATTTTCTCTACATCTTAGGGACCCATGGTCTGGTCTTGTGGCTGCATAATACTTTTGTGAACGTGCTGCCAGAACAGGTCCAAACAGTTTGAACACATCATGCAAAGGCCCCATCAGGGCTGTAGTTCAGGGCAATGACACCAAAGGTCAGGTGGTGGAAAGCCAAAAGCTGATGCTACATGTAGATTTCTAGGCATTAATTAAAAAATCAAATCAAATCTCTACCACCCCACCCCCCCCAGACACTTGCGAGGGACAACAAAGCGTGGCAGAGCTACCTCAGGATGCTGCGAGAGAGGGGGAAAAAGAATCAGGTCAAAGCACACAATATACAAATCCTTGGGATGCCGTAGGGCACAGTATGCAATGACCTCAGACTGTTCTGAAAATCGATTACAGAAGGCCTTCAGCTGAATGGAGTCAATGACCCTATCTATGCATGGCAAAAGGAAAACAGCTACATCTTCTCTGAGCTAATACGCACAAGGGTTCCTGGCCCAAGACCCTCATGGTGGCTAGCAAAAGGAGACCCATGGAAACAGCCCCTCTGAGCTGTTCTTCAGACCAGGAGAGGAAAATATTGGCTTTCTTTTCATAAAGATTTGATTTCCATGAGATCAAAATAGACGAACACCAGTTTTCCTCCTCCCCTTCAAAAAAACCTCACCAGCTGTGCTAGGGGTCACGATGTAATAGACAAAGAACATGTGTAATTCAGGAACTACAACTGCCTAATGAAATATATGTCAAAAGAGACAGCTGGCCTGAAGGCTTGGGCTGCCCAGTGTCTTTGTCTTAAGGTTTTCTCTAGCTACAAGTACAGGAGAATTAGGACTGCTGAAATGAGGCAAGTTTTATCTGGTAGATCCAATTGCCGATGTCTCCTTTTTTGCACTTAAGCTTGCACCCTTCAGGATTTGTAACTACTGCCCAGTTAAAGCTCTTCTGCTTAGACAGCGTAAGCCATAACCAACGCATGAGAACAAAGGGGTTTGCTCCCAGTGAGCAGAGCATGCAAACACAGGAGAGAACCATTGAGTGTGATTTGGGTAGCAAAGAAGTGACAACATTAAGACTCATGATGCTCCAACAGACGTAGAAAAATAAGTCTTACTGTGTTACTACTTGGGAGAGACTCTGCTTCTGATAGCTGTTTCCATCATCCTCATTAGAGCAGGAGAACTAGTAAAGTTCTTCTTTGGGTGACATGCATTGAGTCTGCTCTCTCCATCAGTGCACAAAGCACAAAAGATATTTATGCTAACCATATAAAAACATTTTTAAACTGATAAAGATGAAGGAACTGTATCAGAAATAGTGTGGCCAGCAGGACTAGGGAAGTGATCAGCACTGGTGAGGTTACACCTCAAATACTGCATTCAGTTTTGGGCCCATCAGTACAAGAAAGACATTAAGGTGCTGGAGCATGTCCAAAGAACAGCAGCGAAGCTGGTGAAGGTTCTGGAGAGGATGGTGAAGGGTCTTAAGAGGAGCAGCTGGGGGAACTGGGGTTGTTTAGTCTGGAGAATAGGAGGCTGAGGGGAGACCTTATCGCTCTCTACAACTACATCAAAGGAGGTTGTAATGAGGTGGGGGTTGGCCTTTTCTCCCAAGTAACAAGCGACAGGATGACAGGACATGGCCTCAAGTTGCACCAGGGGAGGTTTAGATTGGATATTAGGAAAAATTTCTTCACTGAAAGGGATGCCAAGCCTTGGAACAGGCTGCCCAGGGAAGTGGTTGAATCACCATCCCTAGAGGCATTTAAAAGACGTATAGATGTGGTGCCTGGGGACATGGTTCACTGGTGGAGTTGGCAGTGCTAGGTTAATGGTTGGACTTGATGATCTTAAAGGTCTTTTCCAACCTGAACAATTCTATGATCCTATGAATTGGGAATAAGCTTGGACACCACTACTTCTAAAAAACTTGTAAATTGGAGCACAGGGATTACATCACTTAAAAACATAGACTCTTCAAACATGGAGAACATGATACACCAGCACCAGTTCACTAGACTAAACACATTTTCCAGGCAATGGTGCAAAACCCTTTTGAAGTCAACCAATATTGAAGCCAAAAAAAAAAAGGGTCAAAAGTAGCTCCACTAATTTGCTTTGCCTTAGCTAATGTAAACCGTACAATTCCATCTTCCTTTGTTTCTCTTTCTTCTTTCAGAAAAACCCATAGCAACAGTAGAGGAAATGAATTGCGGGTTCAGTGCCACAAAAACATATGAATGGGCTTACTTTCAAGCACGCGAGAAGCTCACTGGCTTCAGCTAGAACTGGATGTTCAGCATATGCTGCAGGGCTCTTCCAACGCAGGACCTACCGAGTGGAAATGGACTAAATGTCTACATGTGGTCAGATAAGCTGAGACAAGGTATTCACACTACTGCATGAATTAGCTGCCTGTAAAGATGGTAAAAAGAATTTAGCTTTTTAGCAGTGCACCTAAAAGCCTCAAACCCTATTAGACCAGGTGGTGTGGAAAGAAAGCATGCACTATTCCTAATACGAGAAAATGTAGAAAATGCACACTGAAGATGCAAGAGGGACTATAACAACACCGAGAGGATTTGCGGACTTTTACAGACTAGTCTGGCAGCTTCAGGCCAAAAAGACATGGTTAAGAAAGAAAAATCAAAGGGGTTGGGTGTACGCGAGAGGTGGCAGAAGGAATGCATTTCACTGCATGCAAAGCAAGAACCAGCCACAGAACAAGACCCAACTGATTTGTGTACATAGTGAATATAAAAATTAGGCTAAAGGTTACAGTCTACCTAGAAACAAGGTGATAAGGTGAGTACAACCACTTATCAAATTTTAATACGAAAGCTTTGCATTAGCTATTAGATAATAAAAGCTGGGCTGTGGCCTGGAGCAGCCACCCTCTAGCACTGAACTCATGTCCATGCCAAGGTTTTCAGATGCAGGTAAACTGAGACCCTCACCCTCAGCTTAACACCTGAAACTGGGGCAAGGTTCAGCCTATTAGCATGGCCACCTACTAATGTTTCCTAACAGAACAATAAAGATTTCATATTGAAACTCCTGTGAGTTTTAAGACTGTAAAAGCATTAAGCTAATATATTTCTGTTAAATATTTATATTACAGTATTTCAATTCATGCTGTACATTTCATTGCTAATATTTTCGGTAAAAGCCTTCCAAAATCAGCCTTCTGTTTTTTTTTGTTGTTGGGTTGTTATTTTTTTGTTTGTTCCCCACCCCCACCCCAAAACTGATTCCTGGTATCCTGTCAGTCTCCAGTTCATTACTGGGAGTCCACAACAACCAACTGGAGGGTGACTTCACTTACTTTCCTATTTGGATTGTATACAGTCTTCTAAGACAGTTGAAGGTGAGCATTAAAATCCCCCAAATAAACAAAACATTGCAACAGCAGCAAGAAAAGTCCAAAACCACTCTGAAGTGCACACTTCAGGGTACTTAAAATATGAAGTAAAACATATTAGGATTAAGACTGATGTAAGTTGACTGTGTCAGTTCACATTCTTCAGGTAACAGACTCCCACTATATAGATGACAGGGCTGAGCACTACAAAAACAATAAATTACTCTTCTAAAGGAATACTTCGAAAGGCTTCTGGTCTTTTGGAAAAAGTAATTTGGGTAATTAGGAAATGTAGAAAAAAAGAGCACAGCTACAAAAGACCTGGAGGCTAGCTATGTTCAAATATCCTGTTCCTACTGCCTAGATCTTAGTCTAGGGATTCCACAGGTTATTTTAAAAACAGACTAGAAAAAGCTTTTGTTTCCTTAAATGCCCCCTTTGTTTTTGCATGCCTGTAACATACCTTGAATTATTTTGTTGAAGTAAATTATACATAGCTGTTTTATCCTCTACCTTCTTATATTTTATGGGGCAGGATTCAAGTTGCAGAGGAAGGTGACTGTTCTCACCAAGTTATACTTGGTATTCATGAGCCAGCAGCAAACTCTGACGTACTATGTCAAAGGGGAAGAGCCATGATGTAGCTTTGGCAAGATAATACTTCCTAAAGAGAATCAGCAGGACACTGGACTGTGTCACAGACACTTCTACTGCTAAGCAGCAGAGGTAAAGACAAGAAAACACAGACAGTTAATCGTATTTACTTCATAACTGCTCTACTGCACAACTAAACTCACTGGTTTAAATGTCTCTTAGCAAACTTTTAACTCAAGACAAGTCTAAGTGGTAGGTCACAGCAGTTTTCAGTCCTGCTTAAGAGGATTAAAAACCTGGCTAGCAAATATTTTCTTAAACTAGAGGATGAACACCACAAAAAGTTGCTAATTGGGAAAAGAAAATAAATCTCTCACAGCTGTTGCTCGTAAGTAGGATCTTTGAAAGGTTGCAGATAATTTTAAGCTCTCCCACTTTCTGTAAAAACACTGGAAAGCTTGTACTAAAATTGGTAAGTACAAATTAATTTAATCAATACATGAATTCTCATCATATTGATGGACTTCCAGTCCTGCAAGCTCACAAATGAGAGCCATACACCAAGTTCACTCAACTCCCAGAGCCTCTCTTGCATACGCGTATTTGCAGGGATAATTGTCTTAGTTACTTCTATCAGTAACTAAGTAATTCTTCTTGCTACTCTCTGTCAAATTCACCTTCATTCCTTCAAAACATCACATTAGAATAAACTCTTACATTCTTAAAAATTGCTGAATCTAAAATTGAAATCAGTTAAATGATTTAACTGTGCTTCAGAGTTCTGCCTCTTAAATTAGCCCATGTAAGTGTTGTCTGATTAAATTCAGCCACAACGAACACCTTAAGTTAGAACATTCTTATCTAAACAGCTCCAATGACATTCAAATTTATTATTACACATCAAGGTTAAAAAACAAATTTAAATTAACCAACAATGCTATTCAGCGGTATATTATTCTTTGGCTTTAGGAAAAAATACACTAAAATGTAAATTTCAAATTAGATAGGATAAAACATTCTTTTTATAAATTCTGAGCTAGAAAACAAAAGGATATACTTTGTCTCCCATGTGTGCTCCATTAATGTGAACCAAGGCTAACAGTTAACCATATCGTAGCAATTTCAGTTTTTAATCCACAGAAAATATTCCCTTATTTTGCTAGACAACTCAGTAGTTCTGATTTTTAATCCTTAAAGGGATGGGGCTGAATCTTTAGAAAAGACAAGTTTGCTCCAGGTCACAGGTGACAGCAGAACATCCTCCTGCCCCATCCTCTGGTTTAATATGTATAGTCCATGTCAGAATCCTACCAGCTCTCTGTCTATAAAGATTTCCAGTGAAGATAAATGTAAACCGATAACATATAGGCTCATTTTCCCTCCAAATCACACAGGCTAAAACCAGTGTAAGGATTTATTTTAGCCTTTAGCATCCTTAAATTCTTAGAAATTATATTACAAAAAGTCTATCCTGTATTTTACAGTACTGAATCAGGGCAGGAGACAAATACATTTTGCTCCTGCGTGGCTTGGTTTTCCAAAAGTTGGGCATCCTCATCAATCCCTAGCTCTCTTAAAACCCCCAGACCATGTGGCCTCTAGGGAACATCGCGGCTAGAGCCAAGTGACACTGCTTTATCTTGGAATTTCAACATCTAAGGGGAAAAACTGTGAAAAGGGGGTTTGCTATTACTGTTACAAAAAATGATCAAAATAAGCACTCAAGCTTGAATCAGAAAACAGGAGGAGGCCTGGTAAGTTTGTAAATTAGTGACAATAAAACAGATGTGAAAACGGTTTATAGCATATCACTCAAATACACACACACAATGTAATTGCCTGTTTTATTTAGTGGAATCACTTTTGTAGATTAGAAATATTTCCAATTCCCGTTTACTCCAATGCAAGCCTCCACCATTGACAGGCATAATGCAGTTTGTTCAACTGATTCCAAAACAAAAAAAAAAAAAAAAGAGGGAAAAAAAAAAAGTACAATCTCAAAAGTTAAGTTAGAAACTAAGTTCACACATTTTCTTTGGGACCAGGAATCTGTACACAGTACAAAATATACATTTATTGAACTTTCTGTAAACACAGTTTTTGAATTGTGTAAAACTGCAAATAGTGGGTGAACTACGTGGAGAATAATTTATTATATATCGTTATACATTCTACTTAAGGAAAATAGTTATGCTTTTGTATATTACTCTGTTAAATTTATAAATTCCATAATGAAGCTGTGTAATCTGCAAACATGCTTTTCAAGCTTAAATCTCTCCATTCGTAACACACATTTATACAGGTCATCAATGAAAAAAGTTACACTTTCCACAAAATAGATATAAAGAGGTCATGATTCTAAAAAGACAGGCACAGCATGTCACTACAAATGAGACTCATGATACGATGTGGAGTCAATTCTGTGAGAAGACAGGTGAAAACTCTCTAATTCAGCATGTTTGTACGTGGTCTTAGTAACAAGACAGATGCTAGAAACCAAAATCTCTGCTTTGAAAGATTTCTAAAGCAGCCAGTTCTGGAAATCAAACCTCACAATTTTCAAATATCCAGTATTCCCTGGCTAGGAGAACCTAGGCTTTTGTCTCATATTAACCCTTTGTCACTAGTAATTTAGTTTTCCGAGTAGTGAACTACCCGGCACAGTTTGCCAAGAACATTTGCATAATTCAGCACTTACTCCAAACACTAGATTCCTGGCACCAAAGAGTTAGATCTGGTTAATAAATACAACTTAACTCCTGGTACTCAAGGTCATTGCGAACCACACCATCAGCTATAAAACATATGCTAGGAAATCCCAACTTCCAGCATCAAACAGTTGCACAGCATTAACCCGCAGAACGCGTATTAACAGGTAGTGCAGCAGCTCATGTACTGGGGACTCTGTTGTAAAATGCCATTTCCAGTTTAAGAATCTGGAAATTTCAAATTGCAGCAGACTTGCCAGTCTAGCATCAAACACTCAGCAAGAATAAAAAGTTGCCCTAAAAGCACCAAAAAAAGATCCTTTCAGTAGGTCCATCACTGGACATGGAGATAATGCTATGTAAATTCAGCACACATATTCCTAGATTTTTGGGTCTCGTTGTTTTTCCATCCCAGGTAACTCATTTTGGGTTTCACCCTTTCATTTATTCTTTACAGCTAAAAGCACTACATCAGACTGAGTCTCTTCAACTGTGCCCTTCTGATGCTCTAAAAGAAAAAAAATGCTGACTTACATGTTTAAAGACTTACAGAATTGTTATCTCCAATTAATCTAACATTTTGCTTTAACATTACTACTTTCTTCCCTTTGGCTTTAAAAAGCTTTTTCAAAACCAAAACTGAATAAACATTACATTTCTTTTTCATTCCAAGAAAAGTGGGACAGTTAAGGCTCCAACAATGCATGTGCAAACATTATACATTGAGTGAAGCTCCATCAACGTCAGCAGGATGTAAAGTTAAGTACGTGCCTGATTTTCCCGACTATCTTAATTTTCCCCTGTAGTTTGAACAAAAATACTGTGCTTCAGCCTGAAAACCCACTAGTGAAAATGAAAGTGGCTACTCAGTATTTCCATTGCTCAGACTGGGTTGAATTCAGTAACGCAAGTGAAATTAAACTCTGGACCTCGGTCTATAGGTATCGATAGAAGTAAAAGCATGTAATGTTTTTATGACCCACCAGTCTCAGTTTTCTCATTTTTCTTCTCAAAGATATTTCTCAAGAGGAACAACAATGACACCTCCTTCAGCTCTGGAGGCTTACTCACAATACGTATGGAGAGCCCTGTCTGCTTTAGCTGTAAAAAACACCATGCTCCCACCCGCTCTTCAGAGCCACACAGTTAATGGAAGCAAAAATGAATTTCAGGTTTGGCTCAATGTTATTGAGCGAGCTGAGAAGTGCAGATGTAGTGCTCTTAAAGGAGAATGTTACAATCTGACACAGCACTCACCCTTGCAAATAAATGGCTGGCTACACAGTAGTAAGGACCATTGGTTTTCTTTTTTTTTTTTGGGGGGGGGGGGCAGAGAGGAAGAAAAAGTAGATGTCTAGTGATATTTTAAAAAGCATTTGGGCAGGAATCAGTACAACTTCAATCTGGCTAGGCATAAATCAATACATACTCTAGAGATCTGACCTGTCATCCCACCTCTACTGAAGTTTTCATGCTTTCAGAATAGAACCATTTCATCAGTTCTATAAAAGGCATATTTAAAGTTAAGCCTACTTTCCCAAATTTTGTGGTTGCAAAGGTTAGGGGTTTTATTGTTGTTGTGGCTGCATTTAAAGCAAGCCTCCCCCAAAACCCTTTCCTAAGACACAGTTACCACACCTGCTCTCTTAGCTTAGAAGCTAAGATTTTAGAAGAGTATCTACACGAGGGAAAAGAAAGGAAGAAATCTTGCTTACTGCTACTCAAAGGAACATCTGATAAAAACACAGATAAAGCAAGGAATATGCACAGAACCTAGGTCACTATAGGTCAACAACTCTGACACAATCAGGAGATTAAAGCTCCAGACATTTTTTTCACATATTAATTAAATAGTAGAAATATTTGTAGATTTTTCTGGAAACCAGTTTTCAGTGGGAGATAATGTAAACTCAACTTCTAGCATGTTGTGTATTTTTTTTTGACTTGAAAGCATTTAGTGGTCCATGAGAATAAAGACAAGCTTTAAAAGTTTTCCTACAGCTTCCTAAACTTCTGCGAACAAATGCCACAGCCCAGGTGATTGCTACCTCATTTACAAAGCAATGTTATTAAGCAAAATAAGGCTACACAGTGCTTCAGAAGGTGCGCGCCTGGGTCTGCAGGGACCTGCATACTGTGCAAGCACTCCAGAGATAGCTCGGCAAGAGCTCACGAAAGGATCGGATTCTCTGACAGAGAGCCTTTTCACAGACAGGTCAGCCAAAAGTACTTCGCCCCAGATTGTTACTTTTAAATTTTGCTTCATTTTTACAGCTTATGGCAGGAATCACATTCATTTTATGCACTACAGCATCCTAGAAATCCACATGTGGAGCCTCTTTTTACCACTTAAAGAGTTAAAAAAAACTATCCAGCCAAGCAGAGACTTTACACCCTGTATTGGTATATAAAGGCTCAGGTCATGATCATCTCGGACACATGCAGCGGTAGGAACAAGCAGCTACAACTAGTTATCTGGGAGACGTTATTTTCACACCTCGTGAAGCTGGGCACGGAGTAACAATTCCATTTTCTACAGAAAAATGTCAGGTACAGCTCTATAGGCCTACAGTTTTGCCATTTCTGAACCTAAGCAAGGTACATCAGGTTTGTATTAAAATACTGTATTTGCCAAATGATGAGGAAAAGGGTAACATTTTACTAAAGCTTAGCCCATTTCAGACATGGCCAAGTTTAAATATCAAGAGATTTAAATATACTAAGTCATCTGCACATAAAAGTAATTCAAGAAGGTGCAAGTAGAGACGAAGGTGAACATCTCAGCATGAAATCCTGATGTACATTGAAATAAGGTGAACTGTAACAACCGTATCATTAACCCAGTTGTAGCAGCCACTCTGTATATCCCACAGGACAGAGCTACATACATCTCGAGAAAGCAAACAAAATAAAGTTTGCCAGCATGGAACTCACACACAAGACAACATTAAAACCAAAGTCTCACGATTCCAGGTTTAAGAAAAAGAATGTTTACCAAAGCAAAGTGTTTGTCAAGTATAGAGTGAAGAAAGATCTGCAAAGGCTTCAGATACTCCCTACAAAGGTCAATCACTTATCTATGTTTACGGTGTGGTTTCCCAAACTGTGGCAGAAGGGGTGGTGCAGCCATTCCCTTGCTCTCAGTCCTGTCTCCCCGCTCTGCATCTTGCCCTACTACCAGCACCCCATAGCTGGATTATCAACTTGCTCAGCTAAAGAGTACAGTTTGTTTGTTTTTTCCTTTCTCCTAACTGCACGGCCACGTAAGCAGGAGTGCTGACACAAAAAGGGCAGTAGGGACAAACTCATAGCAATAGTTTAGTCTTAATATTTGATCATGAAACCATATCCTCAGTTCATAAATTACTAAAAAATGAAATAGGAAGTCTATCCTATCCCAGTGTATCAAATTAAGATGGGATTCTTATCAGGGAATCACTTGAAGTGAAAACTATTCCTTAATATTGTTACAAGACCTTTTTAAGTTTCCAATTCTTGAACTGAGCAAAATGGCTCAGATTTTAACCTATATAGTTGAGACAGTACCAGCTCCACGGTAATTTAATGGACTCTGAAGTCAGTTTACCTTTTGCACCTGCATGAACTATCAAGGCAAGTGCTACCATTACTCATCTGCTGCTTAATATTCATCAGGCACCTTGCTAGTATGACACAACCTAGGATTACCACAATTCAGCCGATGAAATTTCTCTCTCCGATTCTGACTTTGGCTGGAAGATTAAAATGAGTGATGGTCACATATCAGGGTCTTCGTGGTGCTGCTTCCTGGCTAGCTAAGAGCAAGCCAGCTGAAAGGCCCTGGCTTCACAACTTGCACAGGACCTGCAGATTTCTGCCCCACCACGTGTACCTGGGACTCTTGACACAATGGATTTACAAAGCCTTATAAATCTAGGACCCTGCTTAATGTAATTGCATTTAGTTAATCCAACATTGGTTTTAAAACACATTTTAGAAGCCTCTGTCTTGAACATATTTCAATGCTGAATTAGTGAGAATTACTAGAAACACTCATCTATAAAGCAGTACAGGTATTCTCCCAGAATGATCACCGAAACATTTAATCTGACTATAACAAAACTCACAGAAACTGAAGCCAGTGAAGCTGTCAAATGTAGAAGGAAAACAAAGTTGCATGGCATACGAAGCAAAGTAGCTTTACAAATGTAATTTCCTTTAAAAACAAGCAAATTGGGACCATCCTATTTGAACATGTATTTAAAAATACATCTTTTAACATCACACAATTTTCATTTTTGTCACACAGGAATCTGTTTCCAAGAGGGAAATAAATAGCACACAATACTTTAAAAAAAAAAAATTTGCTGCCTTGCCCCTGAGGTGCTAATGTTTTTAGCATTTAAAAAAAGTTTCTGGTGCAAGAAGGAGATGCACAAAGGTGCAAAAGTGCCTTTTTCTTTTCAGAGCAGTGAAAAGTACAGCTTGCTTCTTTTCTAGGATGCTTTATATACTTAATTCGCATATTTTGTAATCAAAATCTGTATCTAAAAATGGCAGTGTTTATGCATACATAATAGATTCAGTGCTCTGACCTCATCAAAACGCTGAACATAGGTGGGAGAGAGAAAGGCCTGAAACGGGCTTTCTTCTGCTACCCTCAAACCTAGTTACATCGCCTGTAGCAATAGCAGAATTATTTTCTTTCTAACCTTTAGGAGACCTCATAAGAAGAGGCTTCAAATACATCATGTGTCACTGAGACAGTTTAAGTGATTATGGTTTGAAGTATGGCTTTTCACACCACAGTTTTGCTTCTGATTTTTAAAGTTTAAAAACTCAAAGGTTCCACAGTCCAGTTCAACGTTTTGCAGTTTCCAAAACTAAACTTTAGTCTCTATGAAAAAGGACAGAACTTTATCTGCCTAGTCCTAAATTAAGTTTAGCTTTTTGCACTAATATGCCATGTATCATTAAATACGCTTGTTAATTAGGTGCCTGTGAAGCTATAACTTAATATTATTATAGTTTTGCACTCTACAACAAAATTAGACATTTTAAGCATTTATTCATAGGTAGGTAAGGAACTGGTTCTTTAAGCAAAAATTGCTATAAATTTATAAATACAAATAGTGCTTATGTTTTCTTCATTCATGCTTGAACAGATTACAAACTGAATACAATGAAGTTACGTTTAAGCACCCCACATAGACAAGAGGGATAAAAGAAAAGTTTGCTGGTATATACTATACTTAGTTCCAAGACACTATAAGTTACTTTTTCACTGTTCAGTGTTCCCCAACTCTGCATTAGTTTTAAGGCTATATATACAAATATGTATATTTCAAAGTTAGGGAAAGACAAATATAGCAAAATGCATTGTACTACATTTTCCTATCAAAAAGTAATTATACACCAAGTTTTGATTCTGTTTAACTGCAGTAAATGTTACAATGTACTTATTTCACTGGTTTTCATTTTGGGGAATCTGCCTACTAAATGAGTAAACTACATATTAAATACAATATTCTCAACCAAAAAGACAATACAAGGTGCACAAAACAACAGTTTTGCAAACACGACTGACTGGAAAACTTAATTTTTGTATGCTCAATGGGAGAAAGCTAAGCTTAAATCAAATTAGTTTATTATAAAATTTTAAATTAGAATTTTAAACAACCAACAGTTAAATATTGTCAACATGCTATATCTCAAATCACAAGTACTGTTTAACCACTAGTCTCTCATTCTAAGTAAGTGGGTCAATTAAAAACACACACCATAAAATGTTAAAGATTGTCAGGCTTTGACAAATGTATTTTTATCAAACAGTAGGCAAATTCAAACCAATGCACATCTTCAGTGGGGAGGAAAAAAAACACACCACCAAAAAGCCTGAAAAAACCCACACTTGTAAAAAATAGGGTAACAGATTAATCTCACATCATCCTCTAGCATATGGCTATGTCTTGGGCAATAATCAAAATCCTTCCCATTTTAAAAATGGGCTACCAATTAATAAAAATATTCTTCCACAATTAAAATATCATTTACAATGGCACCGACAATTTAAAAGGCAGGAAAAAAAGGAATTACACATTTATGGATAAATTTCTTGTTTGTTAAATCAAGCTTTATTGATAAAATGGAATTAAAAGTATTTTACTTGGAACAGCAGCAGACCCAGCCAATCAGGATTGTAAAAATGCTGCAGACTCCTACTGTCTGTAGAAAGCTGCCTGTTCGTGCTCAGTGATTAGTAGTTTCAGGTAAGGGTTAATGAAAAAAGAGGTGCAAAGAATCAAGGCATTCTAATCCCAAGGTTTGTACGCGTGTGAACACGATACTATTAATAGGGCATGATTTAACTCCCACTGAAGTAAAAATCAGAATTCCCTTTAACTCAATGTGAGAGCAGGAGCGTGTCCAAAAGATGGTATACGTTTGTTGAAGAATGTGCACTACTCAGTTATTTTTTCCATTGCCAAGCAAATTCACACACTGTAATTTCTGGTAAGCTGCCAACAAGTTCAGCTTTCATATAAAACAAAAAGCTATCTTTACAGTTTTGTGCACCTCTTGAGCACCTAGCTGGCTAGGCTGCTGATCCTTGCAATCCAAAACCACAACATGAATTTAAAGGGATATATATTGTTGCATCACACAAGCCAAACATTTCTTCTAACCTTTATAGTGATTTAAAGCAGTTCATAATTAAATATGAGCATTTTGTACAAAGACAATTGCACTTTACAAAAACAAAATCATACAACATAAATTGCTGGAGTCTGATTTACAACATGAACTATGGTTTGAAATCACGTTTACAGAAGTCTGTTTTACAAAAAAGATCAGTTCCTGGGCTAGATGTCGTACTGCTGTAGTCAGTCTCACCAACACATCATACTCCCTTCTTTAATTAAGGTTGAGGATGGATGTTAAGAAGGGTCACTGAGGCTGGGCTGCACTTTCATTTGAAGGACGAAACGTGAACTCCACAGCTAGATGAGCAGTTTTACCACATATCATCAGTTGAGGCAGAATCCTTAAAGAAAAAAGAAGGAACCCTTTAAAGTCTGGAGTGCCCATAGTTACAGCAGTTTCTGGATAATCCAGACTGAAAAGGGTAAAGACTTAAATCATTTTAGGAGTCTGTTTTCTCTCCCCTTTCAGAAACAGTATTTAAGAAGTATCTACAACCCACATATGCTCAATTAATGAAGCATTAGTACCAAGACATTTAAAAATCTGACCAAGTGTTTTATAATAGCCTTATCAATCCTCAAAATAATATCCTAGGAACATTATTCAAAAGCATTCCCAGAGTAGTCAGAAGAAATACAAAATGGATACACCTACTACACAGGTGCGTTAAAAGAGCAGGATGTACCTCATACCATTTGATATTATCATCTTTTGTGATTTCAGCCCTCCCTCACTGCATAGGAAGATACAGTCATCAACTGACACCCTGTTGTAATTCAGATCAATTTTAACACTTGTAATTTAAGGTTAAAAAGGTGTAGTTTGGGCAACTGCAGGAAACCCTAATTTTAGATGGTAATAAAACCGCAAGGACAAAAAAAAAATGTATACATGAAAAAAATTGGAAGCAGAGACATGCCGTGCTCTAAATCATAACCATATGGCCACACTACATGGCATTACAGCAATGCATCCAGTACCTGAGTATCCCCAAAATTTGGTCCATTTAGGCCCACAGGCAACAGTGGATTTTGTGTAACTACCACACACCTGAGAAATGTTTAACTGATTCCTATCAGTTAAGAAAAATCCTAGTACAAATTGAATATTTTAGTGTTTTATTAATCCATTTGCCTTTGTGTCATGTCTGTTTCCTTCTCCCTTGCTTAGACTGTTCTATATTCAGCTTTCTCTAACTCCTCATCAGTTGGGCACATGGGTTAACAACACGACTAAGGAGTGGGACCACAGCTCGGTAGCTGGAGCAACAGCTAAGTCAGTAGCACAGGCATCAGAGCAAGCTCCTTCTGTAGAGCAATCTTTGGTTGTTTCAGCATTACCTGCTACCTTCCCCTAAGTAATTAAGGGCCATGATGGGCTTTAACACCAGTGTATGCTGGTGCTTCCACAGCTACACTTCTCTATCATTATTAAGACTGCAAGAGGCAGAAATACTACTCCTCCTTAAAAGCACTGCCTTACCGACTCCTTCAAGAGAAAAGAGGCTAATTAAGTCTCTAGCAATGCCACATGACAATTTCTTAGCACTAAAGTTCTGCACCCTTCATTCAAACTTGCACACAGAATTCATTACAAACCATAAAGAAGAACAGTTGGCATGGAGGTGTAGTAAAAAAACCCAAATCACTAAAATTACCCTTTACAAAAGTACCACCTCCAGTTTTTTCTTCAAGACCAGAAGTAGCAAAGGAGAGCAATTATATGAAAGAGCAAAATGGTTGTGTTTGTTTCAAGTGCAAGGATGAAGAATAAAAGCAGTAGTGAGTAAAACAGTGAGCTGTACGCCAACTATTCAGTATGCAAATTTCTGTATCCAAGTTGCCAACATCATCACAAAACAAAGAAGTTTGTGTACTGTACGTTTGTAGAACAGTAACATACTATAGAATGTATTTTGAAGGTAAAGCATCCTCTTTCAGCCACTACTGAGGAATTTTTATGCTAAAGATATAAAGAGAACTGCCAAATAAACTAGTACCGAGTTGTAAAGCCAACTCACAATTCTTTATGTCTGGATGCATTTCACTGATGTCACATCTAAGCATGTAAGTAATTTTTGCTGATAGGTAAAGGATCAATTTAACTACTTTACGAAATACAGCACTTTCTGTGACAGAATGTTGTCTCCAGTGATCTAACCGCAATTGGGATTACTGTTCATGTTTTAAGAGTTTTGCATTTTTTTTTTCCCCTGCCGACAGTGGATTCATGTCACTCTGATCACTGACATACAAGAACCTAAACTTTATGCTTGCTGTAAGATGCTCTATGCTTAAGAATAAAAGTGTTTATGCAGTCCATTTGTAAATATATTCTTAAAGCTGATAGTTACAAATCTGTTTATCCTACAAGTATAACCTTCTTGATATTTGGGAAAAATGTTTCCTGTAAGAGGGAAAGAAAAAATACATGACTCCATTGCACCATTTGCCAGGAAAGAATTTGGAAAACCAGGCAGGATTCAAGTAACGAAATTCCAGAGGACAAACAAATAAACCGTACCAGAGTTTTGAGACTATGATCAGAAGGCACCAGAAAACAGTTATAAAATATAGTCCAAAGCCCAACATTGCTATTGCTTCTTTGGGGGAAACTGTCTTTTAACAAGAACTAGCAATGTGTTTCTTTACAAGACAGCTAAAATAATTGCAGTGGGAGGAAAGAAAGCGTAAGAGAAAGGATACTTACAGTATCATCATTCCTGTAGGGGTTCAGTCTGTTATAAACGGCTTCAATCACACTCCGTCTAGAGCAAAAAAAACCAAAAAACCCAGAAGATTTTTAAGGTTGTGTCTTTTTTTTTTAAAAGTCAAATTCCCCAAGTATATTTTTAATTTAAAATGCAAACTTTAAAAGGTTTTAAATTCACAGAACCAAGTTTACTGCAAGTTAACACTAAGTGTCATTAAACATTGAACACAGCTTTTGTATCCTTTAAAACCTTTAGGTTCAAGATTAACAAGGCTGAATACCAGAGTTCAGCAGGAGAAGAGCACAATCTGACATTCAGATGAGGCTGCAATGCTGCTTGGTGCTATGTCTGTTCACTTTGAAAAAGGGCATCAGAAAACTTGATGGACATTGAATGCCCTGGTCATTTGTGTGTCTGACTAACACCGCAGTAGTACTTCATGTATCATGGCGCTTGCACAGGGGAATAGGTTTTTTGTTTTTATTTTCTGGATGCACAAAAACTGCATTCTGAAGTACATTTTTGTTCGTTACATTCTGAAATGTACTATCCATGTACAAACCTGGAAAAATTATTTCTGAAGCAATACTGTTTTACAATAAAATGTCCAATACTCTCCTGCAACTTTTCTAAAGAAGATTTAAACTGCAAATAGCAGTTCTATGTATCCTATCTTTAGACCGAGAAGAATTTTGTCTAGTAAAAAATATTAAAAATTACTTCAAGCATCTTGACAGTTTCCTCCTTTAAAAAATGCACTTAGCGTATTTAAGATAGCTTGTAATTAACTTTTGTCTCTGGGATTCTCTGCCTTTCTAATACTGATAGGAAATACATTGGTACAACATTAATAGAAAAACTGCAAACAAGATCTAAACGAGCAACATGTTCTTTTTTTTTTTTTTTAAAAAAACACAGAAAGGTTTTCTTGAAAACCGATACTCAAAAAAACCCAATGCAAGCCTGAAGGAAGAGGAAGTCTTTGCCTTACCCAGCATATAAGGAAACAACTTTGGAAGGGGAGCAGGAAGGAAAGAGGGAAGTACGAGACAGGAATTACAGATTAGGACTTTAAAAGCAACTTTCTTCCAGATCCCCTTCTGCAGAAACAAGTATGACAAAATAGCAGACTACAACTGTGATACAAAACAAACTTCAAAGAACAACCTTTTAACTTCTCATGAATGCATGCAGAGCAATCACAAAGGAGTGCAATAGAAGAAAAAAAGCAGATGATAGGCTTTATAATCGTCCTGTAACACTGAAAAGTCAGGAACTAACACGCAGCACTATAAACATCATAGCAAATGATTATAGGGCATGGAAGAGGCTGAATTTAAAGCAACAGAAACAAGCAATTACACACAAAGTACATCACACATATGAACTGGAAAGTTTCCCTTATCCTTCAAGAAATAGGTATCTTTAATTCTAAATAAACGCAGGTTTCTTGAAAAGCATTAGTTTCCTTCCAAATTGGCAGTAGTGCTTTGAGTTACGCTAACATCAAATTAAATCCATACTTCTATCAATCCCTATTAAAACTAGCATCATTAAGACACGAAACCCCACATCAGCCATTTCAGCACTTCCTCACAACCATGATGCTACTGCTAGCCAAAGGAAAGAAAAATCAATTTGTATGCCATATTTCATGAGTAACTGACTCATCGACACTTCAAGACTACAGCAACACATCCTAAATAGATGCTGCTATTACATATAAAATGGTCATCTCTTCTTTCTCTAGTCAAACAGTTCATATAGGAACAATTTTGTTTTGTAGAAGTCATCTTTACAGTTCGGTTATCATTTATTCAATTACATACCTAGAGTCTTCATATTTTGGTGTAACAATACAAAAATCATACTTTGAAGGGTTAAAAATATAGTCTGTACCATATGTGCCTAATCCATTTTGACACAGCACAGGTTCATGAACAATCTTTTGAACCCCAAAGCACTTGGTTTGGTGTGCAAACAAGCTAAGCGTATTGCTTCCTTAAAGACTGAACATCAATCTGAGTAGCCACAGAGCATCAACACTGAACTCTTGAAGGACAAAGCCAGCCTATATAAAACTGTACTTTTAACTTCCAACTTTTCTTTTTTGATAGACTATCTAGTATTCAGATTTGTCACAAGTGAAGAGATACAAAAACAAACTTTGAAGCAATTACAACATTGCTTTAGCTACAGACAAGAAAGCTGCCAAGCAAAACATCATATGCGTATCACTCCTAGTCAAAGTGTACAACTACATATCCAAGAAACTACTAAAGTCAGTGCATTATTTTTGCATCTTCAAATGTAACCTCCCACCCAGAAAACCCACAGTTAATTATAAAAAACAGACACACTCAGGCCACCCTTAAAAAACCCTCAGTCCTTCCCAAAACTACAGTTTGAAATTTAATTTTAGTAGTGATTCATAGTTAACTCTGTTCTTATGCGTGTCCTTTTCATTCAGAACAATTGAGTAATAAAAATCAGAGAACCTTCTGTCCTGTATCCCTCTTCCCTCCCCCCACTTTTAAGAGTGGCCTTACAGTTAAGTTTTGATTTAAATCAAAAACCACATTTACACTGAAGTGAACTCACTTGCTTGCCAATTCACCCCCCGGCGGGAGGTTGGGGATGCTCTCAGTTGCTAACGTACGCATCACGTGGACTAAGTCTGGGACTCCTTCACCCTGCTTCTTTATGATCTCTGGGAATCAGAAGTACTTTTTTTGTAAGTGCAGTCCAAATTTAACTTAAAAAGATTGAAACACTCAGTTTTATAAAACGGCAGCTTAGCTTCTGTTTTTTTATATATATATATAAAAAAAGATGACAAACCATATTCAACATGGTAATTGTTAACTTTGGTTCCATAAGAAAAAGAACCTGTAACAGATCTGACAAAGACATACTGCTAACTGATACCATGCATGCTAGTTTTAGAAATACACAGCTACCTAATAAAAGTGAGAATCCTTTAATAGCTTTCCTGCTATACATTAGATATAATAGAAGATGTTATATCTTCCCAACAAAATGCCCTGGGCATGAGGTGGATATTAACATCAGCTTTATCGCTGCAACAGAAGATAAAAGATTATCGCCAATACAGAAATTGTAATATTTTCAAGAAACAAAAGGTCAGACATACTAAAAGTAACTCCCATGGCTGTATGTATATTAGCCAATACTTGTACCTCACTGGATTACAGCAACATGCAAATTTTAAGAACTATGACATACAAATTAAAAGCCAGGCCCATCACATCTAAGACAGTTCCATCCTCAACTCACTTAGGTGGTATGTGAATACCGAGCAGTTACTTAAAGCTGATCCACTCCAACTTCTGGGTGAAGACAATCTGTACTGTAGCCACAGTCACATTTGCTAAGAAATTAATTCTTTAACCTTTTTTTTTTTTTCCCCTCAAGTCATAAGCACACAATTTTATTTCAACTCAAGATATTTCAGACCATACCACCCCTGAAGAGTCACTTTAAGTAGGGATTTGATGAAATTTAAGAACAAGCACTCTTTTTAATATGCACCTCATCAGTTTCTCTGTAAACATGAGCTCTTATAAATTGTAAGACAGATGAATTATTAAGACCTGGTGCTGTTGATATTCAAGTGAATACTGCAGCACATACAATCATGTGTACATACGTGCATATATATCCACATATGTACATGCACACTGTTCTTCATGTAATAAAGCTTTACACAGCTTGAAGAGTAGTTGGAATTCATCAGTACCACTTTTGAAAAATACTCTAGCATTCAGTTTTTGCCCTAAATGGTAACTCCAGAAAAGCATACCAAGTTTCCATTTTGTAATTTCATTAGTGAGATAAGGCACATGAAAAGATTTTAAAACCAACAAGTATCCAGTCCTTTCTAGTTAAAAAGTTAAAACCAACAATTGTGAATTACTTTTTGTGCATGTAATAGTTTTTCAGGGCTGTGCGTGTTTACAAGAAGCATCAGCTCTATTTTACAGTCAGGCTGTGTAAATTATTTGCAAGGTACAGTGGAAACACTGTCTAGCCCTCAACCAGTGTCAAACTCTGCAACACAAAGCTTTAAGCTGTTTATTTCAAAGACTACATTTTAAATACATGACACCACACACCACAGACACCTCAAAAGCTTGCCATTTCCTCAAAATCTATAGCCAAAATTCATTTTACCATCTAGTATTTAGTAAATAAATAATCTAACACTCTTAAATCTGAATAAGAAGCAAAGATCTCAGATTTGGTTTGCCAAGTTCCTTTATTGTGCAATTTTGAACATCTAGTATATTCTACATTTTGCTAGTGCTAAAGTTCTGCTGTACAAAAATAATGAATTTATAGTTTACCTATACTACACAGTTTCACAACCTGTAACTGCAGTACATTTAACATACAGTCTCCACTAAATGAATACATTTATATTTTGATAAAACTATAGATACAGACTGAATGAACACTGAAGACACAACAAATGGAGTCGGTCTGCTAGCTGTGTTTGATTTATTGAATTATCTTCTTTCAATACATCTTACAACCCTCCCACCAACCTTTAATTTACTTTTAAATCTTCTACACATTTTCATGGCATCAAGTACTGGAAAAACGTACTTACAACCCTAAAATAAAGGATTCAAAACATATCTGCTTTTTCATATTCTGAATGGGAATTCCATACAAAGTTTAAGAAAAAGCTAGAGCTTTGATTTTGTGAAAATATGGGAAGGAACATGTAACAGCTAACTTAAAATTATTTCTCTCTATATAGGTATAAATATAGCAAGGATTATCTATTATGGAATGTTATGTAAAAAACTGAGAACAGAAAAAAAGACAAGTTTCTTTTTAGAGTCGACACATCAATAACACATATTAGTGCAAAAAATAGCAACACATTTTTGAATGACTGATTACTTCTATGAAGTTCACATGATATTTTAGGAGTAACACTGATTTATTGCAAGTAATGGCACAGAGATGCTTCTCCACACTTGCTTCTTCTTCCATTATTATTTATTGTAGCTACAAATGTGGACCACAAACACATCAAAATTAGTAAAAGGAGGGTCCTAGGTGGCATGGTAAGTAGAAAACTTTCTACATTTTTTAAAACCTGAATCGCCTCTCCTTATTTAAGATGATCATAAGTACTAAGCCCTACTCAGTCTGAAAGTTTGCACTACTTAACTACTTCTTAATATATCTTAAGGTATATTCTGGGCCAAGGGAATAAACATACAACCAGAAAAAAATGCACATTAGTAGGCATCAAATCTCATTACTTGTTGGACTACACTGAGTACTGAGGTGCCTAAAAATATATAATATGCATTTTCACCAAGTTTCCATTTTAATGAATTTTAACTTTAAATTGATATTACAGATTAGTAAGATCATCTAAAAGTACTCTTTAAGTACTCTTTACATTTTCTAGTTCCTTCAGCTGAAGATTGGGCTTTTAAAGTTAAGCACTGCCATTCTTAAAGTATCCTAGGATAACAGCAAGATTATTCACTGTAGTGTTGAAAGTTGCAGATGCTGTAGCAGTCCTGCCTTACTAGCTAATACTGCATCCGTTTCACCAAGAAACAATTTAACTGCCCAAGAATTAAGTTAAATGTAACAAAGTTAATCAACTCCTGTTCTTGAAGTTCTCTTTTAGTTCAGCCTCTCAACTTCCCGCACCAGTAACACCTAAAAGGCCAAATTCTGCATGCAGCTGATACAAATCACTGCTGGGTTAAATAGTGTTTACTACATATTCATTCATTTCAGTAATATCTTTCTGTGACAACAGACAAAAGATTGAAGACAACTCTAAAAAAGAAGCAAAGACCCTTGAGAGGAAGTACAATATATTTCCTCAAGTTGTTCAGGCATCATCACATAAAATTATTATTAAAGTGCTTTATAACTGCGTACAGAACCCTTCCGCCTCTATGCAAGCATGACACTTGGCCCATTCCTGAAATTTTGTATTTGTATAAATGCAAAGTACTGGCAGCCAAATTCATTGTATGTACCATAATAACATGCAGTTCCAGTGTTTAGGGTCTTCATTTATAAAATGAAGTGTCTGTACTTGTCATATTCCTGGGGTACAGTGAGGCTAGCTGAACATGCAGCCTTAACTTGAACATATTTTCATATTCTATGTCACGGGTTTGTCTGAACTCAGACAAATTATCTAAGATATGAAGGTAATACTTGCCCAAATTAGGAGAGTTAGCATGCTGTAAATTAATGTGTGAATTTACAGCATACTTGTTCTTCACCAATTCTGTGAGTGGGCATACATAGTAAGCTCTTCAAATGCCTGGTGCAAAACTGCTCACTGCTTTGAAATGCAGAAAGCCACCTGACACTTAACTCATGCAGTGTTACCATGCACTTGGATACTCCTGCTACGCTGTCAAAAAGATTCACACTGTTGCTTACTGTGCACCAACTTCTCCTATTAGGCAAGCGCTGGATTAAAACACAAATGTCTGTCTGCACATTTGTTTAGGGGCACAACAGATGTAGTTTGCCAAGTCCCTGCAAATGAGGTCTTTAAAAGGTGATACTTTCTTAAGGAGCACCTACACAGGTAGTAAGTGCTTTAAAATTGCACGTTAATTTGTCTGAACTTAGAATTCCCAGGTAGGCAAGTTCTCTGTGAAATTTCTGAAGCTGCACTGTTATCTTCACGCAAGTTAAGGAGCAAAAAAAGTGCACAATATATTCCTCTAACTTACTAATCACTAATACCATAGTTGTGAAGAACTCTGCATATCATGCCCTGTGTGCTATTAAGGATTCTCGGCGTATATACACATAACTGGACTTGCAATATATAGGTCTAAAGGAGTCCACTTCAAAAATAGACTTAACCTATGCAAATGGTGCGTACAGCATGTCTTATGTTTCAGAAACAAACTCCAAGCTGTGGTCATTTTTAAATACCAGAAGGCACTATAAATCCAGTTTTAGTGAGAAATCTTTTAAATCAAATTGATTTCAAATATCATTTTTAGTTAGGTGACCCAAAATGCCTAAGACTTGCAGTTTCAGTCTAAAGTTTAAGAACTCCCAAAATACAAATTTAAAGCAAAATTTTGAAGTTATTATCAGAGCAAGATGAGCTCTGATGATAACTTCAAAATTTTACTGGATAATAAAATATTATGGCTAATTTGTACATAACTACAAGGAAAAATGGCACTCAAACGACCATCTTCACAGACATTTTGCAAGATATTCTGATTATTTCATTTAACTCCATATAATAGGAACCAGGATTTACTGGCTGGAAGTTAGTGCTGTCAGCGGACTCATGAATGAATTATTTCTCTACCATCCTGAATAATTTCCAGGGCTACAGGCTGCTGCACTTTCCCAGCAAAATTTTTTCAGGACATATAGCAGGACTACGAGTGCCTTTTTCAGAGATGTACACTAGATGGCCAATGGCACCTGAAGGTCTATTAAAAAGCCTGTATGTGTTAAGAATTTAGTTGTTGGAAGGGGAAAGGGGCCAGGGGGTCTGTTTAGAAACAAAGTTACTTATTTTTTTTTAAATGATCCACCTTCTACTCTGCTTTCCAGGTACTTGTCCAACTCTGCCTCTCTTTTCACCGCCTCTGGCGATACCTTTGGTGCATTCGGAAAACAGATCAATATCACACTCATGTTGTCTCGACTTCCCTGGTGGAAAAGAAAAAATGATTTGAGAATGTATACACACCAGGCTACATATACATCAAAGCATTTTATACACAAAAATTCACAATTCATACGGTATTAGAATACAACTTTTACCTACTATGGATTAATATTATCATTAGCCTTAATTTTCCCCCGACCCCTTACAGAATTCCTGAAGTCTGCCCATTCATTCAGTACAACTTTTAACTCACTTCGCTCTTTTATAGTCTGAAGACTACATGGAGCCAATTACAGACAGCCCATTGTCTCTTAAAATTGACATTACCAACAAGCGATGTCTAATTACAAAGTTGTGTGCCATCCTGCTCTAAGTGCTATCCAATCATTTTGGGAAAACAGCTGAATATTAGATGGGTAAACAAAACCGTTACTGCTTAAAAGCACTAAATAGGGAGGTGCTGAATTCAGACAGTGCTTCCATCTAAAATCACAGCTATTTGTTGGTTTTTTTTTTTCCTTCCCTCTTTTCTTTTAAAACAAGAAAAGTTACAAGTGAGAGAATGTGTTAAAAGACTAGCTGGAAGAGGCCCAGGCCTTTACAAAAGCATTCTTTGAAATGGAAACATTTAAAACTCCAACTAAACAGAACCCTAATACTTGAATACATTAAAATACAAACACATTCTGCTTATGAAAAGTAACTGTTTAGTTTACTTTCAATACCCTTGTGCTCTGGTCTACAAACATGCATCCATCCATATGCTTAACTTTTAACACCAATTAAATCCACTGAAGTCAGCAAGATGACGAACAACCCAGCGTTTAAAATAAGAGTACATGGGCTTATGGGAAGGTGCTGACAGTTGGCTACTGCAAAGCTTACAGCATCCGCAAGCCACTGTTCCTTCCCTGGTATTTGTTTTCAGGATTACCAGACAAGAACTGTAAACAAAAAATACATGCATTATCAATCTGCCAAAGTGCTGGACAGCAATTACATGTTTCCAAAAGGGAAACAGTGACCTTGTTAGCCACATGGCAAGAGCGGAGATGCCGTCTTGTCTTTTTAGTATCAAAAATGTTGGCTTTTTTGTATTATGACTAATAGCTTGCCTTTGGACAATTAAATGTCAAGCTATGAAACTCAATAGTTCAAATCTCTTCTGTAACTGTACCATCCCACAACTTATTAATACAAAGTAGAAGTTATTGTAGACAAAATTACAGATTTCTTAAACAAAACAGTCCCATCTTCTACTTGAGCTAGTTTCAGACCTGTATCACACAACACTGAATAAGAAATACAGTAATTAAACCAGAAAAAAAACTAACTGAAGAAGTCAGATCTTCATATAGTCAAGAAGAAATTCTAAACCGCAAAATACGAAGCCAAGTCAAGGTTCATTCATTCTGCATTTATCTTGGTGTAATTATGGCAGTTATGTTACTACTATAATCCCAAGAAAGGAGGGGAATATTAGGAATGGAAAGAATATTCTCTAGCCTGATTAAGTCTTAAGAGTTAAGGTTTTGTAACGTATGTTGCGAAACAGAAAAGGGCAGTTACTGTCCTTGGCTTGCCCATAAATCCCCATCAGCTTCTAGTTCCCCGGTGATCACAATGTATCTGTACATGATTTTGAACTCTTCATTAACCGAAACCACCCAGAAAGCCATACTGTTGTGTTTGTTCCCCCCGTCACCATTTCTGTGGGAATCATGGCAATTACTGTCAAAGTCATGTTAACATAAACCATTGGATACTTATAGACTGGAATCAAAACTTATTCTTAACTTGTTCATAAGCTTCTAATACTGAAAACACAGTAAACTTCTTCTCTCAAGTCTGGCTACCTTGTACAAGCAGGTGTCAACTATCTCATTGCAAACTTTCTCAAGGTCATCAGTGACTTCAAGTCTGGATCTTACAAAGTCACACAGCTCTTCATTTCCCATAACATCCCAGATACCGTCGCAGGCCAGTATGATGAATTGATCATCATCTTCTGATCTCTCAATTTCATAAACTTCAGGCTCAGGTGAGACTAGCTGTTCTGTAGGACCTTTCCCATGGACACATTTGTAATCAAAGTCCCCAAGTGCCCTTGAAACAGCAAGAGAACCATTCACACGCTGAATCATTACAGAGCCACCTGCATTCTGTATACGCTCTTTCTCCAGTGGATTACTTGGTTTGTGATCCTGTGTGAAGAAGTGAACCTTCCTGTTTCTACAAAGTAAACCTCTCGAGTCTCCACAGTTGATGAAGTATGTATGCTGGGGAGAAATCATGACACCCACAGCTGTTGACCCACTTCTGTCTGCGCCATGTTTCTTCTCGGAGATGACTCTCATGTGTTCATCAATTTGCAGAAAACCTGTTCTGATGCCGCTCTTTACACTTTCCACAGACGGTGGCCCATCTGGCCCTTTAAAATCCTGGTTGCTCGTGATGTGATCTAATAAATGCTCACAGCAGTACTTGGCAACCTGCGATCCAGCGTGCCCATCGTATACAGCAAAAAATGACCATCCATCAAGTCCATTTGGCAAACCAATCACCGCCGTATGTGCATCCTCCATTTCAACTCGCCAGCCTTGCATACTACTCAGACCATAACGAAGCCCATTCCCTTGCCCCTGGGCATTATGCTTCTCCATCTTTGGCTTGTCTAAAAATGCTCCCATGATGACACTCCTTCAGTTCTAAAAAGAAAAAAAAAGGATTATTAAGATATTTCTTAAACATATCTTGTTTAAACATCCTATTGGAAACTATTAAATAACAGCCCAAATAATGTTAAGATGACAAAAATACACAGATATAAAACTGACTTTTCTGTGTCTCAAGTCAAATTTGCATTGCTTTAATCTAATTTAAACAAGGACACTGCTACTAGCTGAACTGCACTTTTCATATTTTTGTAAGTATTTTCAGCTGTTTTACTTGAAGAACTTATATTCTACTATCACTCATGGCTCCAACAAAAGCCTCTAATATTAAGTATATATGAAATTAGTTTGAACGAGGACTTGTTAACTGGCACACATCTGAATAGCTATGTTCCCTGGGATTACTGAGTCAATGAAAGAGTTCAATGTTTGCAAAGACAGTGGCATTCCCTAGATCCCTACCTGCTGGCCACAAAGTCCTGCTCACACTCTGCTTTTCCAATGGCAATGGGGAAACAAAAGCAAACTGATTAGGTTTTCTTTCGGGGGAGGAGTTTTGGGGGTTTTTGCTTGGTTGGTGCTGGTTTGTTTTGGGTTTTTTTAAACAGATAGATGTGATCTGAATGATCAAGATGATGCCAGAGTCTGCATAAAGGAAGAGGCAATACTGGATAACTAGGAGCTGGGCTCCGAAGGAACAGAGCAGCTGCCCCTTTAGGCATCAGCAAGCCATTAGTTTGGCTCAGCCATCTTGTGA